>OU744317.1:65203882-65688409 GCA_916610145.1 Eristalis arbustorum | reverse complement strand
TTTCTTAGAAATCCTAAACGGTGAATTTAAGACAGTCGTTGGAACTATATACACACCCCCGGATGTTGCGCACTCCAATCATATCTGTGATATAATTGAAGAGATTTCTTCACTAACACCAAACACATATTATTAAAGATTTGACGGATTTGGGAGTGGAGTTTTACACGTACACCCCGAAAGAGGACAGGCTCGAAACGATCCTCCTGAAAGACGTGGATCCTTCCACTGATCCGAAGGAACACCTCGCTATGCTGCGCCAGGCGCAGAGCGAAAACGTTAAATTCTTAAGCGTCAAGCCGTTTGTCACTGCGGTGTCACGTAGGGAGAACAGGCAACTGCCGACATTCCTGGTTCAGGTTACGCCCGACACACGCCAAGAGAATGTCAAAAAGATAACTTTTACAATGTGCTCGATATCAGCGATTAGGACACGCTGTGGCGAACTGCACTCTGTAGTCGCGCTGTGTAAAATGCTCCCTCTCGCACAAAAGAGGAAAATGCCCATTAGGGACAGACAAGGTCGATGACCTAAACATTCAACAGAAGACATTTTAAATGTGCGTTATGCAACTCAAAACAGATTGTCAAACCCTTCGCTGAACAAGTGGAACGCACCGCTAAACTTTAACAGCGACTCCTTGAACAAGCAGTACGAGTAGATACCGTATACTCTGTACTGCGTGAATACGAAAGCACTCAAGTAATATAATGGCTGCGCAGGCATCCACGAACCTAATGATCCTGGCGGCGAATGTTAATTCGCTGGTCAGACCCGAAAGAAAACTTACGCTCTGTTACTCGCTCTGCTAGAGTGATGTTCTGTTCTGAGCAGTAGTGCAATTTTTAGCCCCCGGTCTTTAAAACAATTATTCCGTTTATAGCCACACCTAAGTTCGAAATAGCTATCGGAGTTGCTCAAGAAATAATCGGTTTTGTTTGTGTAATAGTGCTGAACTGGTTGCGCCAAAAACATACAATAATTTGTCACATAATATTTTCTTAAAAATTACGAGAAATTCGAGTAAAAATGTCATCAAGTACTCGTGCAAAAACCGCTCATAATGCACTCTTGAGTAATACTCCATCAAGAGGAGACAACATCGGTGCTACAGAACTGTGGTCCTGTATTGATAAACGTTTAGTCGCTTTCACTGAGGAGATCAACACAAAACTCTCTCATCTAACTGCCATGGAGGAACGCATTCTCACCAAGATATATGAGATTTAGTCAGACTTAGTTCAAAAAGTGAACATACTACAAAGTCGATGCAATGAACTGCGATGGCGTGTTGACTCTCTGGAGAGATCCCAACTAAACTCCGATGCTGTGTCACAGAAATAAGAGAGCAAGGAGATATCCATCTTCGGCCATTTTTACCCCTAGTCCACAAAAGAGAGGAATGTGAGAGTAGTGGAAATCCCTTATAAATCACAAATACTGTCACAAAAAATATGGATCCACCACAATATGGCGGCCGATTCGTGGATTTTGTGGGATAAGAGAGAGAGATTCATGGATTTTGTGGGAAAATCATGTGAAGTTGGCCACAACCATGTACTATTCTTCGAAGAGTGTTCAGTTGGTTAATTACTTTAATGGTAGGATTGGGTGAATAAAAGTGTAATGCCACGTATTATTTACATATATATTTAGCATACATTTAATACATAAATGTAATATAAAGCCTATTTCTATGTCATACGAGGGAAATGAAATCACTTTCATAGCATTCATTCATAAATTCGAAAAAAGTTAACTAAAATTTCTTATTTTTTAAGAGAAATTCCCAGATATTGAAACTAAAACTATTGAGAAAAATAGTTGCCAAAATTTGAAAATAACTTTCATCATATATCTGTAGAAAAGGAAAAGCAGCAAAGAAACTGCTTACTTTATAGATTAATGCCAATGTTTCAAAATTATATATATATATATATATATATATATATATATATATATATATATATATACCTGTACATAAGTCTCGGGCAATGCATTTTACATATATAAATCATATTTGAGCAAAAAAAACATACAGTTATCTGTTTCTTCATTAATATCACCCAAATGCTACAGGCAGAAACTCCTATAAACAGGAGCTTAATTAATTTACAGCGTGAACATACGCTTTGTTTGTTGCCTCCCCACTGTGTTGAAAACTTAACACAGAAAATTTGAAAAAAATGTCGGGTAAACGAGCGAATTTTCAAATTAGACCTTCAATCCACCCCAATACTATGGTTGGGAAAGAGGATCAGCTGTTCTCAAGAGCTCACACGTATTCACAGACACGGCGGGGAAAGCTTATAAAAAACGCTGTCAGATGGAATCAAGGGGCAAGAGAGGCAAAAGATGGATATCTCTTTGCTCTCTTATTTCTGCTGTGTTAGTCGATGTCCCAGCTAACGATGACGAAGACCTCGGCGAAATTTTTAATAAGTTGTGCTCCGCAATCAACATTCCTCCACCACGGATGAATAAAATATTCCGAGCGAAACCAAGAAACGTAGGAGGAAAGCCATCGCCGTATGACGGCACAATAATTTTAAAATTCGCCGATTCCTTCGACAGAAATAATGTTTTACGTCACTGTTTCTCCAAATATAAACAAAGGAATATCATCCGAGAGAAGAATATATGTTAATGAGAGTCTGACGAAGAGCAACTACTTGCTGCAACGGAGAGCGTTAAGGCTGAAAGCCGAAAAGAAAATCTCTTCCGTGCGAACCCACAATGGACAGGTGCATGTGCGAAAGATAAGTGGCGAATCCCTTCTCATAGCCAGCGATGAAGACTTTGGGCGAGTTAATTAGCATAAAATGAACAAGAGCATATTATTTGATGTAAAAACGAAAATTGTAAACATTTCCCACCTCCCCAACACTGATATTCTCCTTTACCATTTTCTCCTCTCCTATCTGTTTTCTCTCTCATTCTATTTTCTCTTGCATGATCGTCTCTTCATGTTCATCTTTCTCTGTCATACTTACAATCATTGTGAGATATACATATGTTGGCTCAAATTTACTTCGTTTATGGAATTTATTGTATGTAATTGCTTTGTATGTTTTTTCTTTTCTTTATGTATCTGTTTCCTGTATTTTCCCTGTTTAAATAACATGACTTTTTATACAAATATATGTTAAATGTTGAAGGGTGTGCAAATAACCAATTAGCAATCTCACGAAATGCTTTTAAATATTGCTGCCAATTACAGAAAAGGATTGCGTATTTGTCACTTTAATGCGCAAAGTTTTGTAAAAAAAACCGATGAAATGCGAAATTTATTTGATAATCAGGGCCTTGACATAATATGCATTTCTGAAACTTGGGCAAGGCTCTGAACTTTTTAAGCTTCCGGGATATAGAATATTTCGTGGCGATCGTTTAAACCGAGATTCTGGGGGTGTTGCTATGTATGTGAAAAATGATATTATGTGTAAGCTGGTGAGGCGAACAACAGAATTAGATGTTTTTGAGCGTGAATTTTTGAAAATAGCTGTAAGTCATGGAACAGTTCTAATAGGGTGTATGTATATGGCGCCAAATGTGGCACATTTAACACATGTTAGAAACATATTGGAAGAATTAGGGCCTCTCTATTCTGAAATAGTTCTATGTGGAGACTTAAATATGAATATTCTCGGGAACCAGAACAGAGACTTTGTGGAAATGGTCAATTCGTTTGGCTTGCATTTCGCAAATTCAACTAACCCCACTCATTTTTTCCCTAATAAAACTCCGTCCCTCATAGATGTCTGTCTTGTGTCGCAGAAAAATATTATTAGTCATTATGACCAAATACCCAATCCTGGTTTTTCGCATCATGATTTATTCGTTGTTACTCTTAATATTATATCTTCCATGACTACAAGAAGAACTTTTGAATTCCGTGACTTTCCAAAAACAAATCTTGCAGCCCTATTTACAGAATGCAATACTCTTGACTGATCACCAATTTATTCAACTGTTGATGTTAATAATCAAGTCAATGTTTTAGAACACTACATGTATCTTTTGCTTAACAAACATGTCCCAATAAAAACCAAAGTTGTAAAGAATGTTAATACCCCCTGGTTTAATACAACAATCCAAACCACGATTGCGACTCGAGATCTTCTTTACCACAGATGGAGAAGATACAGGTGCCCATTTATCTTTAAGTAGTATCAAATGGCCAGAAATTCGGTTACATCCCTTATACGCAAAACTAAAAGAATATACTATGAAAACAAATTTAAAGCAAATAAGTCAAGCAAACAATTTTGGAAGGCCATAAAAGAAGTTGGGATTTGTTCTGAAAAATCTGACATCCCAGAGGATGTAGATTTAGATGAACTAAATAAAAAATTTACAGGCGGCGCATCTCCAAAAACGAATAAAACTGATTTCAATTTCTTCCCTTGCAACACCACTTCACCCGCTTCCTTTTTCTCTTTACAATGTGTCGATTTTACTTGCGTAGGAAATGCGATCTTATCTATTAAGTCTAACGCGGTAGGACTTGATGGTATAAGCCCCAAATTTATAAAAATAATGTTGCCTGTCATATGTAAGCACATCACACACATTTTCAATACAATAATAACAACAGGTGTGTTTCCTCTTAAATGGAAAGTTGCTAAAATTCTCCCTCTTCCCAAGTCAAATAGCACGGACCGATTGCTATTCTCCCATTCTTAAGTAAAGTTCTCGAAAAAATAATTAGTAAGCAAATAACAGCATACTTGGATAAAGAGAAATTGGTGACGAAGTTACAATCAGGATTTCGCAGCAAGCACAACTGCATTTCTGCGCTTCTAAAAGTATCCGACGACATACGATCTGGACTCGATATTGATATGATGTCTGTGATTGTCTTTCTGGACTTTTCAAAAGCTTTTGACTCTGTTGATCATTCTATTTTATTACACAAGTTGAAGTCACAATTTTTCTTTGAGGAATCCATCAGATCCTCAGATGGTAGTTAATGGTAATAAGTATTCAAAAAGCTTACCCGTGCTCACAGGCGTACCCCAAGGATGTATTTTAGGCCCACTCCTGTTTGTTTTATTCATAAACGATATCTCTCAAAGCATAAAACACTGCGAGCATCATATATACGCCGATGATGTCCAGCTTTATAAAGTTTTCAAACTCTCCACTCAGGCAAGCGCACTTCGTGATCTCAATACAGATCTAAACTCCTTATTTATTTGGTCACAAATGAATCATTTATCCCTGAAACCTTCCAAAACAAAGGCTCTCCAAATAAGCAGAGGAAATCTGTGCAATGCCGTTGATCCAGTTTGTATTAACAACAGCACTATCGAATATGTCTCTAAAATAAAAAATCTTGGAATCATCTTTAACGAACATCTTAGCTGGAAAGACCATATAAATGGTATCGTTCGCAAAATTTATTGTGTGTCACGAGGTCTCAGTCCAACCAAACCTTTTTTATCCGTTGAAGTCAAACTAAAGCTTATAAAGTCATTCGTAGTTCCTCTCATATTATACGGCTGTGCAATTTTCTCAAACATGGACTTTGAATGTTCTCACAAGTTTAACGTGGCTTTCAACAATTGTGCACGATATATTTTCAATCTAGATCGGTACGCCCACGTTTCAGATTTCGCTAAAAGAATTATTGGCTGCTCACTTAATATAATATCGTACAGTTGTTGCTTTACATAAAATTATAAACCGTCAGGCACCAGAATATTTATACACAAAATTACAATTTTGCGCGTTCTCAAAGAACATTGAATTTAATACCACCTAAACATAAGTTTTTGAACACCGAAAGGCAATTTTTTGTTAGCGCAATTCATTTATGGAATGCACTCCCTCCGGAAATTAAAAGGGTAGGTACAGGGAACTATTTTGGGAAAAAACTCTTTGAATTTTATAAAACGAATTAACCACCAGTAAATCACAATGATTGTAGTATTTGCTTTCTTTATTTTCTTACTTTCTCTATCCTCATCTTTCTCTTCTTCTTAATTTTTCTCCTTTCCCCCTCTTCATTTCCTTTCCTTATCATTCCTTAGAATTAAGTTAGGTTAAGAAAATAAAAATTTGCTATTTTAAGAAAAAAATCATTTTTGTACAGGACAAACTTATAAGTTTACGCTTAATTGTGCAGAGTTACATGAATAAATAAATACAAATAAATACTTTTTGCACAACTATAATCCTGACGTGGTAATGATTAGCGAAACTAAGCTAAACCAGACCCACAATCCTAGGTACATTAACCACAATGTAATACGAAAAGACCGACCTGGCAAGGGTGGTGGGGCCGCTCTCATTATTAAAAAGAACCTTTATCGTAAGGTCATATCGCATTCCACTCTAGGGTAGAAAGCAACTTTATGTAATCGCGATCTATGCGTCAGACAAAAAAGGAAACGAAAGTCACGTCAATCACAATTTTATTCCACACACCCTCTTCACGAGTCTCCGTCTGAGTGCGGAAGATAACTTTTACATCATAGCTGGAGATCTGAACTCTAGACATATAGAATGGGGGAACGCAATGAACAACACCCGAGGAACATTATTGTATAACTGGGCTGAGCACAATATTGAGTTCAAGCTAGACTTGCTTGCAACTGATATGCCATTATATACCAGAAGCAGGTCCTATCTGGGCCTTTTACTGATAGGCAAAAGACTGACCGTAATAGACGTTGACAGACAAACATTGAATTGCTTAGAGGCGATCGAGTATGACAGTGATCATCGTGCTCTTTCAGCTTGTATTCAAATTCCGAATGAGGACGAAGGACTGGAGGAGTATGTCCAGAGAAGCCCTTTTAATTATTATAAAGCTCGCTGGCCACGTTTCTCTAGGACAACCACAGAACAACGTTCGACTGGAGTCAATCCACCGACTAACAGAAACCTGACGAACGAAGAGGTTGATAGGTACCTCATACAAATAGACAACGCGATCAAACGAACGATGGACAGAATAATACCGAAAATAGCGCAAACGGAGTACTGTGATGTCTATCGGAATGCAGCTATAGACGCATTGCACGTGCATAAAAGTAGAATGTTGTCAAGACTTAAACTCCAGCACAGACGGTTTGTAGACCCGCATAGTGTTGAAGTACAGTCCTTGAAAGCCGAGCTCAAAAATCTTCAACATTTAATTAATTACATTCATATAACATTTAAAAATTATCTACAGATTAGCCATAAGCTTGCACTGGGACAATAAAATCCGGGCTGTACGATCAAACAATCCGGGTATGTTCCCGCAAGTAAACAAAATATTTAGGAGAAAAATCAAAACGTCATCAAGGCAGTACGACTTCCAGGTAATACGGACAACGCACAACTACTGACTTCTATCGGTATAGATCCGGATAGAGCACTTTTAGACGGTGAGTTCTTCATGATTGAAGACCCCGAAGAGAATGTGAAAGCGATAGGAGCTGTCTTCACGCTCCTTGACAATGCGCTAAATAATGCACACTTTCCGGCACATTGGAAAACAGCTATAATGCAACCCATTTCTAAAAGGGAAAACGATAGCAGTATTCCCACAAATTTCCGGTCGATAAGTCTTCTTTCTTGCATTAGCAAGGCTTTTGAAAAGATAGTCATTCGAGCTCTGAAATTGTGGGTTGAGTACAGAAAGATAATTCCGGACAACCAGTTTGGATTCAGGGCGGGGCATGATGCCATACATGCCGCGTCAAAAGTGGTGTACGACATACAACGGAATAAAAATAAGAATCAGTCCACTGCTGCCTGTTTGATAGACTTGGAGAAGGCGTTCGATACTGTTTGGTTAGAGGGCTTCCTTCTTAGGCTGGTCAAACTGGGCATAAGCAAATCACTGCTATATATGATCTATGACATGATAACGGGTGGAAAGTTCGTCGTGAAATGTTGCGGCATGACTTCTACAACGGTTTTTCACATAAAAAATGGTTCGCAACAAGGAGCTGTTGGGTCTTCGATCTTATTCGCGATATTCACTGCGGATCTAATAGGTTCCATACCGCACTTAATTGCGTATGCCGATGACTTTGTAGTGTACAGATCAGGACCGAAGGTGGAAGTCATAAACATCTTGTCTTCCACTTCCAGAAGTGTGAAACTATTTTGTTCCGTACCCCTTTATATAGGGATTCGCGGATCACATGCTTAAATTGGCGTAGGTTAGGCATAGTGGACCCACAGGGACAGGGAGATCCGACGTAGAATCGCCCTTGGCAACCGATGCTACTTCGGTCTGTCAAAACAACTGGGCTAGAAACTCCTAACTCGATGGACCAAAAACATGCTCTACAAAACCCTTATCCTACGTGTCCTACTTTATGGAGCCGAAAGCTGGACATTAAGTAAGGCTGCAAGTTGATTCTTGGTGCCTTCGAAAGAAAAATTCTACGTCGGGTATATGGTCCCGTCTGCGAGGAAGGCGAATGGAGAAGAAGACACAACCGCGAGCTACGGGTTGTACAAGGATGTAGATGTAGTCCGGAAGGCAAAAATCCGTCGACTACACTGGCTCGGCCACATCGAGCGAATGGACAACAACGCTCCAGCAAAGAGGGTCTTCGAATCCGAGCCTCCTGGTTCGATATGGAGAGGAAGACCAAACCTCCGAACAGCTTGGCCTTAATGACTGGAAGCAGCGTGCTCAGGACCGTCACCGATGGAAGACAGTAATTGCTCAGGCTCAGACCCTTCATGGTTAGTCGGCCTGATAAGTAAGTAAGTAGGTGGCACGAGCTATGACTTCTACCAACGATCTTCGGGGCTTACTACCCCAATGATATGTATCACGAAAGGCTGCGACGAAATGGCCTCATCCCACCTAGTAATGAACTAACAGCGTATTAACATAGATTTAAGGTAGAAAAAGTAGTATTATATACACAAGAAAAAAACAGGTTCATCAGGGCATATGTCAGGCATTTTCAGAGACAGACACACCCTGCAGCACTCGTCTCTATATTGCGGACATAGTTAAGCTATCTTACATTTTATTAGGGTTTAGAATAGTTTAGAGGAGGTTAAGTAATTTAAGTACAAATAGCCCTTGAAGAGCCAAGTTTTCAAGTTTTCTTGGCGAAACGGCATTACTTAATACGTCTTCGGACAGAACCTCAAAAAAAAAAAAAAAAAACGATAGAATAGGCCGAAAGGCAATAGTAGAGTTGTAGAATAGATACGCTTAGATTACCTGCATAGGGTCAGTAAGTTAGTTATAAGTTGAAATGAATTGTTAAATTTAAGCTAGAATTAAACATTTTGTCCAGGATTAAGTTAAACATAAGAGCGGAGTAAAATAAAAATTAAATTAAACTAAAACTGATTTCAGTGTATCCTTCGAAGTGATGGTCGCTAAGAATAATGTCCTGAGTGGTGGTGTTTTCAGCTGATTGCAGTTGCATAGTAGCCACTCCTTGACGAGATATGAGGTGTGCTTGGGGTAGTTGTCTTACTGGTAGAAGAACAACTCAACTTCAAGACCCAGTTTCTCCTCTTCCACTCTGCTTCAGATTTTGTTCTAGTGTCCTTAAGTACAATTGCTTGTCCATCGTCTTATCAATAAAGAGAAGATTCCTTACTCCAGTTGCTATACTCCCGCAAACCATCACTCTACCACCACCACCCGGATAACCTAGAATGTGATTTACCAATCAATTTTACCGATTTCGCGAAGATAGTTTTTTCCAAGTTAAATTTTATTATGGTTTTGCGCTCTACAATAGGAATTTTACTACCACGGTTCATTTAGACCATCACTGGGAAATGATCAAAGTAACGTAAACTTGTTTTCCTCACTGCGGGTTATGATACTGCAGGAATCGAGGAGTAACGTGTATTTTGGGTTGCAATTACCGAGTGCGTATTGTATGCGTATATTTAATATGTGAATACCAAAGCCAAGTGTGTAAGGTATATGTAAGTTACACATTTATTTAAGCTGCTTATAGCGGGCGAAGCAAGACGAGCATGGGTCAGCTAATATGTAATACAATCGATTACGAGAGGTGTTACTAAGTCTTCTGCCTTCAATTTGTCGTGCCATATTTTCTTGTAAATTAAACAAAATTGCAACGCTGTCCTATTTCCTAGTTATTCTTTTAATTATTTCTATAAAACCGCAACCTTGAAGTTTCGTTTGTTTGAAAACTATTATTGCATTACCGGCATCCTATTCTATTATTATAGATGGTTCCATATCAAAGTAGAATCGGAAGTTACTTTCTCACCCAAAGTAAAATCGAATACTGTAGTAGAACCTCTATCAGGACCGAGAAGTAAAAGTAATCTTCAATGGAATTCAAACCATGATATAAGAATCGGTTAATTTGTCTCTAAAGAATGCTCAATGATCATAATCCAATTCTTTGTCTGTAACATCATTGTTATCGATATATTGGAGCATACTCATATAAGAGAAACTCCGAAATTTGTTCTGATGTTTTTAAACGCCTACTTTTTTTTTAAAATGAAATCTGAGATTTGAGTTAATATCTAGTAAGTATATAATATACCAGCCCACACAGTAATGTGTTTACTTAGTGTTGCTATTTTATGTTCAAACTACTAATTTTTATGTCGTCAAATGACATTTAAAATCGACAAATCTCTGTCATACACTATGCATTATTAAACGCAGTTCATGTTCTGAATTAATTTTCATATCTAACATATTACTACTTGTAAGAGCGTGGATACGGAATTGGGTATAGAAAAATGAAATGCTGCTCGAGAATATTTTGCACTTAAAATTTTATACATATGGACGATTGATATGTCATACATAGTTTCACAGCTTTCATTTATAAAATATAAAAGAAAAATATATATATAAGAATAATGCATAGATATTGCAATTAAATTTATCTGACAAAAATAGTTGTCAAAATGTTCGTTTATTTGAAAAAAAGTAAAAAAACAGTTTAGTTTCTTCTTCTTCGAAAGGTGCTACAGTCTGGTGTGGACCTGTGCCTCAGTCAGCATTCCTCTCCATTTAGCGTGATTTTGAACTAGACGCCTCCAGTTTCGTACACCCAGCTGATTAAAATCTCTTTCCACCTAGTTACGCCATCGGAGGCAAGGTATTCCTCTACCGCGTTCTTCCTCATTGTTGGCCTCGAAGACTTTCCAAGCCATTAGTGTAATCTGAGTCGAGACAATTGAATTGACATGTTTGACATGTCATGGTACAGTTTATAAAGTTCGTTGTTCAGTCTTCTCCTCCAAACTCCTTCGCAAATGGGACCGAATATGACTCGAAGGATTTTCCTGCACAGATGGATGAGTTTTGCAGAGCTGCCAAAACTAGACAGTACGTTGCACAGCTGGTTTCTAGAAACCGCAAAAAAAAAAAATCGTATATGCTACGCTCAGGAAACTTATACGTCTGTAACTGGCACAGATTTCGAAGCGTTGACAAGCGACTTATGCAGGCACAGGCGTCTGCACTTAGCCTCTGTCAATGAACTCCTACTCTCACCTCCCCGTGGTGAAATCCGGGAACCGAGCACCTTCGACTGCAGATGGGGTACCAAAAACCAGTGGGACGTCATTGGCGGCTGCAAACGAGAGAGGGGGAGAGTGGATGAGTCTGTTTAAGGGCTCATTTTCTTTACGGATGGCGGCGGAGGAGCTTATCATCAGATTAGCCAACGGCGACATCCAGAGCTACCTGGTACACCCCCTTTTAAAGCTTCTCTGATAAATTCGGTGCTCAGATCTGAAAGGTTGCCTTCAAGGTCATGTCGGGATTTCGGAGTAGAGTTGGCGCGTGAGGAACCCCATCATATAGGGTCAACGGCGGCACTCACAACCTCAGCGAGGTTACCGATACCGGAGTCATCCGGACAATTCGCCCAAGGGTAAAATAAATGGGCCTGGCCTCCCAGCTGGGGGTTGTGCGTGGGGTTAACGCCCTCACCACGTAAAAAACAATATGTTCAGAGACGACCAATTGCCTCGGATACTGACCGATTTACTGTTGACGACCCCAGCAAACGAGCAAATAACCATGCTTTTCGGTTCTGCACGTGAAATGTGAGGTCTCTTAACAGGCCACGTGCAGCCGAAGAACTCGCTGAGGCCCTTGACTGCTATAAAGCAGATATAACCGCCATCCAGGAAGTGCGGTGGAATGGCTCGGGCAAGAAGAGGATGAAAAACTGCGACATATACTACGGTGATTGCAGCAGAGAGAGGCGCTTTTGGGTGTGGATTTGTTGTTCGAGGCAGACTTAGGCAAAGAGTCTTAAGCTTTGTCTGTAAAAGCGAACACCTCATAACAATCCGCATCAAGGCTTCATTCGGCAACATCAGCCTGATTTGCGCGCCCACGCCCCGACAGAGGACTAAGATGATAGAAGCAAGGATGACTTCTATGATCTCCTAGAAAGTCAATGCCCCAGCTACGACACCAACATCGCTCTAGGAGATTTCAACGCTAAGCTGGGTAAAGAAGAAATCTCTGCTAAAGTCATCGGGAAACAAAGTCTACACGACACCACGTCCAGTAACGGAATAAGGCTTTTGGACTTTGTCATGGGACGTAACCTCTCTGTTGCTAGCACGCGGTTCCCACACCTCAACATCCATAAAGGGACTTGGCGGTCCCCAGATCAATCAACCGTCAACCAGATTGATCACGATTTCCTTGTTGTAGCCAAGGCAAGAATAAGGATATCAAGAGAACAACGGAGTCGAGAAAGAACACCACTGTTTGACGTCGCAAAGCTACAATCGCAGCGGACTGCCAGAATCTTTGCCGACCGAGTATCCCAGAAACTCTCTGTAAGTTCGACGCCGTCTGCACAAACCATCGAAGAATAATGGAGTCGTTGTCAAGAAGCCATCAAAGAAGCTGCCACTGATGTGCTGGGTTTCACTCACACCACCTAGAAGGAACCCATGGTTTGACGACGAGTGCAGGCAGGCACTTGCAGCCAAGCAGGAGGCCTACAAGGGAACGCTGCATCGAACAACGAGAGCTGTTCGTGAGCTCTACGAACAGAAGAGAAGGGAAGAGAACCGGCTTTTCAGAAGAAAAAAGAAAGAGCATCAGAAGCGAGATGGAGAGGTGTTATGGCAGGAATGACATCCGAAAGTTTAATCAAAGTGTAAATAATTATCCAATGGATATAAAACTCGGACAGAAGCCTGTCGGGATGGAAATGGACAACTGGTAGTAGAATCGCAGTCGATACTGAGAATCTGGAAAGATCTTTTCTGTAGACTGTTAAACGGCGATGAGGACCAAAATACCGCTGTCAGGCAGTATGTTCCACTCAATCTAGACGATGATAGACGCGTATTCCGTCCCCCAGACTTAGAAGAAGTCAAGATAGCAATATCAAGACTGAAGTCTAACAAAGCTGCTGGAGCGGAAGGATTGTCCGCTGAAATATTTAAGGCAGCTGGAGATGATCTGGTAGGGCGCATGCACCAGCTCATCTGCAAAATATGGTCTTAGGAAAGCATGCCCGACGAGTGGAACTCAGTGTCGCTTGCCCGATCCACAAGAAAGGAGACACCTTCAACTGCGCCAACTATAGAGGGATCAGTCTTCTTAACATCGCGTATAAGATCTTCTCTGCCGTTTGGTGTACCCGCCTGACGACGTGTATTAATAATCTGAGGTCTATATCAGTGTGGCTTCAGGCCAGGAAAGTCCACAACAGACCAAATCTTCACACTACGGCAGATCCTGGAAAAGACCCAAGAAATGCAAATCGACACTCACCATCTGATCGTCGATTTCAATATGACAGCGTGCATAGAGATGAGCTATACAACGCCTTGTCAAGTTTTGACATTCCTGCCAAACTCGTCAGGCTGTGCAGGATGACGATGGAGAACTCTGGATGCTCCACCAAGGTCGGTAACGAGCTCACCGAGACCTTCAATGTCAAAAAAGGTTTCAGACAAGGCGACACGCTGTCGTGTGATTTCTTTAACATCGTCCTGCAGAAGATCGTGCGAAACTCACACGCCAACACTAGAGGCACGATCTTCCAGAAGTCCGTGCAATTGTTAGCATACGCCGATGACATTGACGTGATTGGCAGAACTCAGCGAGCCGTCATTGAGGCTTTTGCTAACATTGAGACGGAAGCGGCTAAAATGGGTTTGGCGGTGAATGAGGGCAAAACGAAGTATATGCTGTCCTCAAAAAAGGACATACAACATCGACGTCTTGGACAGAGCGTCACAATGGGCAACTATAACTTCGATGTAGTCAAGGACTTCATTTACCTCGGCGCCGGAGTAAATTGTACAAATAACATTAGTACCGAGATCAAGCGTAGGATAACTCTTGCCAACCGCTGTTTCTTCGGGCTCAAGAGGCAATTGAGTAATAGAGCCCTCTCTCGAAGAACCAAATTGCGCGGAGGCATGGACAATCTCGAAAGCGGATGAAGAAGTCCTTGTCCTCTTTGAGAGAAAAGTTCTACGTACGATCTTTGGTCCTGTTTGTGTTGACGGGTTCTGGAGGAAAAGATTCAATCACGAACTGTACGGGCTGTACAGCGACATGAGCCTAGTAAGGCGTCTACGGATCCAACGCCCACGGTGGCTACGTCATGTAGAGCGTATGGACACCACATCTCCGGCCCGAAGAATCTTCGAATCCGAACCTGTCGGGCAACGCAACAGAGGACGCCCGCGTTTAAAGTGGCGCACCCAAGTGGAGAAGAACCTCAACCAACTTGGTGTGCGAAACTGGAGATAGCTAGCCAGAGATCGCGCTAGTTGGAGATCCATGTTGGTTGAGGCCCAGGTCCACTTCGGACTGTAGCGCCATACGAAGAAGAAGAAGAATTGGCACAGTTTAGAGGGTCTCCTTTCTTCAGGATCGGGCAAATGATGCTCAGATTCTATCCGTCGGGCATACATTCATCCGGCTGCTTTGAAGAGTTCGACAGGCAGTCCATAGCCACCAGCATCGATCTTCCACAATTCTGCCTGACAGCACTATTGTGGTCGTCATCACTGTTATACAGCCTACAGAAGTGGTATTTCCATAGTCTAAGCACCGAATATGACTTTACAACTAGATTTCCATCTCTATCTTTGCAGGCTTCTGTTCAGTTTTTACGAGCTTGGCTCGTTTGTATTATCTGTTGATTAAATTTTTGAACATCCTTCCTACAGTAGCACCTCTCAATTTTCTCGATATCGCGCTTCTAATGGTCTGAATTTTCTCACGGAGAGGCCGGTGTTCTTCCCTTATTTTCTTTTCGTATATCTTACGAGCAGTCCTCGTCCATATCTGCTGTGCCGCTTTGTATGCATCATGTTTGGCTGCATCGGCTCGCCGAAAACTTTCTGAGATGTAATGGGAGACTCGATCTGATATTGTGCGATATTGAATTTCCGTACAGCACTGGGTTGGTTTTGCTTCGTCCGGGAAGTCCTCGTTGGAATTTGACCATTACTAGGTAGTGATCCAAATCAATGTTGGCGATTCTAAACGTTCGGACATCCAGAATGCTGGTGGAATGTCTTGCATCAAACGCAATATGATCAATCTGATTAACTGTAAATTGATCAGGAGATCGCCATGTACCCTTACGAATATTAAGATGTGGGAAATGTGTGCTTGCTACAATGAGGTTACGGTCGTCGTAAAGTCTATAAGCCAAAGCCGGTTTCCGGTGGTGGTGGTGTTGCGTAAGCTATGTTTATCAACTGTACTACCAAAGATAGCCTAATTACCTGACTTCGATGACTATCTTGACGTCGAAGCTAGGACATTGCTCCAACAGATATTATGATTTGTTGTATACATTTTTTATCATAACATACTCACCTTGTCTGTATGTATGAGGACGCTTATGTCTATTGTCATAGTGCGCTTTGTTATGTGCCTGATTTTTTTTCTATATTTTCTAAAGCCTTTAGTCTAGCTTCAATACAATGCACTCTTTCTTCGCCAAATTTATCCTTTAGAAACTCACTTAAACTATCGCAAACAACCCCTTTCTGGCTTCTACCAAACAAGAGAATACTACGTGAAAAACCTGTACTTCTATTCACAGTGTTATTAAGCGCATGTTCCACCTTGGGTAAGTGTTTATCCCAGTCGTTCGTATTTTGACCAGATTCTTTAGATAGCATAGGAAGTATTATGCGATTTATGCGCTCCACTTGCCCATTGGCTTGAGGTGATTGAGTGGCTGTTTTCTATTAAGAAGTCAGAGAATTCCTTAGATGTGAAACACGTCCCTCGATCCGAAATGATCCTATTGGGTCGAGAGTAATTCTCAAAATAGGAGATCAAACAGGATATTGCATCCTTCGTTTGCGTCGTTTTAACGGGAGAAAGTTTCACGAATTTTGTGAAAGCGTCGATTACTAACAGCAAGTATTTTTTTCTTGAACAAGTATTCGCCATTGGGCCCAGGTGGTCCACATGCAACGTGTCAAATGGAATATTTCCTTTGGGAATAGAGTGAAGTGTACCCTGCTGTTTCCCAGAGTCAGGAGAAAAGCAAATACATTTCAGACACGTTGCGATATACTGCTTTATCTTTTGTTTCATGTTTGGAAACCAGTAGCTGCGTAATATGTGCGCATAACACTTTTCGACGCCTAAATGGCACAATGCTTCATGATTTGTCCTAATCACTTCTTCCTCCATATGCGAGGGTACATAAAACAGTACATTTTCCTTATCTTTGCGAGATAAGAAAGGTGTTGCCGAATGATCACTATCTCATTACGGACGTTGATGGCTTACAGTTAACACGGTTGCCTTATAAGGGTGTGTATTCTCCATCTAATATGAGACCGTTTATGGTGCAACAAGTTAAGAGTGGAGATGATGTGGAAAGGGATGATGAAAGTCGTCCAGATCAACTTAATCTTGACAGCGACGATCCTTGAAAATATGTACGTATGTATATCCAGCGCAAGCCTACAACCAAACATGTCTTCCCACATCTTTTTATTTTTGAATTGTTTTTTTCTTGAATTATAGCTTATTTCTTAATATATCTTCAATTTGAATGGAATATATAAATTATGTTTTTTGCCGTGAAGTTTAATAAAAAAAAAAACACAATTTGTTTTCCATTGGACAACTGTCCAGTTTAATGTGCTAATCAGAACTGAACTTAAAAACTAAATTACAGATATTTATATGGCTGGGATGAGTGTGACGATGCCGTTGTCTTAATACTTCTTCAAGTGCGTTCCTGGAATTTGGGTTGCGGATGTTTAGAAGATGAGCTGCGGATATTATTGGGCATTGATGAATGAGATAGTGCTGATGACAACTTGTTGTCTCAGCATTTCTGCAAGTGCGTTCTTAGAAGGAGGGCAGCGGAGGTTGTTGTTTATTGATAGTTTACTTTCGCAGTCCTTCTTAAGAATTTCTGCTGAGATTCAATTATAGTTTGATCGTAGAGATTGCTCGAACTAATGCTTCCCGAATGATGACCGGATGCTTTGAAGCTTCTTGGAACTAAACGTGTGCAATGGGTTTGGTTTGGAGAATGTGACATTTATGGTGTTAACTCCTCCCTTCTTAAATTCGATTTTGACCATTACTAGGTAGTGATCCAAATCAATGTTGGCGATTCTAAACGTTCGGACATCCAGAATGCTGGTGGAATGTCTTGCATCAAACGCAATATGATCAATCTGATTAACTGTAAATTGATCAGGAGATCGCCATGTACCCTTACGAATATTAAGATGTGGGAAATGTGTGCTTGCTACAATGAGGTTACGGTCGTCGTAAAGTCTATAAGCCAAAGCCGTTTTCCGGTGGTGGTGGTGTTGCGTAAGCTATGTTTATCAACTGTACTACCAAAGATAGCCTAATTACCTGACTTCGATGACTATCTTGACGTCGAAGCTAGAACATTGCTCCAACACTTTGTCAATGAGTTCGTAGAAGCATTAGTTTTGTGTGATTCGGATCGTCACCAAGCGATCGAAGCTCAAGACTTCTTGCCTTAATCTGTCGCGAATGACAAATCCGCATTCGAATATCGCTAAAACGATTCCTTGTAACAATCACCATAGTAAATGTAACAGGATGAAAATCCTTTTTCTTCCTTTGATTTTCTTTTCCGCTTTATGGCGGTCTAGGGCATCCGCCAGGTGTTTAGCTCCACACGGTCTGTTCATGGTACAGACATTCCACGTGAAGATAGTTGTACTTCTTGAATTTCCTTGGTCGTCAACGGTTTGTTGCTGCTTCGCTACCAAGTTTTCTTCCAAGGTGGGAAGTTACCCCCACGCGTAACCCTCGAACCTGGGAGATAGGGTGCTGACTTAAGCCCCTAGAGAATAGGCCGCTGCATACATTGGTTCACCTCTAAGCGGTTGCTTAGAAATTCTATTCAGAAGGCCCCGCTAGTAGGCTATCAACTT
Source organism: Eristalis arbustorum (assembly GCA_916610145.1). Taxonomy (NCBI): domain Eukaryota; kingdom Metazoa; phylum Arthropoda; class Insecta; order Diptera; family Syrphidae; genus Eristalis; species Eristalis arbustorum. The sequence goes on along the minus strand of OU744317.1, from coordinate 65,670,033 downwards.
GACCTGTGCGTTTACAGTGAATGTTGCCGGCATCTCGCTAAGTTGAGAGCAATAGTTGATCGATCACTGGATTGTGAGGAAATGAAACTCAACACTTCACTTATTCCATGCACTGATTTATTAACGTATACTGCACTTTACCACACTTTAAAGTTACCATAATTACTTTATTACAATTACAAACATTCGCCGTTTATATTTGGTTAACGAGAAGTAAGAGCATTTGAGCTTTTAAAAGAGAAGCTTTTAGAATCCCCTGTTCTATCAATCTATAGTCCACATAACATTACAGAGCTATATTGTGACGCGAGCAGTGCAGGCTTCGGTGCAGTCTTATTGCAAAAACAAATAGATGGTAAATTTCATTCTATTTTCTACTTCTCAAAGCGCGCTTCTGAAAATGAGACCAGATACCACAGTTATGAACTTGAAACCCTTTCTATTATCTATGCGTTGAGAAGATTTAAAATATACTTAATTGGTATAAATTTCAAAATTGTAACCGATTGTCAAGCACTTACTTTGACTTTGCAGAAAAAGTCTATAAGTCACCGTATTTCTCGTTGGGTGTTGGAACTACAGAGTTTTGACTACGCTATTGAACACCGAAAAGGTAACCGAATGAATCATGTCGATGCTCTTAGCCGTTCTTTTAACGTCCTTCATGTTGTGGACGAATCATTCGAATTTATTCTTGCAGCTGACCCAAAAATAGTTGCGATTTCAGTTGAACTAGAAAAAACTGAAAGCCCTTTTTTCGAAATAATCGATGGTTTAATAAATCGCAAAGATAAGGAAAATGTACTGTTTTATGTACCCTCGCTTCATGATTAGGACAAATCATGAAGCAATGTGCCATTTAGGCGTCGAAAAGTGTTATGCGCACATATTACGCAGCTACTGGTTTCCAAACATGAAACAAAAGATAAAGCAGTATATCGCAATGTGTCTGAAATGTATTTGCTTTTCTCCTGACTCTGGGAAACAGCAGGGTACACTTCACTCTATTCCCAAAGGAAATATTCCATTTGACACGTTGCATGTGGACCACCTGGGCCCAATGGCGAATACTTGTTCAAGAAAAAAATACTTGCTGTTAGTAATCGACGCTTTCACAAAATTCGTGAAACTTTCTCCCGTTAAAACGACGCAAACGAAGGATGCAATATCCTGTTTGATCTCCTATTTTGAGAATTACTCTCGACCCAATAGGATCATTTCGGATCGAGGGACGTGTTTCACATCTAAGGAATTCTCTGACTTCTTAATAGAAAACAGCCACTCAATCACCTCAAGCCAGTGGGCAAGTGGAGCGCATAAATCGCATAATACTTCCTATGCTATCTAAAGAATCTGGTCAAAATACGAACGACTGGGATAAACACTTACCCAAGGTGGAACATGCGCTTAATAACACAGTGAATAGAAGTACAGGTTTTTCACGTAGTATTCTCTTGTTTGGTAGAAGCCAGAAAGGGGTTGTTTGCGATAGTTTAAGTGAGTTTCTAAAGGATAAATTTGGCGAAGAAAGAGTGGATTGTATTGAAGCTAGACTAAAGGCTTTAGAAAATATAGAAAAAAAATCAGGCATATAACAAAGCGCACTATGACAATAGACATAAGCGTCCTCATACATACAGACAAGGTGAGTATGTTATGATAAAAAATGTTGCAACCACACCTGGAGTCAACAAGAAACTGTTTGCCAAATATAAGGGTCCATACGAGATAAGAAAGGTGTTGCCGAATGATGGCTTACAGTTAACACGGTTGCCTTATAAGGGTGTGTGTTCTCCATCTAATATGAGACCGTTTATGGTGCAACAAATTAAGAGTGGAGATGATGTGGAAAGGGATGATGAGTCGTCCAGATCAATTTAATCTTGACAGCGACGATCCTTGAAAATATGTACGTATGTATATCCAGCGCAAGCCTACAACCAAACATGTCTTCCCACATCTTTTTATTTTTAAATTGTTTCTGAATTGTTTTTTTCTTGAATTATAGCTTATTTCTTAATATATCTTTAATTTGAATGGAATATATATATTGGTTTCTGTACTTTAATGTTAATAGTTTTCCAAGTTTTTGTATCCAGATTGAAAGCGTTCGAAAATTATCGGACTCCACTGTCATGTTATATTCGGGTGACATGATCACACGACAATTTACATCTTTTTGCGGTGTCTATTTTACTAACGTACCAGGCCTGATCGAATCATCTGCACGAAAAGCTCATCATCTTGCTTATGAACATACATACATTACACACTTACGCACTCACACAATTATTCATGTTTGTTACCAATTCCACTAAGAACATAGATGTAAGCCCATCTGTCATGAACGTGGTCAGTCAGTTGGAGTTCGTCGAACAATAAAGAAGTAATTTTACTTAAACAGTACAACAAAGTGTTTTCTTCAACCCACTCCCTTCCCCTACAAGTTTGCACCAATTTAATCCATTAATGTAATATATAGCTTATTTCTATGTCATACGTGAGAAATGAAGCCACTTTGATAGCATTCATTCATTAATTCGAAAAAAGTAAAAGACCTACAAATGAAATTTTCTTAATTGTTAAGAAACTAAAACTAAGTCAGAAGAATAGTTGCCAAAATTTGGAAGCAACTTCCATCATATAAGTGTCGGGCAATGCATTTTATAGATATTATTCATATTTGCGCAAAAGACAGAAACTCCCAAAAAATAGGAGTTTTATTAATTTACAGCGTGAACATACGCTTTGTTCGTTTGATTGCCCCTCCTCATTGTGTTGAATACTTAACACAGAAAATTTTAAAAATGTCGGATAAACGAGCGAATTTGCAAATAAGACCTTCAATCCACCCCAATACTATGGTTGGAGAAGAGGATCAGTTGTTTTCAGGAGCTCACACGTATTCACAGACACGGCGCGAAAAGCTTATAAAAAACGCTGTCAGATGGAATCAAGGGGCAAGAGAGGCAAAAGATGGATATCTCTTTGATCTCTTATTTCTGGTTCAGTTGACGTTCGACCACAGCAAACTTGCATTGTGTTTTTTTTTTCAATCTCGCGGAACGCAACGACATAACTGACGAGCAACCCAAAATTTCAACTAAACCCGAAATAAGTTGTAGCGAGTGTCTAAAGGTGTGAAGAGGATCGACCCTACCAATATACTACAAGTGTACAAAATACCCTACCCAAGGTGTCAAGTGGAAAACCCTACCAAAAAGTGTGAATTGGTAAAAAAGAAAAGTGCAATAAAGACCCTACTAGTGTGAAGTGGTGACATCGTACGGTACTACTCGCAAAGAGGAAAAAAAAAACACCAAGTACTTCAAAAAGTCGTTGCATACGAACACGTCAAACGTGGGAGCAACTGTAACCAGCAGCATTTAAGACGTTACGTAAAAACAAGCTCAGCGAAGGAACTGCCAAACCAGGAAAACATCCAACAGTGGTGCAACCCGTACACGAGTAAGCAACAGCAAAAAGGGACAACACTGACCACCCGACAGGAAGATGCTGGTAGCTATATTTATTTTTTAAGCAACGAAATATTCCTTCTATTGAAAATACCTATTTGAAAAACCATATTTCTTCAAACGAAACAAACATATATAGTACCTTCTAAAAATCTATAAATCTCGTTTCATAAATGTATACTTATTATAAAGACCATAATATTTATCACATGCCATCAATATTTATTTGTATCCTTATTTCTTGTACTGTTTACTTGCGCTAAAATTTAAATTGAAAAAGTAATTAAAAACCAATGGCCTTAAGTCATTTAAAATGGAGCAAATGCAGGAGATAACTAAACAGTTGACAGGCGAACTTAATGCCCAAATTGAACAACCCAAACTTATTAAACGAGAGAAAATTAGAGGCCCGGCAGACGCCGCACTCATTTCCTACAATCTTTTCGATGAGGATTGGTAAGCGATAAAGAAATGTTTGTCGCTACATTACGCAGATAAACGTAAATTTATACTTCTTATCAATAAAATAAAGACTGAGGAATATTCCCAAGAGAATTTAGGAGGCACGGAAAATAATAGGAACACAGAGTTGGATATTTTCGTAAGAGGTCTCAACGAAGACGCCTGTAAAATGTTGATAATCCAGAAACCCCAGACTCTTCCTGAAACGTATTCTTCATGTTTGGAGTTTAAAAATTTAAACTTTAGAAATTTTTCTATTCAACGCAGGGATGTTTATAACTCAATTACCGCGCCAGTAAACCAGTAAAAATAAAATGTTCTCTTCTAAAAAACAAACAAAACAAAGAGCCCCATATAGGCAAATTACACCACAAGAACGGAACCAAATTTATAATTTCCCCCGTAATACCAATCCGAAACCGACCTGGAATAGTATGCCGTCCCCTAGACCAACGAGTCCGAAGCCCCCTCAACCAATGGAAGCAGATCAATCCGTGCCAACACGGGAAATCAATTACATGAACCGACCTGCAAATAACGTTTTGCCACAGAGATCCAATAACTCTAAGATCCAAATTTACCGCGGAAACAGCAGCGCCTCTTTTCAACTAACATCGCATTTATGGAAAGTGTTTTCATTTTCTTAAGTGCTGCAACCAGCGCATATATCACTAATTAATTAAAAATTACGTTTTCAAAAATGTATATAATACCAGGTGTACCCGTATAAAATTAGCGTTTTTTTGAAAATAAAACACTAATTTTTAATGAAAAAGTAAAAACATTTTATTCAAAGATTGGCCATTGTTTTCTACACATTTTGACCACCTTTGTGGCAATTTGTGAATACCTCGCCAATAAAATTGTTCGTCTTTTAAAGCAAACCAATCAGACACCCAATTTTTGACTTCTTCGTAGGAAGTGCTTTGGTCGTTTCTCGATCAATGCATGGTTCAAGTTGATCATTTGTTTCGGTAACGATCAGTATTAACGGTTTCACCAGGTTTTAGGAGCTCGTGGTACACCACACCTTTCTGGTCCCACCAAACACACATCATTGTCTTCTTGCCGAATCGATCTGGTTTTGCAGTCGATGTTGATGGTTATCCCGGATTAACCTATGATTTTTTCCGTTTAGGATTCTTAAAAAAAATCCATTTTTCATCGCCAGTAACAAAACAAAACCGATGCAAAACCGATTTTCTTACGTGTCTTTGAAGCAAAATTTCACTAGTGTTTTTTCGGTTTTCCATCTGTCTTTCTGAATTGAATATTCATGTGGCACCCATTTGCCACACTTTTGGATCTTTCCCATAGCTTTTAAACGGCCAGAAATTGTTTGTTGTGCAACATTTAACATTGCTGCCATTTGCTTTTGACTCAAAGTATCATCTCCATCCAATATCGTTTGCAATTCGGCGTCATCAGCATTTTTTTTGTGGTCTTCCACGTTCTTCATTTCTTACATCAAAATCATTATTTCTTAACCGTTGAAACCATCTTTTGCATGTCGCTTCTGATAGAACATGATGACCATATGCGTCGACAAGCATTTCAATTTTCTTCAGCAGCACTTTTCTTCAAATCAAAACAAAAAATTAATGCTTTCCGCAAATCATCACTTTCTGGTACAAAATTCGACATTTTTAACACGATGAAAAAATATGACTTTGTCTGTTCAATGACTTGATGTATAATAAATATTTTTCACAGATGTCATAGCAAACAAACAAAAAAAATAAGGGCTTCTTCACAACAAATGTTCCCTATCGAGGCATTTGTATCTTGACGCTCACTTCATACCGGTACGTATTTAAAGCGGCGAATTATAGGTGCTTCTATATGGCCGATTACACCATCTGCGAGCATTTTTCTTATTTGTTTTTCGACTTCTGCTCTTAAATTGGCGGGATATTGATAGGATTTTGTGTAAATTGGTTCGGAAGATGTTGTTTTTATTTCTGCGCGAACATTTGTGTCTATAGTTCCACTGTCACAGATGCTTCCAAATAGTATTTTATGCTTGATAAGTATTTTCTAAACATCGTCATCTGAATCGGGGCTAATCTATATATTGTTTACTTGTTTGGATTCTTTTTCTAGAAGTCTTATGTTGATTCTTATGCTCAAGATATTATTTTTCTATCGATAAAAGCTTATAAATTCTTTATTCTATAAAACCGTCGGATGAGGTTACCTTGGCAGGACAAAGAAATCGTCATATAATTAGTGCTGCATATTCCTCTGAATTTTATTCCTCATGGCCAGTGTCTTTGTATCCATGGAAGTAGTCTTCGTTTGATTCTTCTTGATTATCTTCTGGTTCTGCTGCGATGTTAGTTGAAAAGAGGCGCTGCTGTTTCCGCGGTAAATTTGGATCTTAGAGTTATTGGATCTCTGTGGCAAAACGTTATTTGCAGGTCGGTTCATGTAATTGACTTCCCGTGTTGGCACGGATTGATCTGCTTCCATTGGTTGAGGGGGCTTCGGACTCGTTGGTCTAGGGGACGGCATACTATTCCAGGTCGGTTTCGGATTGGTATTACGGGGGAAATTATACATTTGGTTCCGTTCTTGTGGTGTAATTTGCCTATATGGGGCTCTTTGTTTTGTTTGTTTTTTAGAAGAGAACATTTTATTTTTTACTGGTTTACTGGCGCGGTAATTGAGTTATAAACATCCCTGCGTTGAATAGAAAAATTTCTAAAGTTTAAATTTTTAAACTCCAAACATGAAGAATACGTTTCAGAAAGAGTCTGGGGTTTCTGGATTATCAACATTTTACAGGCGTCTTCGTTGAGACCTCTTACGAAAATATCCAACTCTGTGTTCCTATTATTTTCCGTGCCTCCTAAATTCTCTTGGGAATATTCCTCAGTCTTTATTTTATTGATAAGAAGTATAAATTTACGTTTATCTGCGTAATGTAGCGACAAACATTTCTTTATCGCTTACCAATCCTCATCGAAAAGATTGTAGGAAATGAGTGCGGCGTCTGCCGGGCCTCTAATTTTCTCTCGTTTAATAAGTTTGGGTTGTTCAATTTGGGCATTAAGTTCGCCTGTCAACTGTTTAGTTATCTCCTGCATTTGCTCCATTTTAAATGACTTAAGGCCATTGGTTTTTAATTACTTTTTCAATTTAAATTTTAGCGCAAGTAAACAGTACAAGAAATAAAGATACAAATAAATATTGATGGCATGTGATAAATATTATGGTCTTTATAATAGGTATACATTTATGAAACGAGATTTATAGATTTTTAGAAGGTACTATATATGTTTGTTTCGTTTGAAGAATTATGGTTTTTCAAATAGGTATTTTCAATAGAAGGAATATTTCGTTGCTTAAAAAATAAATATAGCTACCAGCATCTTTCTGTCGGGTGGTCAGTGTTGTCCCTTTTTGCTGTTGCTTACTCGTGTACGGGTTGCACCACTGTTGGATGTTTTCCTGGTTTGGCAGTTCCTTCGCTGAGCTTGTTTTTACGTAACGTCTTAAATGCTGCTGGTTACAGTTGCTCCCACGTTTGACGTGTTCGTAAACGCAACGACGTTTACTTGGTGTTTTTTTTTTTTTCCTTTTGTACGCTTGTAGTATATTGGTAGGGTCGATCCTCTTCACACCTTTAGACACTCGCTACAACTTATTTCGGGTTTAGTTGAAATTTTGGGTTGCTCGTCAGTTATGTCGTTGCGTTCCGCGAGAATGAAAAAACAAAAAACACAATCCAAGTTTGCTGTGGTCGAACGTCAACTGAACCAGAAATAAGAGATCAAAGAGATATCCATCTTTTGCCTCTCTTGCCCCTTGATTCCATCTGACAGCGTTTTTTATAAGCTTTTCGCGCCGTGTCTTGAATACGTGTGAGCTCCGGAAAACAACTGATCCTCTTCTCCAACCATAGTATTAGGGTGGATTGAAGGTCTTATTTGCAAATTCGCTCGTTTATCCGACATTTTTTTCATGACAGATGGGCTTACATCTATGTTCTTAGCGGAATCGGTAACAAACATGAATAATTGTGTGAGTGCGTAAGTGTGTAATGTATGTATGTTCATAAGCAAGATGATGAGCTTTTCGTGCAGATGATTCGATCAGGCCTGGTACGTTAGTAAAATAGACACCGCAAAAAGATGTAAATTGTCGTGTGATCATGTCACCCGAATATAACATGACAGTGGAGTCCGATAATTTTCGAACGCTTTCAATCTGGATACAAAAACTTAGAAAACTATTAACATTAAAGTACAAAGTACACAAAACCCATTGCACCAGTTTAGTTCCAAGAAGCTTCAAGGCATCCGGTCATCATTCGGGAAGCATTAGTTCGAGCAATCTCTACGATCAAACTATAATTGAATCTCAGCAGAAATTCTTAAGGACTGCGAAAGTAAACTATCAATAAACAACAACATCCGCTGCCCTCCTTCTAAGAACGCACTTGCAGAAATGCTGAGACAACAAGTTGTCATCAGCACTATCTCATTCATCAATGCCCAATAATATCCGCAGCTCATCTTCTAAACATCCGCAATCCAAATTCCAGGAACGCACTTGAAGAAGTATTAAGACAACGGCATCGTCACACTCATCCCAGCCATATAAATATCTGTAATTTAGTTTTTAAGTTCAGTTCTGATTCGCACATTAAACTGGACAGTTGTCCAATGGAAAACAAATTTTGTTTTTTTTTTTATTAAACTTCACGGCAAAAAACATAATTGGCGCCCAAGCATATAAATCCTGTTCCCGAGCATATAAATCCTGTTCCCGAGCAACAGTAAATTGTAATACCGAATAAGTCGCGATATTTTCATCTCGTTTAAAACCGAATAGAATTGATCGTGCAAATATTTCGCGGTGTATCGTGACTGCCTTATCAAAGCAGATCACATTGTGGAAAAAGTGAGTGATCAAAGTGAATAAAAGCAGTGAAAACAGATTAATTTCTGAAAAATAATGACAAAAAGTGCAGATTAATTTCTGAAAGGCAGATTATAAAAAGTGCAAGTAAAGTGCATACAAAATTTGCTGTTGTGAAGTTTAAAAGTGCGAATAAAAAATAAGAACAGAACTCTTTTGAAGAAACGAGGCCCCCCAGTAACTGTATCACCACAGACGAAAAGGAGACAGCGACCGCTGCCAGCCGCTTCAAAATACAAGTGTCATGAAGAAGTTTATACTACTGTAAGCAAATATATGTAATTAATATAAAATTAATAAGAAAGAAAGAAACATAATTTACAAAAATTATAAAAAATTACCTTTTCATAGAAGAGGGAAAAATTCATACAGAATTAAAACAAAAGTAATATAAAATTATAAAAATAAAGCTTTTCATAGAAAAGAGAAAATGTTAAAAGAATTTAAACTTATAACAAATTAAAAAATAAAAGAAAGAAATTGAAAAGAAAGATAAAAATCCCTTTCATAGTAATTTTTTATAAAAAAATAAAGGGAAAAATCAAATAGAAACACAAATAAATAATATTTACTAAATCAAAGCATACATAAAATATATTATTATTTTCATTTGAATCAACAAAAAATCAAAATGTCTAACCCAAGTAACATCTTACGCCAACCCGTCCTCAATATCCCACAAACTGAAAATTACAAAGACAATCCCTCTCATGCTCAAACTTCTCAACCTCAGTCACGGCCAATAATTTCATCCGTGCAGCTTGTCACAATGGTAACAGATATTGTGAAATCTATAATCAATCCCAATCCAGACACTACTATAGATACTATAGATCAGGGCATAAATCCTGAACATATAGGCGATTTAAGTGACCTAGATAAAATTCCAGACGTTGTCAGATGTTTTAGAGATTTTTCTGGAAAACCAGGAGAGTTCTCATCCTGGAAAAAAAGCATGAGCGTATTTTACAGCTCTACGAACCATTAAATGGTACACCAAGATACTATGGTATCTTAAACGTAATAGGAAACAAAATTATAGGACAAGCAGATGCTGTACTTGAATCGTACAACACGCCGCTAAACTGGAAAGCAACTTCCAAATGCCTAACTATGCATTATGCTGATCAAAGAGATCTTGGTACATTGGAATACCAAATGACATCTCTTATCCAATGCCATAATTCTGTACAAGAATTTTACCAGAAGGTTTATTCTCATCTATCACTTATTTTAAATAAAATACAGTGCATGGATGTCGGAAGTGAATCATTGTCAGTATTAACCGACAATTACAGGTATAAAGCACTTGACACCTTTATCCGTGGCCTAAACGGCGAATTACCAAAACTTTTGGGCATACGTGAACCTTCAGACCTCCCACAAGCCTTAAACTTATGTTTAAAACTTGAAAATCAGAAATTCAGGTCAAATTATGCAAATTCATTTACCCAAAAACGGTTGATTGAGCCATTAGCTCCACCTGAACGAAATAGAAATAACATATTCCATCCTCAGTTAGCCCATCTTCCACAAGCATTTGCACAGCAAAGAATCATGAACAGACTCCCACAATATAACGTACAACCACAGCAACCGCAAAACGCTTATCAACAAGGTTATCCTCAAAATGATCTACCTCCTAGGCCAACTGCACCAAAACCTCAGCCAAAGCCAGAACCCATGGAAACTTCCACAATCAGGTCATCTGCTATAAACTATCAAAATCGGCCCCAACCATTTCAATATGCAGGAAAACGACCACCAATTCAAGACCCCTCATTTAGAAACCGAGTTCCATCTAAAATCCAAAGAAACTTTCATATAAATCTCCAAAACTCACCCAAACCTGAAAGTAATAATGAAACGGAAGAAGAACCCCCAGAATTCGTAACACAACCTACTGGCCATGTTTACCCACGTGATTCGTTCGCTTTCTATCAAGAAGAACATGATCCTGACTTAAGAAATTATGTCTTAAGCCAACAAAATCAATATGAATTCGAAGAAGAAGAATCAACTTTAATGATATTCATTTTTTAGAATGAATTCCTCTTCGTTACCGTACTTTCAGTGCAAAACGAAGAGCGGACAAATTTTAAATTTTTTAATCGATACTGGCTCCAGTAAAAACTATATTCAATCCAATCTAGTAAAAAAGCCTATTCCGAACGAACAACCCTTCTCAGCAAAATCAATTGCTGGCAATATTCAAATAACCCATCACACGTTCATAAACCTTTTCGGACAAACAGATAGGAAATTGAAATTTTTCCTTCTCCCCACATTAAAAACATTTAACGATAGGAAACGATAGTTTGAAAGAATTCAACGCAATTATTCACACAAAAGAAAGCTTTATGACTATTCGCGACAAAATCAAAGTTAAAATTAAGCAATTAAGATCCCCAGTAGTCAATTCAATCAACATTAAATTCGATCACATGTCAGATTCACAAAAACATTCCATAAAATATTTGGTAAAAAAATGCCCCACTTTATTCTCTGAACCAGATGAAAAACTGACCTATGCAAAAAAGTTATCGGCGAAATCCGTACAAACACAGACACTCCTGTATATTCGAAATATTATCCCTACCCTGCCTCATTAAAAGAAGAAGTAGAGAGTCAGATCAAAAAACTCCTAAATGACGATATTATTCGACCATCCCGGTCTCCGTATAATTCACCCGTATGGATTGTACCAAAAAAAGCCGACCCAGAAGGAAATAAGCAATACAGACTTGTTATAGATTATCGAATATTAAACACTGTTACTATTTCGGATAAATATCCTATACCCGAAATTAACGAAGTTTTATCACAACTTGGACACAGTAAATACTTCACTGTCTTAGACCTTAAAAGTGGTTTTCATCAGATTCCCTTAAGGAAAATTGACATGGAAAAGACAGCATTTTCAATAAACAATGGGAAATATGAATTCACTCGACTTCCATTCGGTCTGAAAAATGCACCCTCAATTTTTCAACGTGCATTAGACGATATTTTACGAGAATTCATAGGGAATAGATTGTCAACATAGATTTGTTACGTCTATATTGACGACATCATTATCTTCAGTAAAAATGAAAGTGAACACGTGTGTCATGTCGAAAAAATATTTAAAACCTTACACGAAGCCAATATGAAGGTACAATTAAGTAAATGCAATTTTTTCAAACACGAAGTAGAATTTTTAGGTTTTATCGTTTCGTCTAAAGGAATAACAACAAACCCTGCAAAAGTGGAAGCAATCGTAAACTTTCCAATTCCAAGAACCCTTAAGCAGCTTAGATCATTTCTAGGTTTAGCAGGTTACTATCGTCGATTTGTTAAAGACTACGCGAAATTAGCAAAACCTCTTACTTCCTTATTAAGAGGAAAAGAAGGACGCATATCCAAAAATCAATCTAGCAAAATTCCTATATGCTTGGAATCAGAATCTCTTGAAGCCTTTCACAAAATAAAGAATTCTCTGATATCTAAAGATTTAATCCTTGCTTACCCAGATTTTAAGAAAAACTTTGAACTAACAACATATGCATCCAACACTGCCCTTGGTGCCGTCTTATCTCAAAACAATAGACCTATCATGTTCATTTCTAGATCATTGAGCAAAACTGAAGAACATTATGCCACCAATGAGAAGGAAATGCTTGCAATCATTTGGTCCCTTAATTCTTTTCGCAACTACCTTTACGGTACCTCTCATGTTAAAATTTTCACGGACCATCAACCACTAACATATGCCTTGAGTAACAAAAATACAAATTCCAAAATGAAACGCTGGAAAGCAATTCTTGAGGAATATAATTATGAACTTCAATACAAACCTGGAAAGAGTAATATAGTTGCTGACGCTCTTTCTCGTTATCCGGAAAACTCCCAAATAAATTCTTTATCAGTATCTCAGCACAGCGATCAAAGTTCGTCCCATGAACTTGTTCCAGCAGTTGAAACTCCCATAAATACATTTAAAAATCAAATAATGCTACTAATTGATGACAATCCGTCATATCAATTCAAAATTCCCTTCCCAACCTTCCATAGGCACATTGTCCCACGATCTGCCTACACAGAAAGTGACCTCATTGCATTATTAAAGAAATATCTTAACCCAAGTGTCATAAACGGATTATTTACTAACGAAGAAATTATGGGCACAATACAAAACATATATCCATGTCAGTTCAAATCATACAAAACTCGTTTCACACAGTCTCAAGTAACTGATCTAACCAATCCCATTGAACAGCAAGAACGAATCCTTGATGAACATAATAGAGCACATAGAAACGCAAATGAAAATAAGATTCAACTCCTGCAAAAATTCTAAGTGAAAGCTCGAATCCACGAACTAATAAAGCAATGTTGAATTTGCAAGGAGCAAAAATACGAACGGCATCCGAATAAGCCAAAAATTCAAGAAACTCCTATTCCGCAATTTCCTGGACACATAGTACATTTCGATATCTATGCTACCAACAAAAAACTGGTATTAACAGCAGTAGATAAATTTTCCAAGTACGCCCAAGTTAAAATAATAGAGTCCAGATCACGGCGATTTTGAAATTTTAAAATCCCAAAATAATAACCTATTCCTTAATAATAACAAACAAGTAATAATCAATAAATCATTTAACGAAAAAATTAATAAACTAACAAATATAACTAATGAAGCCATACAACTCTTAAAGTCAAATAACAATTTCAAAAATACTTTGTATCAAGAACTCAAATACAAAATAGACATTATAAAAGAGGATATTACGAATACAGAATATGCCTTACTTTGGGCAAAAAATAAAATTGTAAACTCATTCATTCTTTCAAATTCGGAACTAAAAATGATACAGGAAAAATTTGAGAAAAATTACATCCCATTTTATAATCATGAAGAGGCACATGAATTTGCCAACATCAAAATAGCAATAAATAAAAAAACTATTCTTTATATTATAAGTATACCCACTACACATGAAACAATATGTAATTAGATGTTAATAAAACCCATTAAGTAAAATAAAAATGTATTGAAATTGAATTTCGAAAAAATACACATACCAACTATAGAAGAACTAGAGAAGGAACTCTATTCCTCAACAAATTCAACGGATCAGTCGTCGTAGAAAATGAAATCATAAACTTATGCGGAAGTTTCATCATACAATTTCATAACGCGGTCATCCATATCGATGGTCAAGAATTCAGCTCCAATGAGATATCATCGTCAAAACCTTTACCTGCAGTACCAAATCTAAAAGCATCAATGACCACATATAAAGAATTCCTATCTTTAGAAATGCTCAAAGAACTTCATGTAAATAATACAAATCACATATCAGAAATGGAACAAGAGAAGACAATCCACCACATCACGAACTACAGCATGACAATTATAATAATACTAGTAATTGCAACCGTTGTCATTAAACAGATACTTGACCATAGCAAAAATGTCGTAATTCATAACAACATCCAGCCTGAAAACCAAGTCAGAGATGAACAATCACAGGACGATGCAATACCAATGGTTTATATGGTATCGAGTGAGGACAATCGAATTTAAGAAGGGAGGAGTTAACACCATAAATGTCACATTCTCCAAACCAAACCCATTGCACCAGTTTAGTTCCAAGACGATTCAAAGCATCCGGTCATCATCGGGAAGCATTAGTTCGAGCAATCTCTACGATCAAACTATAATTGAATCTCAGCAGAAATTCTTAAGAAGGACTGCGAAAGTAAACTATCAATAAACAACAACCTCCGCTGCCCTCCTTCTAAGAACGCACTTGCAGAAATGCTGAGACAACAAGTTGTCATCAGCACTATCTCATTCATCAATGCCCAATAATATCCGCAGCTCATCTTCTAAACATCCGCAACCCAAATTCCAGGAACGCACTTGAAGAAGTATTAAGACAACGGCATCGTCACACTCATCCCAGCCATATAAATATCTGTAATTTAGTTTTTAAGTTCAGTTCTGATTCGCACATTAAACTGGACAGTTGTCCAATGGAAAACAAATTTTGTTTTTTTTTTATTAAACTTCACGGCAAAAAACATAATTGGCGCCCAAGCATATAAATCCTGTTCCCGAGCATATAAATCCTGTTCCCGAGCAACAGTAAATTGTAATACCGAATAAGTCGCGATATTTTCATCTCGTTTAAAACCGAATAGAATTGATCGTGCAAATATTTCGCGGTGTATCGTGACTGCCTTATCAAAGCAGATCACATTGTGGAAAAAGTGAGTGATCAAAGTGAATAAAAGCAGTGAAAACAGATTAATTTCTGAAAAATAATGACAAAAAGTGCAGATTAATTTCTGAAAGGCAGATTATAAAAAGTGCAAGTAAAGTGCATACAAAATTTGCTGTTGTGAAGTTTAAAAGTGCGAATAAAAAATAAGAACAGAACTCTTTTGAAGAAACGAGGCCCCCCAGTAACTGTATCACCACAGACGAAAAGGAGACAGCGACCGCTGCCAGCCGCTTCAAAATACAAGTGTCATGAAGAAGTTTATACTACTGTAAGCAAATATATGTAATTAATATAAAATTAATAAGAAAGAAAGAAACATAATTTACAAAAATTATAAAAAATTACCTTTTCATAGAAGAGGGAAAAATTCATACAGAATTAAAACAAAAGTAATATAAAATTATAAAAATAAAGCTTTTCATAGAAAAGAGAAAATGTTAAAAGAATTTAAACTTATAACAAATTAAAAAATAAAAGAAAGAAATTGAAAAGAAAGATAAAAATCCCTTTCATAGTAATTTTTTATAAAAAAATAAAGGGAAAAATCAAATAGAAACACAAATAAATAATATTTACTAAATCAAAGCATACATAAAATATATTATTATTTTCATTTGAATCAACAAAAAATCAAAATGTCTAACCCAAGTAACATCTTACGCCAACCCGTCCTCAATATCCCACAAACTGAAAATTACAAAGACAATCCCTCTCATGCTCAAACTTCTCAACCTCAGTCACGGCCAATAATTTCATCCGTGCAGCTTGTCACAATGGTAACAGATATTGTGAAATCTATAATCAATCCCAATCCAGACACTACTATAGATACTATAGATCAGGGCATAAATCCTGAACATATAGGCGATTTAAGTGACCTAGATAAAATTCCAGACGTTGTCAGATGTTTTAGAGATTTTTCTGGAAAACCAGGAGAGTTCTCATCCTGGAAAAAAAGCATGAGCGTATTTTACAGCTCTACGAACCATTAAATGGTACACCAAGATACTATGGTATCTTAAACGTAATAGGAAACAAAATTATAGGACAAGCAGATGCTGTACTTGAATCGTACAACACGCCGCTAAACTGGAAAGCAACTTCCAAATGCCTAACTATGCATTATGCTGATCAAAGAGATCTTGGTACATTGGAATACCAAATGACATCTCTTATCCAATGCCATAATTCTGTACAAGAATTTTACCAGAAGGTTTATTCTCATCTATCACTTATTTTAAATAAAATACAGTGCATGGATGTCGGAAGTGAATCATTGTCAGTATTAACCGACAATTACAGGTATAAAGCACTTGACACCTTTATCCGTGGCCTAAACGGCGAATTACCAAAACTTTTGGGCATACGTGAACCTTCAGACCTCCCACAAGCCTTAAACTTATGTTTAAAACTTGAAAATCAGAAATTCAGGTCAAATTATGCAAATTCATTTACCCAAAAACGGTTGATTGAGCCATTAGCTCCACCTGAACGAAATAGAAATAACATATTCCATCCTCAGTTAGCCCATCTTCCACAAGCATTTGCACAGCAAAGAATCATGAACAGACTCCCACAATATAACGTACAACCACAGCAACCGCAAAACGCTTATCAACAAGGTTATCCTCAAAATGATCTACCTCCTAGGCCAACTGCACCAAAACCTCAGCCAAAGCCAGAACCCATGGAAACTTCCACAATCAGGTCATCTGCTATAAACTATCAAAATCGGCCCCAACCATTTCAATATGCAGGAAAACGACCACCAATTCAAGACCCCTCATTTAGAAACCGAGTTCCATCTAAAATCCAAAGAAACTTTCATATAAATCTCCAAAACTCACCCAAACCTGAAAGTAATAATGAAACGGAAGAAGAACCCCCAGAATTCGTAACACAACCTACTGGCCATGTTTACCCACGTGATTCGCTTTCTATCAAGAAGAACATGATCCTGACTTAAGAAATTATGTCTTAAGCCAACAAAATCAATATGAATTCGAAGAAGAAGAATCAACTTTAATGATATTCATTTTTTAGAATGAATTCCTCTTCGTTACCGTACTTTCAGTGCAAAACGAAGAGCGGACAAATTTTAAATTTTTTAATCGATACTGGCTCCAGTAAAAACTATATTCAATCCAATCTAGTAAAAAAGCCTATTCCGAACGAACAACCCTTCTCAGCAAAATCAATTGCTGGCAATATTCAAATAACCCATCACACGTTCATAAACCTTTTCGGACAAACAGATAGGAAATTGAAATTTTTCCTTCTCCCCACATTAAAAACATTTAACGATAGGAAACGATAGTTTGAAAGAATTCAACGCAATTATTCACACAAAAGAAAGCTTTATGACTATTCGCGACAAAATCAAAGTTAAAATTAAGCAATTAAGATCCCCAGTAGTCAATTCAATCAACATTAAATTCGATCACATGTCAGATTCACAAAAACATTCCATAAAATATTTGGTAAAAAAATGCCCCACTTTATTCTCTGAACCAGATGAAAAACTGACCTATGCAAAAAAGTTATCGGCGAAATCCGTACAAACACAGACACTCCTGTATATTCGAAATATTATCCCTACCCTGCCTCATTAAAAGAAGAAGTAGAGAGTCAGATCAAAAAACTCCTAAATGACGATATTATTCGACCATCCCGGTCTCCGTATAATTCACCCGTATGGATTGTACCAAAAAAAGCCGACCCAGAAGGAAATAAGCAATACAGACTTGTTATAGATTATCGAATATTAAACACTGTTACTATTTCGGATAAATATCCTATACCCGAAATTAACGAAGTTTTATCACAACTTGGACACAGTAAATACTTCACTGTCTTAGACCTTAAAAGTGGTTTTCATCAGATTCCCTTAAGGAAAATTGACATGGAAAAGACAGCATTTTCAATAAACAATGGGAAATATGAATTCACTCGACTTCCACTCGGTCTGAAAAATGCACCCTCAATTTTTCAACGTGCATTAGACGATATTTTACGAGAATTCATAGGGAATAGATTGTCAACATAGATTTGTTACGTCTATATTGACGACATCATTATCTTCAGTAAAAATGAAAGTGAACACGTGTGTCATGTCGAAAAAATATTTAAAACCTTACACGAAGCCAATATGAAGGTACAATTAAGTAAATGCAATTTTTTCAAACACGAAGTAGAATTTTTAGGTTTTATCGTTTCGTCTAAAGGAATAACAACAAACCCTGCAAAAGTGGAAGCAATCGTAAACTTTCCAATTCCAAGAACCCTTAAGCAGCTTAGATCATTTCTAGGTTTAGCAGGTTACTATCGTCGATTTGTTAAAGACTACGCGAAATTAGCAAAACCTCTTACTTCCTTATTAAGAGGAAAAGAAGGACGCATATCCAAAAATCAATCTAGCAAAATTCCTATATGCTTGGAATCAGAATCTCTTGAAGCCTTTCACAAAATAAAGAATTCTCTGATATCTAAAGATTTAATCCTTGCTTACCCAGATTTTAAGAAAAACTTTGAACTAACAACATATGCATCCAACACTGCCCTTGGTGCCGTCTTATCTCAAAACAATAGACCTATCATGTTCATTTCTAGATCATTGAGCAAAACTGAAGAACATTATGCCACCAATGAGAAGGAAATGCTTGCAATCATTTGGTCCCTTAATTCTTTTCGCAACTACCTTTACGGTACCTCTCATGTTAAAATTTTCACGGACCATCAACCACTAACATATGCCTTGAGTAACAAAAATACAAATTCCAAAATGAAACGCTGGAAAGCAATTCTTGAGGAATATAATTATGAACTTCAATACAAACCTGGAAAGAGTAATATAGTTGCTGACGCTCTTTCTCGTTATCCGGAAAACTCCCAAATAAATTCTTTATCAGTATCTCAGCACAGCGATCAAAGTTCGTCCCATGAACTTGTTCCAGCAGTTGAAACTCCCATAAATACATTTAAAAATCAAATAATGCTACTAATTGATGACAATCCGTCATATCAATTCAAAATTCCCTTCCCAACCTTCCATAGGCACATTGTCCCACGATCTGCCTACACAGAAAGTGACCTCATTGCATTATTAAAGAAATATCTTAACCCAAGTGTCATAAACGGATTATTTACTAACGAAGAAATTATGGGCACAATACAAAACATATATCCATGTCAGTTCAAATCATACAAAACTCGTTTCACACAGTCTCAAGTAACTGATCTAACCAATCCCATTGAACAGCAAGAACGAATCCTTGATGAACATAATAGAGCACATAGAAACGCAAATGAAAATAAGATTCAACTCCTGCAAAAATTCTAAGTGAAAGCTCGAATCCACGAACTAATAAAGCAATGTTGAATTTGCAAGGAGCAAAAATACGAACGGCATCCGAATAAGCCAAAAATTCAAGAAACTCCTATTCCGCAATTTCCTGGACACATAGTACATTTCGATATCTATGCTACCAACAAAAAACTGGTATTAACAGCAGTAGATAAATTTTCCAAGTACGCCCAAGTTAAAATAATAGAGTCCAGATCACGGCGATTTTGAAATTTTAAAATCCCAAAATAATAACCTATTCCTTAATAATAACAAACAAGTAATAATCAATAAATCATTTAACGAAAAAATTAATAAACTAACAAATATAACTAATGAAGCCATACAACTCTTAAAGTCAAATAACAATTTCAAAAATACTTTGTATCAAGAACTCAAATACAAAATAGACATTATAAAAGAGGATATTACGAATACAGAATATGCCTTACTTTGGGCAAAAAATAAAATTGTAAACTCATTCATTCTTTCAAATTCGGAACTAAAAATGATACAGGAAAAATTTGAGAAAAATTACATCCCATTTTATAATCATGAAGAGGCACATGAATTTGCCAACATCAAAATAGCAATAAATAAAAAAACTATTCTTTATATTATAAGTATACCCACTACACATGAAACAATATGTAATTAGATGTTAATAAAACCCATTAAGTAAAATAAAAATGTATTGAAATTGAATTTCGAAAAAATACACATACCAACTATAGAAGAACTAGAGAAGGAACTCTATTCCTCAACAAATTCAACGGATCAGTCGTCGTAGAAAATGAAATCATAAACTTATGCGGAAGTTTCATCATACAATTTCATAACGCGGTCATCCATATCGATGGTCAAGAATTCAGCTCCAATGAGATATCATCGTCAAAACCTTTACCTGCAGTACCAAATCTAAAAGCATCAATGACCACATATAAAGAATTCCTATCTTTAGAAATGCTCAAAGAACTTCATGTAAATAATACAAATCACATATCAGAAATGGAACAAGAGAAGACAATCCACCACATCACGAACTACAGCATGACAATTATAATAATACTAGTAATTGCAACCGTTGTCATTAAACAGATACTTGACCATAGCAAAAATGTCGTAATTCATAACAACATCCAGCCTGAAAACCAAGTCAGAGATGAACAATCACAGGACGATGCAATACCAATGGTTTATATGGTATCGAGTGAGGACAATCGAATTTAAGAAGGGAGGAGTTAACACCATAAATGTCACATTCTCCAAACCAAACCCATTGCACCAGTTTAGTTCCAAGACGATTCAAAGCATCCGGTCATCATTCGGGAAGCATTAGTTCGAGCAATCTCTACGATCAAACTATAATTGAATCTCAGCAGAAATTCTTAAGAAGGACTGCGAAAGTAAACTATCAATAAACAACAACCTCCGCTGCCCTCCTTCTAAGAACGCACTTGCAGAAATGCTGAGACAACAAGTTGTCATCAGCACTATCTCATTCATCAATGCCCAATAATATCCGCAGCTCATCTTCTAAACATCCGCAACCCAAATTCCAGGAACGCACTTGAAGAAGTATTAAGACAACGGCATCGTCACACTCATCCCAGCCATATAAATATCTGTAATTTAGTTTTTAAGTTCAGTTCTGATTCGCACATTAAACTGGACAGTTGTCCAATGGAAAACAAATTTTGTTTTTTTTTTATTAAACTTCACGGCAAAAAACATAATTTATATATTCCATTCAAATTGAAGATATATTAAGAAATAAGCTATAATTCCAGAAAAAAACAATTCAAAAATAAAAAGATGTGGGAAGACATGTTTGGTTGTAGGCTTGCGCTGGATATACATACGTACATATTTTCAAGGATCGTCGCTGTCAAGATTAAGTTGATCTGGACGACTTTCATCATCCCTTTCCACATCATCTCCACTCTTAATTTGTTGCACCATAAACGGTCTCATATTAGATGGAGAATACACACCCTTATAAGGCAACCGTGTTAACTGTAAGCCATCAACGTCCGTAATGAGATAGCGATCATTCGGCAACACCTTTCTTATCTCGTATGGACCCTTATATTTGGCAAACAGTTTCTTGTTGACTCCAGGTGTGGTTGCAACATTTTTTATCATAACATACTCACCTTGTCTGTATGTATGAGGACGCTTATGTCTATTGTCATAGTGCGCTTTGTTATATGCCTGATTTTTTTTCTATATTTTCTAAAGCCTTTAGTCTAGCTTCAATACAATCCACTCTTTCTTCGCCAAATTTATCCTTTAGAAACTCACTTAAACTATCGCAAACAACCCCTTTCTGGCTTCTACCAAACAAGAGAATACTACGTGAAAAACCTGTACTTCTATTCACTGTGTTATTAAGCGCATGTTCCACCTTGGGTAAGTGTTTATCCCAGTCGTTCGTATTTTGACCAGATTCTTTAGATAGCATAGGAAGTATTATGCGATTTATGCGCTCCACTTGCCCATTGGCTTGAGGTGATTGAGTGGCTGTTTTCTATTAAGAAGTCAGAGAATTCCTTAGATGTGAAACACGTCCCTCGATCCGAAATGATCCTATTGGGTCGAAAGTAATCCTCAAAATAGGAGATCAAACAGGATATTGCATCCTTCGTTTGCGTCGTTTTAACGGGAGAAAGTTTCATGAATTTTGTGAAAGCGTCGATTACTAACAGCAAGTATTTTTTTCTTGAACAAGTATTCGCCATTGGGCCCAGGTGGTCCACATGCAACGTGTCAAATGGAATATTTCCTTTGGGAATAGAGTGAAGTGTACCCTGCTGTTTCCCAGAGTCAGGAGAAAAGCAAATACATTTCAGACACGTTGCGATATACTGCTTTATCTTTTGTTTCATGTTTGGAAACCAGTAGCTGCGTAATATGTGCGCATAACACTTTTCGACGCCTAAATGGCACCTAAATGGCTTCATGATTTGTCCTAATCACTTCTTCCTCCATATGCGAGGGTACATAAAACAGTACATTTTCCTTATCTTTGCGATTTATTAAACCATCGATTATTTCGAAAAAAGGGCTTTCATTTTTTTCTAGTTCAACTGAAATCGCAACTATTTTTGGGTCAGCTGCAAGAATAAATTCGAATGATTCGTCCACAACATGAAGGACGTTAAAAGAACGGCTAAGAGCATCGACATGATTCATTCGGTTACCTTTTCGGTGTTCAATAGAGTAGTCAAAACTCTGTAGTTCCAACACCCAACGAGAAATACGGGGACTTATAGACTTTTTCTGCAAAGTCAAAGTAAGTGCTTGACAATCGGTTACAATTTTGAATTTTATACCAATTAAGTATATTTTAAATCTTCTCAACGCATAGATAATAGAAAGGGTTTCAAGTTCATAACTGTGGTATCTGGTCTCATTTTCAGAAGCGCGCTTTGAGAAGTAGAAAATAGAATGAAATTTACCATCTATTTGTTTTTGCAATAAGACTGCACCGAAGCCTGCACTGCTCGCGTCACAATATAGCTCTGTAATGTTATGTGGACTATAGATTGATAGAACAGGGGATTCTAAAAGCTTCTCTTTTAAAAGCTCAAATGCTCTTACTTTTCGTTAACCAAATATAAACGGCGAATGTTTGTAATTGTAATAAAGTAATTATGGTAATTTTAAAGTGTGGTAAAGTGCAGTATACGTCCATAAATCAGTGCATGGAATAAGTGAAGTGTTGAGTTTCATTTCCTCACAATCCAGTGATCGATCAACTATTGCTCTCAACTTAGCGAGATGCCGGCAACATTCACTGTAAACGCACAGGTCAAGTTGATAGCCTACTAGCGGGGCCTTCTGAATAGAATTTCTAAGCAACCGCTTAGAGGTGAACCAATGTATGCAGCGGCATATTCTCTAGGGGCTTAAGTCAGCACCCTATCTCCCAGGTTCGGGGGTTACGCGTGGGGGTAACTTCCCACCTTGGAAGAAAACTTAGTAGCGAAGCAGCAACAAACCGTTGACGACCAAGGAAATTCAAAAAGTACAACTATCTTCACGTGGAATGTCTGTACCATGAACAGACCGTGTGGAGCTAAACATCTGGCGGATGCCCTAGACCGCCATAAAGCGGAAAAGAAAATCAAAGGAAGAAAAAGGATTTTCATCCTGTTACATTTACTATGGTGATTGTTACAAGGAATCGTTTTAGCGATATTCGAATGCGGATTTGTCATTCGCGACAGATTAAGGCAAGAAGTCTTGAGCTTCGATCGCTTGGTGACGATCCGAATCACACAAAACTAATGCTTCTACGAACTCATTGACAAAGTGTTGGAGCAATGTTCTAGCTTCGACGTCAAGATAGTCATCAAAGTCAGGTAATTAGGCTATCTTTGGTAGTACAGTTGATAAACATAGCTTACGCAACACCACCACCACCGGAAAACGGCTTTGGCTTATAGACTTTACGACGACCGTAACCTCATTGTAGCAAGCACACATTTCCCACATCTTAATATTCGTAAGGGTACATGGCGATCTCCTGATCAATTTACAGTTAATCAGATTGATCATATTGCGTTTGATACAAGACATTCCACCAGCATTCTGGATGTCCGAACGTTTAGAATCGCCAACATTGATTTGGATCACTACCTAGTAATGGTCAAATTCCAACGAGGACTTCCCGGACGAAGCAAAACCAACCCAGTGCTGTACGGAAATTCAATATCGCACAACTTCAATCGCAGGATATCACCAGGGAATTTTCAGATCGAGTCTCCCATTAGATCTCAGAAAGTTTTCGGCTAGCCGATGCAGCCAAACATGATGCATACAAAGCGGCACAGCAGAGATGGACGAGGACTGCTCGTAAGATATACGAAAAGAAAATAAGGGAAGAACACCGGCCTCTCCGTAAGAAAATTCAGACCATTAGAAGCGCGATATCGAGAAAATTGAGAGGTGCTACTGTAGGAAGGATGTTCAAAAATTTAATCAACAGATAATACAAACGAGCCAAGCTCGTAAAAACTGAACAGAAGCCTGCAAAGATAGAGATGGAAATCTAGTTGTAGAGTCACATTCGGTGCTGAGACTATGGAAATACCACTTCTGTAGGCTGTATAACAGTGATGACGACCACAATAGTGCTGTCAGGCAGAATTGTGGAAGATCGATGCTGGTGGCTATGGACTGCCTGTCGAACTCTTCAAAGCAGCCGGATGAATGTATGCCCGACGGATAGAATCTGAGCATCATTTGCCCGATCCTGAAGAAAGGAGACCCTCTAAACTGTGCCAATTCTTCTTCTTCTTTGTATGGCGCTACAGTCCGGGGTGGACCTGGGCGTCAACCAACATGGATCTCCAACTAGCTCGATCTCTGGCTAGCTATCTCCAGTTTCGCACACCAAGTTGGTTGAGGTTCTTCTCCACTTGGCTGCGCCACCTTAAACGCGGGCGTCCTCTGTTGCGTTGCCCGACAGGTTCGGATTCGAAAATTCTTTGGGCCGGAGATGTGGTCTCCATACGCTCTACAAGACCTAGCCACCGTAGGCGTTGGATCCGTAGACGCCTAACTAGGCTCATGTCGCTGTACAGCCCGTACAGTTCGTGATTGAATCTTCTCCTCCAGAGCCCGTCAACACAAACACTACCAAAGATCGTACGTAGAACTTTTCTCTCAAAGAGTACAAGGACTTCTTCATCCGCTTTCGAGATTGTCCACACCTCCGCGCCATATAGCAAGACTGGGATGATCAGTGTCTTGTATAGAGTCAACTTGGTTCTTCGAGAGAGGGCTCAATTACTCAATTGCCTCTTGAGCCCGAAGAAACAGTGGTTGGCAAGAGTTATCCTACACTTGATCTCGGTACTGATGTTATTTGTACAGTTTACTCCGGAGCCGAGGTAAGTGAAGTCCTTGACTACCTCGAAGTTATAGCTGCTCATTGTGACGCTCTGTCCAAGACGTCGATGTTGTATGTCCTTTTTTGAGGACAGCATATACTTCGTTCTGCCCTCATTCACCGCCAAACCCATTCTAGCCGCTTCCGTCTGAATGTTAGCAAAAGCCTCACTGACGGCTCGCTGAGTTCTGCCAATCACGTCAATGTCATCGGCGTATGCTAACAATTGCACGAACTTCTGGAAGATCGTGCCTCTAGTGTTGGCGTGTGAGTTTCGCACGATCTTCTCCAGGACGATGTTAAAGAAATCACACGACAGCGTGTCGCCTTGTCTAAAACCTTTTTTGACATTGAAGGTCTCGGTGAGTTCGTTACCGACCTTGGTGGAGCATCCAGAGTTCTCCATCGTCATCCTGCACAGCCTGACGAGTTTGGCAGGAATGTCAAAGTTGGCTGCCGTAAAACAACCTCCTTCCCAAAGCAAAGGCATTTTTAGCCTTGGCCAGAGCAATATCTATATGTTTGTCAAAATACAGATATTGATCCAATCAAATGCCAATATGCCTAACTACATTTTTCACATCTTAAGGGCGTTCCTATGGGTCAACAATGCCGAACTTACGCCAGTTTGTGCGCGTATCCCTTGATGCCATGTACAACGGGGTCCTGAAGATGATAGTTTCACACTTCA
The DNA here is from genome assembly GCA_916610145.1 of Eristalis arbustorum. Classification (NCBI taxonomy): domain Eukaryota; kingdom Metazoa; phylum Arthropoda; class Insecta; order Diptera; family Syrphidae; genus Eristalis; species Eristalis arbustorum. The sequence goes on along the minus strand of OU744317.1, from coordinate 65,643,962 downwards.
GGAAATTGATAATCAACTTCCAGTCGTCGTACAATCGCTGAACTTGTTCGAAGTCAAGTTGCAACAAGATATTTATTACCTCTACCTTCGGACCTGATCTGTACGCCACTAAATCGTCGGCGTACGCAATTAAGTGCGGCATTGAACCTATCAGATCTGCAGTGAATATTGAAAACAGGATCGGCGAACCAACCGCTCCCTGTTGCAAACTGTTTTTGATGGCAAAGACCGTGGAAGAAGTTACATCGCCACTTTTCACGACGAACTTTCTACCTGTTATCATGTCATAGATCATGTATAGCAATGGTTTACTTATGCCAAGCCTGACCAGTTTGAGAAAGAGGCCCTTCAACCAAACGGTGTCAAACGCTTTCTCCAGGTCAATCAGGCAAGCACCCATGCATTTTTTTGTCTTTATTCCATTGGATTTCGGACACCAGCTTAGAGCGGCATGAATGGTTTCATGCCCCGCCCCAAATCCGAACTGGTTGTCCGGTATGATATTATTTTCCTCAACCCGTTGTTTCAGAACTCGGATGACTATCTTTTCACAAACCTTGCTTATGCAAGAAAGAAGACTGATTGACCGAAGATTTGTCGGAATTGATCTATCTTTGTCTCGTTTAGGGATTGGTTGCACCACAGCTGTTTTCCAATGTTTCGGGTAATAAGCATTACTCAGTGCATTGTTAAAAAATGTTATGTAGATCTGCACCGCTTCGTGGGGAAGATGGCGTAGAACAATATTAGGTATATCATCGATTCCCACCGACTTTTTCCTCTTCAGCGAGGATAAGATACCCTTGAGATCTTCTTGAGAAATCAAGATGTGGTTTCCATCATTGGCGATAGCACTATTTGCAGTGTAATCATCATCGGACCTGGTGAAGCCTGGGTTCTCAGATCGCCATTAACTTATCTCATTACGAAGATTAATTTGGTTCAGCAGGGCTTCGTTCTCCAGTTCGTGATTCGGCCTACGAACCTCGTTCACTATATACACTCGCTGGAAGACAGCACCGATTGCTTTCATCTTCTCCTGAGGATCTTCAACCATGAAGAAGTCGTTGTCTAACACTACCTGCATCTGGATCTATGCCAACTAAAATCAGTAACTGTTCGTTAGTTGTAGTCCTAGGAAGTCTAACACTCTTAATGTTGTTTTATCTTTTCTCCGAAATATTTTATTTACTTGCGGGAACATACCCGGGTTGTTAGAACGTACAGCCCGAATTTTATTGCCCCAGTGCAAACTTATAGCTATGCTATAATTGATACGGATTCACTGTTGGAGGTTCTTGATCTCCGACTTTAGTGCCCAGACTTCCGGATTTTGTGGATCTGTAAACCGCCTGTGCAAATTTGAGTCTTGACACCAGCCTACTTTTGTACACGTGAAGTGCATCGATCGCAGCATTTCGATAAACATCGCTTTCATCAATTTGTACTACCTTTGGAATAGTCTTGTCCATGGTACGTTTGATTACGTCATCCATTCGTATGAGGTACCGGTCAACCTCTTCGTTCGTAAGGTTTCTGTTTGTAGGGGGATTGATTCCACTCGAACGTAGTTCTGTGGAAAAAGTCCTGGAGAAACGTGGCCAGTGGGCCTTATTGTAGTTATAAGGATGCCTCTGGACTCTTCCTCTAGTTTTTCCACCTCATTCGGGAGCTGAATAGCTGCGAAGAGTCCGGAATGATCACTATAGTACTCAATCGTAGTTAAGCAGTTCCGCGTGTGTCTTTCCACGTCAAGTATCGTTAGACGTTTGTTGATTAGCAGTAGATCCAGATAGGATCCGCTTTCGGGATGCGATGTCCTATCGGTTGCAAGCAGATCTAACTTGAACTCAATATTGTGCTCTACCAACCAGTTATACAATGGCGACCCCTATCGTTATGCACTCTATCGAACCATTCTCTGTGCTTGGAGTTTAAGTCTCCAGCAATAATGTAGTAGTTTCCTTCCGAGCTCAGTCAAAGGCTAGTAAAAAGATTCTGTCGAGCTCTGAAATAAAATTGCGATTGAGGTTAGGATTGTCAGTTGCATAGATCGCGAACACATACAAACGCTTTCCACCCTGGAGTGAGATACAAGCAATACACGTTTCTAGCACTTCATTGCTGTACATGACCTTGTGACAAAGGCCTTTCTTTATTAAAAGAGCGACCCCGTCCCCTTGTATGGATTTGGGCCGATCTCTACGAATTACGCGGTAATTCTTGTACCAGAGTTTGCGCGTCTGGTTCAGCTTAGTTTCGCTGGCCATAAGCACGTCTGGATTGTGGGATTGCAAAAGGTTACCGAGCGTTAATTTTCGTTCAGTTCTAATCAGTGAATTCACATTCACTGCTACGAACGTAAGGTTTTGGACTGTGTGCGCAGCCATTAAGATTGTGTGGTGTTGGGCACGGCCAGAGTAGGCCCACTGTGATACCCATCCTGCGAGCATGAGTGCCAATTACACACTGCCCGGTTATGACACCTATGAGGGTCCTTAATGAGGGCTTGCTGAGTCCAAGTAGCCTGAGTGACCGTTTTAGGTTAAGTGATGGCCAGATTTCTTTTGTTTTAAGGCAGGTGGTGCCTTCTAGCCATTTGTCATTGGTGGTTTTAATTGCATGAATCTTTAAAAGATGATAGGCTGTAGCGATCGGCATGGAAGGTGGTACCCCTTCTATCGATAGGGATGAGATTGTACCACACCTAGCGAGTTCGTCGGCTTTGCTGTTTCCTGGTATGTCACAATGTCCCGGCACCCACATGAGGTGAATGTTAACATCTTGTTAAGAGACAGCCTGCAATTAAGGGATGTTTTAAAGTAGAAAATGACATTGTCCAGGGCTTTTATGGCGGCTGACTATCGGAACAGATGGTGATATCCCTTTTTGATATCACATTGTTTTTAAGCCAATACAGCGCCTCTTTAATCGCTATGGTTTATGCCTGAAAAATGCTACAGTGATCAGGGAGCTTCACGGAGATAGCAATGTTGAGGTCTTGTGAATAGACATCCGCACCCACCCCTTCTTTTGTCTTTGATCCATCTGTGAAGAAGCGCAGAGGGTCTTTCAGTGTTTGCTTGTCAGTCATCCAGTCCGATCTGGAAGGAATACTGATTTTGAATTTCTTTTCGAAGATGGCCTGGGGTAGTAGGCGGTCGGTGTCGTTAGGAAGGAAATTGAATTCCTTGAGAATGGTTGAGTGGCCAGTGTTGAGTTCGGACCACAATCGAAGTGTTTTGAGTCTCATGGCTGTGCTTGCTGCTGCTTGTTTCCCGAATATTTCCAGAGGTGGGAGATGGAGGAAAATATTCAGTGCGTCTGACGGAGTACTTCTCAATGCCCCGCTGATACACAGGCAGGCCAGTCTTTGTACTCGGTTGACTGCATTGCAGTTTATAGCCTTGTTTAGTGCTGTCCACCAAACTGAGACACCATACAAAAGTGTCCTGTTGACGATAGAGGTGTAAATCCAGTGAGCGATGGATGCCTTTTTGCAGCAAAAAAGTGCAGAAGAAACTTTTTTTTACCCTTTCCTGGATATTGAGCTTCCATTTTAGCTTGCTGTCGAGAGTGAGACCCAGAAATTTCGCACTGGTGGTTAGCTGTAATGTGGTGCCGCACAGCAGTGGGGGGTCGAATTGGGGGATTTTGTATCTTCTGGTGAAGAGTACGATATCCGTTTTTTGTGGATTGACGCCGAGTCCGCATGTTTGTGTCCATGCCTCTAGCTTGTCTAATGCATTCTGCAGAAAATTTCCAGCAAATTTTCCACCAAACTGAGACACCATACAAAAGTGTCGGTCTGACAATAGAGGTGTAAATCCAGTGAGCGATGCGTGGTTGTAGGCCCCATTTGCATCCAATGGCCTTTTTGCAGCTAAAGAGTGTAGAAGAGGCTTTTTTGGCCTTTCCTGGATATTGAGCTTCCATTTTAGCTTGCTGTCGAGAGTGAGACCCAGAAATTTCGCACTGCTGGTTGGCTGTAATGTAGTGCCGCACAGCAGTGGGGGTCGAATTGGGGGATTTTGTATCTTTTGGTGAAGAGTACGATATCCGTTTTTTGTGGGTTGACGCCGAGTCCGCATGTTTGTGTCCATGCCTCTAGCTTGTCAAATGCATTCTGCATTATGTCTCTTAGAGGAGAGACGAATTTGCCGAATGCCGCTATGGCAATATCATCCGCATATGCAATAACTTTGAACCCTACCTCTTCCAGTATTAATAGCAGTTCATTTACCGCTACGTTCCAAAGAAGGGGTGAGAGAACACCTCCTTGTGGGGTGCCCCTATTAACTCCTCTATGGATCTTAGCGTCTCCCATCTGAGAGAGCTTAGCGCAAGTGAAATTGCTTCCGAATTGCTTCCGTAAGGTGCCCTTACCTTCGATGTCGAGAAAAGTCACAAGTGTGTATTCTTTGAACTCATGCACATGACATTGCCATTGCATTGTGGAGGGTTTTTGTGAGGTTGTCCACTGAATGTTCGAGACCAGTGGGGTTGCTCGGGATGGAGATGTTGGTGCTCGACATTTTTGCGGCAACAATCTCTTTATATCTGTCCCAGTTGGTTCTCTTAGGATTCCCAATGACTCTTTGGGATGGGGGGGCACTCGCTATGCCGAACATTAGATAGCGGTGATCAGAGAAGGAGTGATCGGATGAAACCCTCCAATTGCGGATTCTATCCGCTATATGGTCAGACACGAGTGTAAGGTCTAGGACTTCCTGTCTGGTCCTAGTTACGAAGGTAGGTGTATTACCTTGGTTACACAAATCTAACCTACTATTTACAAAGTAGTTGAAAAGATACTCACCTCTTTCGTTGATGTCCGTGCTTCCCCATATTGTGTGATGGGCGTTTGCATCACAGCCTAGGATTAGCGCGGTTTTGGTTCTTTCCGCCTCAGCAATCGTCCTTTTCAGCGTCTCTGAGGGACATTCCCCATGGTCATGGGCCAAGTAGGAAGAGACTAGCCATAGTTTGGTTTTGCCTGCCTTCAGGCATACAGTGACTGAGTCTCGATCGCTAAGGTGGGAGAGAATGTGAGTATTCAAAGAACTCTTTGTAAGTATGCAGGTTCTTGAATTACCTTCATTCCTTACATAGTAGAGGTTGAATTGCTGAGTCCTGAGTCCACGAGCTATGCCGTTGACTACCCAGGGTTCCTGGGCCAGGACGATGTCTTCTCCGCAGGTGTTAGCGCGGCTACCATGGCTACCTAGGATATGGGTCAGCGCTTGCGTGCCAGAGCCCTCCTCCTCCACCTCCATCGGTACCATATTGGTCTCGGGGGTTGCCCTCTCGATAAGTAGAGGGTTGAGGCTCGCTTGAAGCAGGACGGTCTTTCTCCTCCTCTACTACCGCCGTCAGTATATTACAGACAGATGAAGCACCCGAGCCGCGCACCCTTCCACACCTCACCCAATCTGCTAATGGCTTTTTTTAAAGAGATCAGCCGATCTCTGGCACGTGAAAGTCACGAGCTGAATATGACTCTGGTGCCATTCCCCGTCTAGCCCTACAGGTGCAAGGCCTCCGTTTTCCAGCACCAGGCTCAGATAGATGTCGTTAATCGCTGACTCCACTTTCTTCCAATTCAGTGGAGAGATAGCGCAGTCAGCATTTCCTCTATCTAATACGGCCTGTTGAGCCTACTGGAAATATTTATTGTTTCACCACTCGGTTTCAGCCTTTTAGGCTCCGAGGGTGACGCCTCCAGTGACCTGGCGCGTTTGGGCGTAGTGCCCCTGGTAGTGTCCGCCTGTGGTTGGCCTTTCGCCACATTTGTAGCCCAAGCTAACGACCTATTGCTGCTGTCGTTTAGCTTCTCGGGTGAATGCCTTTAAGGCGCTCCAGAATCCGGGCAGCAGAACGCCTTTCCTTGTACCTTTTAAGGGAAGGTCCTGGAACCTTCGGGGAGGAGGCAACACCGCGGGCAGAGATTTCTCTTTCCGTGCAGGAACTCTCAGTGGGGGTTACCGTGCAGGTATTTGGTTCATGAGGGTCCACGCGGCCTTTGACAGTCTTTAAGACGGCTTGAGGCGCCTTATCCGTCAGCACTTCAGGAGCCGAAGTTGGTCTGGAAGAACTTCCAGCCGGTGAGGGAGCGTCGGTCTCTTTTTTATTTTTTGTTGTGTTTTTGTTGTGTTTTTGTTCATGTAAGGTCCCACGAGTAGCGGAGAAAAGGAAGATCCGGCTGTGCAGAGATCCGCATTACACAGCTAAGGCAGGATTAATCTGGGAGTATGCCAGTACACCCAGATACTCCGTTTGCGACTGAGCTATTATTTAAGGTGGGCCCCCAGCCAGGCCAGACTGATCCTCGGCACGGGCCGTATGACACCTTGATTTAGCCCACTGGAGATGGAAGGGAGAGATAGGATAGAGGGAGGGAAGGGATGGTTACATCTTAGCTTCGGGTCTCCTCATAGAGAATAAATTCCCTAGAGTCATTGACCTTTATTAAGCCTTCGCACCGCGTCAAGGTGTGTAACCACGTGAAGGTGATGCCATTTGGGCAAAGGAAACTTCCGGTGTCACAGTGGTAGTTGTACGACCAGGCACTTGCCTTGCTTCTACCTCTATGATTTTTCTGATTTCCTGAACCTTAGGACATCCCCGATAATTTGCAGGGTGTCCGTTGGTTTTACAGACTACGCTTGAAAGTACACTCCTATCCTCGACCTTTTCTGTCCCTTAGGGACATTCCCCTTGATTGTGGGTTTTCGCGCATTTCACGCAGCTAGACTCCATGTTGCAGTTCGCTGCGGCATGCCCAAACCGATGACAACGAGCACATTGGAATATGTGGTTCGTCTTTTTTAATGTGTCCCATATGACAGTTATAGAACCTAATCGATTGATTCGCTTAAGGCTCTCTGTTCTGCTGTCTGGGGTGACCTGAACTAGGAAGAACAGAAGTTTCCTATTTTCCCTTTACGCTACAGCAGTGGTAAAAGCTTGACCCTAACGACCGAGACATCATCGTTCTGCGCCTGGCGCAGTTCCGCGAGGATTTCGTCAGGGTCGGTAGTGGGACCCACACTCTTGAGGAGTATGGTTAGCACCTTTTCCCCGTTTGGGGTATAAGAAAAAAACTCGGTCTCCGCCGCAGCTAGCTTTTCCTTAATTGATTTATAGTCATCTACTGAGGCAATGAATTGAAAGCCTTTGTATTTTAAATAAAAGGAATCGTTTGTGGCCAACTTACATACGGCTTTCAAATATTTCGTCTCCATGTCGAAGACGTTGATTGTATGTTGTCCTCCTTATCTGTGTTCTATGTTAAAGTTGTAGCTGTGAAACCTTTCTATTCGTAGAGCTAGTTGTCCGTCGGGATTCTTAAGCTGGAGCAACCACAGCCAGAAGCTCCCTTCTCGCGATGCCGTAGTCACCGTTCAACATTATCACCATCCATTTTTGCCTAAGCTACGGGGTCGGCAGAATCCTGACGTCCTTTCCCGCAACTACTTGGTTGATCGAAGACTTGCTCTTACCGACATTAAATGGTATTCCAGAATTCTTATACTTCAGAATTTTCCACTCAAGGTCCAAAGCAATGCCGGTCCTGATCATAAAGTCTGCGTCCAGAATCAACTCGCCCACTATATCCGCCACTACGAACTCGTGTTCAACTGTCGTACTGACTATGGTGATAGTCTTGGTTAACTTACCAATCTCGGTTAACCTCCCCCGTAGCAGTTCGTAGCCGCATGCCGTACAACGGCTCTACATCTCTACAAGATCACTCCTTATGATCGTATGTGATGCTCCCGTAGCCAATGTCACTGTTAGTAAGGTTGTTCGCGTTCCTCCCGAGATGGGAAATAAAGATTGTCGGGCAATCCGTTGTGGAAACCAGTTTATGCCCCCGGAAACTGACTCCTTTTAGTTTAACGATAGCGTGCTGCCGCCCTTATCTCCAGCTGCATCCGGCTTTCGTCTTTTGATGTTATGTGCCGGTGACTGGGATCTGGAATGTTTATAAGCTCCCTTCAGTCGCGTATCATGTGTCTAACTCTATCGCAGATGAAACAACAACTCTTAAAACTGTCCCGAGTATGTGCCCGCTCCACATTCATTCTGCGAGCCCACATGCCAATCCCGCTGCTTCATAGAACAAAGCAGCAGCAACTGTCTTCTGGAAGGTCCTCATTGGTGACGACAGTGTTGTCTTGCAACGACTCGCGCACGTTTTTCATTTCTTTCACCGCGCACACTACGAAGCGATTGATGCATCTCTTGTTTCTGTACTTGGAACAAATTCTGCATCATCGCTATTACCTGTACTAGATCAACTGAAGCCATATTTCCAGATGTTTCCGGAACTTCTGCAACAAATTCGTGTGTGTCCCTATCGATTCCATCTTTTTCTATAGCGTCACGCAGCCGTTCTTGCAATTCAGCCTCACCTCCGACTGTCGGCAGGCTTCGCTGCGCGAGCTCCTTCTTCAACTGGTGCACTCTTAGATTCACAAATTTCACCATTATCACCATCCCAATTCTGACACCAAATGTTACGTTTTACACAAAACTGTGTCTAAGTATTCAGAGTTAATCTGTCCAATGAAAGGGTTTGATTACTGGATTGTGACAGAATGAAAGTCACAAGTTCAAGAACTCTATGCACTGATTTCTTTATACTGCACAATTACTATTTTACAATTACAACACTTAAACACCACAATTAGTTTATTACACTTTCCGGTATTTATACCAGCCGGTAAAAAAATGTCAGTAAACCGCCTGTACAAGGTTTTTAATTTGGACAGGAGTCTACTTTTTTCTTGGTGTAGTTTGTCAATCACATAGTGATACAAGTTTTCTTTGTTTGTGGGTGTATACCGTGGTATCGTACTGTCCACAGTGCGGTTTTTGTCCCGTCCAATTGAATTAGATACATGTCAATCTCTTCGTTTGAAAGGCTTCTATTGGACGGAATGTGGAGCGCATTCGAAGAGAGACATTTGTCTGGAGAAGCTTGGCCAACGCGTCCTACTGTAATTGTAGGTATGCGTTTGAACAAAATCTCATAATTCCGCAATGTCGTTGGCAATCTTGAATTTGGCATTGTGTTCGCAATGGTCAATGATATACACGAAGGTGTTCAAACAGTTCACCATTTGCGAGTTTGTATCAGTCAGTTGCAGTCTTACGTCAGGAAACAGGAGATCCAAGAACGACCCACTTCGAGATCTCTGTTGCTTTCAAATCGAGTCTATACTCGACACTGTGCAAACAGAACCATCTGCAAAGCAGGTCCGCTCTGTGACTGGAAAGTGTTTCTCCAATATCCATGACAGGTATTTAAGTCTCCGTTCAAAATGAAATAGTTTTCTTCCAGACTTAGACATCGAAAGAGTGCATCTCTGATATAGTAGTCCTGAAACTACGGAAGCTGGAGGAGTGGACCGACACCGCATACATATTCTTCCCACTGCGGAGAAAAATGCACACGACGCAGGCCTCCAAAAACTGAAACTGTCGTACTTCACTACTATACACTACTTTTTAATATTATTCATGATCTAATAACATTATATTTACTGTGCTCCAATATGCCTTTCTGAGTGAACTTGATTCTCCACCAATCTGTAGAGCTTAAAATTTGCATTATTGCAAAGATCTTATATGTACTCTCCGTTTGCGCAGGCATTAGGACTGTTGACGTGCTGGATTCAATAGAGGTTTCCCATTCGGGCGCTGGTTCGCGTGCCTTGACACTGAGACTTGTGGTTGCGGCGCTATCTTTGATAGCTGCTGGTTTTCCGTTCTCCTTTGACTTAACGCCATTTGGCCGAAAGTAACTACAGGGGTGACGGATATGGCTGCACTGAGTAGACATTTCACTGGGGGCTGTTTCTGCAGAACCACTTTTGCTTTCCGCTCTTGGAACTTAGGGCAACCCCGATAGTTTGCGGTGTGCCTCGCGTTCCCGCAGAGTGCGCATTTGAGCCGACTTCTGTCAGCTGCTCTGTCTTGCACCAGAGGACAATTCTCCGAAATGTGTTTCTTGATGCACTTTACATATCGAGGCTGCATTTGGCAGTTCGACGCGGCATGCCAGCGCCTTTGACATCGAATGCATTGGAGAATGCTATCGGTCCTGTGTATACTTTACCAAATGCAATCCCAGTCGTGTAATATCTTGATGTCATTTTGGTTACTGGATTTGCTTGTGGGTGTCATTTGTACAATATAAAAGGGCAGTTTCCGCCCTCCCTCTTAGCGTAGGTGATGCACCAATTACTTGAATTTGGAGCAATTGCTGTAAAAAGAATTAATTAATTCATAGGCGTTCCGAAAGTTCTAATAACTAACTGACATTTATTCACGCTTCTTTTATACTTAAATCTAGCTTACAACACGAATCACAATTATCTCTTAACCTAAATTACTGTCGGTAATGCCGGCAATGCGCGGTCAACATAATGGGTCGATGGCTTAACCTAGTGGGAACGAATGCATTCCCACACTGCGTGAGTGTGTTGGATCATCGGTGATTCAACTGAACATTCTCCCCCGCGTTGAATGACAATTCAACAACAAAAGCAGTGGTGTCGACAAATTCTGAACTTGCTGGTGCTTCCTTGTGCTTTGTGGCTACTGATTGTACAGCTTTGGTGATGACTGCAGACCTTCCTGTTTTGTGCTTCCAAATTACGTAGGCGCTTAATATAATGGATATTGTTAGCACTGAGTATTCAATTGCGAAGTGGTAATGGTTGCTAGTTTCCAAATTGTGTGGTGGATCGAGGACTTGTTCTCTTATTAGATTCTGTAAGTCCGTTAGATTTTGGAGTTGGATGTCATAATGTGTAATATTAACTTTATGAAGGTGACGTATATTGCTCAGGTGTTGATATTTCAGATATGCTTCCAAAACTTGTATAGGAAGGTTGCAAATTGGTGGTGAATGTATTATGACCTTGAGTGGTGATTGATCTGTGTCTTAAAATGCATCCTATCTGCAAAGTAACTAATTGAATTTCTCCACATAAATGTGTGAGGGTCAATGTTCCGTTGGTTAAGGTTTTATGTTCTTGTATTAATGGATTAAGGTTGTAATGGATGATGAAATTCCATTCGCTCGTCCATTCCATTCTGGAATGTTGTCTTCCTTTACGATCACCATGTCGCCACGTTGATATTCTTAGAAGATTCTTTCCATTTATGACGACACTGGAGTTCGTTTAAGTATTCCTGTGACCACCGTTTCCATAATTCATGTTTGAGGTGCGAAACCAAGTTCCACCGTATCAGATGAGTGTGTTTTATTGAGAGTGCGTTGGCGTGTATTTGTGCAGTCAGAGCTTCGCCAATGAGCAAGTGTCCAGGTGTCAATGCCGTTAGATCGGTGGGATCATTTGAAAGTGGTGTTAGTGGTCTCTCAGAGAGTACAACCCTGCCAGGCGAAACAATCGACGAACAGTGGAACCGTTATTAAAACGATATCAGAGACGCTGGATAGAAGGTCGAGAGCGGCTCGTGAGCTCTACCAACTGAAAAGAAGGGAAGAGCACCAGCTTCTCAAAAAGAAAAAGAAGAAGCATGAAAAGCGCGCGATCGAGGAAATGGAAAGGTGGTACGGCAGAACAACTATCCAAAAGGTACAAACATCGGACAGAAGCCTGTCGGAACGAAGAAGGACAAATCGTAGTAGAGTCGCAGTCGATACTGAGCATCTGGAACGATCACTTCTGCAGACTGTTTAACGGCGAAGAGGATACCAATAATTCTGCTGCCAGGCAGAATGTTCCACTCCAAGCAATGGACGACGATAGAAGAGAATTCCGTGCCCCCGATCTAGACGAAGTCAAGGTAGCAATATCGAGACTGAAATCGAACAAAGCTGCTGGAGCGGACGGATTGTCCGCGGAACTGTTTAAAGCAGCTGGAGATGATATGATTGGGCGCATGCACCAGCTCATATGTAGGATATGGTCGGAGGAAAGCATGCCCGACGAGTGGAATCTTAGTATCATTTGCCCGATCCACAAGAGAAGAGACCCCTTTGACTGCGCCAACTATCGGGGGATAAGTCTCCTTAACATCGCCTACAAAATCTTCTCTGCCGTTCTGTGTGAGCGCCTGAAACCATTCGTCAACAACATGATAGGTCCCTATCAGTGCGGTTTCAAGCCTGTGAAGTCAATTATTGATCAAATTTTCACATTACAGCAGATCCGCGAAAAAACCCAAGAGATGCAGATAGACACCCACCACCTATTTGTCGACTTTAAGGCTGTATATGACAGGGTGCACAGGGACGAGCTATACAACGCCATGTCTAAATTTGACATTCCTACCAAACTCGAAACGATGGAGAACTCTCGCTGCTCCATCAAGGTCGGTAACCTAGCTGGAGAGGATTGTTGACCAATTCCCAGGTTCACCCCGGACTGTAGCGCCACACGAAGAAGAAGAATTCATCTAATATAAGTGAAAAATGGATTTCGAAGCGTTGACAAGCGACTTATGCAGGCACAGGCGTCTGCACTTAGCCTCTGTCAATGAACTCCTACTCTCACCTCCCCGTGGTGGAATCCGGGAGCCGAGCACCTTCGACTGAAGATGGGGTACCCAACCCCCGTGGGACGTCATTGGCGGCTGCAAACGAGAGAGGGGGAGATTGGATGAGTCTGTATCAGGGCTCATCTTCTCTACGGATGGCGGCGGAGGAGCTTATCATCAGATTAGCCAACGGCGACATCCAGAGCTACCTGGTACACCTCCTTTTAGAGCTACTCTGACATATTCGGAGCTCAGATCTAAAAGGTTGCCTTCAAGGTCATATCGGGATTTTGGAGTAGAGTTGGCGGCGGAGGAACCCTATCGTGTAGGGTCAACGGCGGCACTCACAACCTCAGCGAGGTTACCGATACCGAAGTCATCCGGACCCTTCGCCCAAGGGTAAAATAAATGGGCCTGGCCTCCCAGCTGGGGGTTGTGCGTGGGGTTAACACCCTCACCACGTAAACAAAATTTTGTTCAGAGACGACTACTTGCCTCGGATACTGACCGATCTACTGTTGACGACCCCAGCAAACGAACAAATGACCATGCTTTTCGGTTCTGCACGTGGAATGTGAGGTCTCTTAACAGGCCACGTGCAGCCGAAGAACTCGCGGAGGCCCTTGACTGCTATAAAGCAGATATCACCGCCATCCAGGAAGTGCGATGGAATGGGCCGGGCAAGAAGAGGATGAAAAACTGCGACATCTACTACGGTGATTGCAGCAGAGAGAGGCACTTATTTGGATGTGGATTTGTTGTTCGAGGCAGACTTAGGCAAAAAGTCTTAAGCTTTGACTGTAAAAGCGAACGCCTCATAACAATCCGCATCAAGGCTACATTCGGCAACATCAGCCTGATATGCGCCCACGCCCCGACAGAGGACAAAGATGATAGTAGCAAAGATGACTTCTATGATCTCCTAGAAAGAACATACGATCAATGCCCCAGCTTTGACACCAAGATCGTTCTAGGAGATTTCAATGCTAAGCTGGGTAAAGAAGAAATCTTTGCTAAAGTCATAGGGAAACACAGCCTACACGACACCACGTCCAGTAACGGACTAAGGCTGGTGGACTTTGTCATGGGACGTAACCTCTCTGTTGCTAGCACGCGGTTCCCACACCTCAACATCCATAAAGGGACATGGCGGTCCCCAGATCAATCAACCGTCAACCAGATTGATCACGTTGCGATCGACGTCAGACACTCCTCCAGCATTCTCGATGTCCGAACTTTCCGAGGAGCCAATGTTGACTCGGACCATTTCCTTGTTGTAGCCAAGGTAAGAATCAGGATATCACGAGAACAACGGAGTCGAGAACGAACACCACGGTTTGACGTCGCAAAGCTACAATCGCAGCGGACTGCCAGGATCTTTGCCGACCGAGTCTCCCAGAAACTCCCTGTTAGTTCGACGCCGCCTGCACAAACCATCGAAGAAGAATGGAGTCGTTGTCAAGAAGCCATCAAAGAAGCTGCCACTGATGTGCTGGGTTTTACGACACCACCTAGAAGGAACCCATGGTTTGACGACGAGTGCAGGCAGGCACATGCAGCCAAACAGGAGGCCTACAAGGCAACGCTGCATCGAACAACGAGGGCTGTTCGTGAGCTCTACGAACAGAAGAGAAGGGAAGAGCACCGGCTTCTCAGAAGAAAAAAGAAAGAGCATGAGAAGCGCGCGGTCGAGGAGATGGAGAGGTGTTATGGCAGGAATGACGTCCGAAAGTTTTATCAAAGGGTAAAACAATTATCCAATGGATATAAAACTCGGACAGAAGCCTGTCGGGATGGAAATGGACATCTGGTAGTAGAGTCGCAGTCGATACTGAGAATCTGGAAAGATCATTTCTGCAGACTGTTAAACGGCGATGAGGACCAAAATACCGCTGTCAGGCAGAATGTTCAACTCAATCTGGACGATGACAGACGCGAATACCGTCCCCCAGACTTAGACGAGGTCAAGGTAGCAATATCAAGACTGAAGTCTAACAAAGCTGCTGGAGCGGACGGTCTGCCCGCTGAAATATTTAAGGCAGCTGGAGATGATCTGGTTGGGCGCATGCACCAGCTCATCTGCAAGATATGGTCTGAGGTAAGCATGCCCGACGAGTGGAATCTCAGTATCGTTTGCCCGATCCACAAGAAAGGAGACCCCTTCAACTGCGCCAACTATCGAGGGATCAGTGTTCTTAACATCGCATATAAGATCTTCTCTGCCGTTTTGTGTACCCGCCTGAAGCCATTCATTAATAATCTGAGGTCCATATCAGTGTGGCTTCAGGCCAGGAAAGTCCACAACAGACCAAATTTTCACACTACGGCAGATCCAAGAAATGCAAATCGACACTCACCATCTGTTCGTCGATTTCAAGGCCGCATATGACAGCGTGCATAGAGACGAGCTATACAACGCCATGTCTAGTTTTGACATTCCTGCCAAACTCGTCCGGCTGTGCAGGATGACGATGGAGAACTCTTGCTGCTCCATCAAGGTCGGCAACGAACTCACCGAGACCTTCAATGTCAAAAAAGGTTTTAGACAAGGCGACGCGCTGTCATGTGATTTCTTTAACATCGTCCTGGAGAAGATCGTGCGAAACTCACACGCCAACACTAGAGGCACGATCTTCCAGAAGTCCGTGCAATTGTTAGCATACGCCGATGACATTGACGTGATTGGCAGAACTCAGCGAGCCGTCAGTGAGGCTTTTGCTAACATTGAGACGGAAGCGGCTAAAGTGGGTCTGGCGGTGAATGAGGGCAAAACGAAGTATATGCTGTCCTCAAAAAAGGACATGCAACATCGACGTCTTGGACAGAGCGTCACAATGGGCAGCTATAACTTCGAGGTAGTCAAGGACTTCACTTACCTCGGCTCCGGAGTAAACTGTACTAATAACATCAGTACCGAGATCAAGCGTAGGATAACTCTTGCCAACCGCTGTTTCTTCGGGCTCAAGAGGCAATTGAGTAATAGAGCCCTCTCTCGAAGAACCAAGTTGACTCTATATAAGACTCTGATCATCCCAGTCCTGCTATACGGCGCGGAGGCATGGACAATCTCGAAAGCGGATGAAGAAGTCCTTGGTCTCTTTGAGAGAAAAGTTCTACGCACGATCTTTGGTCCTGTTTGTGTTGACGGGTTCTGGAGGAGAAGATTCAATCACGAACTGTACGGGCTGTACAGCGACATGAGCCTAGTTAGGCGTCTACGGATCCAACGCCTACGGTGGCTAGGTCATGTAGAGCGTATGGACACCACAGCTCCGGCCCGAAGAATCTTCGAATCCGAACCTGTCGGGCAACGCAACAGAGGACGCCCGCGTTTAAGGTGGCGCACCCAAGTGGAGAAGGACCTCAACCAACTTGGTGTGCGAAATTGGAGACAGCTAGCCAGGGATCGCGCTAGTTGGAGAGGCATGTTGGTTGAGGCCCAGGTCCACCCCGGACTGTAGCGCCACACAAAGAAGAAAGAAGAAGTGAAAAATAGTGAACTATTGCAAATCCGAAAAATGATCACCGAACAAAGAAATGAAAGAAAAATAATTATTTAAGGGTTATAATTATATATATGTATTTTCCGTCCGGTGTAGTGTGGTGTAGGGTTCTGATAGTTCCAATGTTAAATCGTATATGCCTATATCAAAGAGAACTTGAAACAGAGTTTTAGAAACATGTATTTTTTTTTTTTATTTAAAGTGAGAAATAAAGTGCATATAAAAAGTACGACGTGATTTGTGTTGGGTGAATCGCGTCGCGACGTTTGTTTATCATGTTGCGTTATATTATGTGTTGACATACATTTATGTGACAAATGGAGAGTGTTAACTATGTACATATGTACTTAGTCCATTGAACTGTCACATTTATTAGGTTAGGTTAGGTTAGGTTGTAGTGGCTGACTGCTGCAGAGCAGTCACACTTAGGCCAGAATAGGCCCATTGTGATACCACGCGGATTGACTTCTCCTAACGCTGGAACCAGTTGGTGCTGCTGATGAACCGATTTAGTTGGCCAATGCTGGCACTTTTTAGCTCGTTACGATCGCTGAAGTAGTGGGCTCCTAGATGCAGGAACCTACGACTGGCAAGAGCACTGCAGGAGCAGAGTAGGTGATGAGTGTTCTCTTCCTCCTCTTCATCCATGCAGCTTCTGCAAAAATCATTATATGGTGCACCCATCCTGCGAGCATGAGTGCCAATTACACACTGCCCGGTTATGACACCTATGAGGGTCCTTAATGAGGGCTTGCTGAGTCCAAGTAGCCTGAGTGACCGTTTTAGGTTAAGTGATGGCCAGATTTCTTTTGTTTTAAGGCAGGTGGTGCCTTCTAGCCATTTGTCATTGGTGGTTTTGATTGTATGAATCTTTAAAAGATGATAGGCTGTAGCGATCGGCATGGAAGGTGGTACCCCCTCTATCGATAGGGATAAGGTTGTACCACACCTAGCGAGTTCGTCGGCTTTGCAGTTTCCTGGTATGTCACAATGTCCCGGCACCCACATGAGGTGAATGTTGGCCATCTCGTTAAGAGGCAGCCTGCAATTACGGGATGTTTTAGAGTAGAACATGTCATTGTCCAGCGCTCTTATGGCGGCCTGACTATCGGAACAGATGGTGATATCCCTTTTTGATATCACATTGTTTTTAAGCCAATACAGCGCCTCTTTAATCGCTATGGTTTATGCCTGAAAAATGTAACAGTGATCAGGGAGCTTCACGGAGATAGCAATGTTGAGGTCTTGTGAATAGACACCCGCACCCACAACTTTTTTTGTCTTTGATCCATCTGTGAAGAAGCGCAGAGGGTCTTTCAGTGTTTGCATGTCAGTCATCCAGTCCGATCTGGAAGAAATACTGATTTTGAATTTCTTTTCGAAGATGGCCTGGGGTAGTAGGTGGTCGGTGTCGTTAGGAAGGAAATTGAATTCCTTGAGAATGGTTGAGTGGCCAGTGTTGAGTTCAGACCACAATCAAAGTGTTTTGAGTCTCATGGCATTGCTTGCTCTTGTTTCCCGAATATTTCCAGAGGTGGGAGATGGAGGAAAATATTCAGTGCGTCTGACGGAGTACTTCTCAATGCCCCGCTGATACACAGGCAGGCCAGTCTTTGTACTCGGTTGACTGCATTGCAGTTTATAGCCTTGTTTAGTGCTGTCCACCAAACTGAGACACCATACAAAAGTGTCCTGTTGACGATAGAGGTGTAAATCCAGTGAGCGATGGATGCCTTTTTGCAGCAAAAAAGTGCAGAAGAAACTTTTTTTTACCCTTTCCTGGATATTGAGCTTCCATTTTAGCTTGCTGTCGAGAGTGAGACCCAGAAATTTCGCACTGGTGGTTAGCTGTAATGTGGTGCCGCACAGCAGTGGGGGGTCGAATTGGGGGATTTTGTATCTTCTGGTGAAGAGTACGATATCCGTTTTTTGTGGATTGACGCCGAGTCCGCATGTTTGTGTCCATGCCTCTAGCTTGTCTAATGCATTCTGCAGAAAATTTCCAGCAAATTTTCCACCAAACTGAGACACCATACAAAAGTGTCGGTCTGACAATAGAGGTGTAAATCCAGTGAGCGATGCGTGGTTGTAGGCCCCATTTGCATCCAATGGCCTTTTTGCAGCTAAAGAGTGCAGAAGAGGCTTTTTTGGCCTTTCCTGGATATTGAGCTTCCATTTTAGCTTGCTGTCGAGAGTGAGACCCAGAAATTTGGCACTGGTGGTTGGCTGTAATGTGGTGCCGCACAGCAGTGGGGGTCGAATTGGGGGATTTTGTATCTTTTGGTGAAGAGTACGATATCCGTTTTTTGTGGGTTGACGCCGAGTCCGCATGTTTGTGTCCATGCCTCTAGTTTGTCAAATGCATTCTGCATTATGTCTCTTAGAGTAGAGACGAATTTGCCGGATGCCGCTATGGCAATATCATCCGCATATGCAATAACTTTGAACCCTACCTCTTCCAGTATTAATAGCAGTTCATTTACCGCTACGTTCCAAAGAAGGGGTGAGAGAACACCTCCTTGTGGGGTGCCCCTATTAACTCCTCTATGGATCTTAGCGTCTCCCATCTGAGAGAGCTTAGCGCAAGTGAAATTGCTTCCGAGTTGATATTGTTAAGGGCACCTTCGATGTCGAGAAAAGTCACAAGTGTGTATTCTTTGAACTCATGGACATGACATTGCCATTGCATTGTGGAGGGTTTTTGTGAGGTTGTCCACTGAATGTTCGAGACCAGTGGGGTTGCTCGGGATGGAGATGTTGGTGCTCGACATTTTTGCGGCAACAATCTCTTTATATCTGTCCCAGTTGGTTCTCTTAGGATTCCCAATGACTCTTTGGGATGGGGGGCACTCGCTATGCCGAACATTAGATAGCGGTGATCAGAGAAGGAGTGATCGGATGATACCCTCCAATTGCGGATTCTATCCGCTATATGGTCAGGCACGAGTGTAAGGTCTAGGACTTCCTGTCTGGTCCTAGTTACGAAGGTAGGTGTATTACCTTGGTTACACAAATCTAACCTACTATTTACAAAGTAGTTGAAAAGATACTCACCTCTTTCGTTGATGTCCGTGCTTCCCCATATTGTGTGATGGGCGTTTGCATCACAGCCTAGGATTAGCGCGGTTTTGGTTCTTTCCGCCTCAGCAATCGTCCTTTTCAGCGTCTCTGAGGGACATTCCCCATGGTCATGGGCCAAGTAGGAAGAGACTAGCCATAGTTTGGTTTTGCCTGCCTTCAGGCATACAGTGACTGAGTCTCGATCGCTAAGGTGGGAGAGAATGTGAGTATTCAAAGAACTCTTTGTAAGTATGCAGGTTCTTGAATTACCTTCATTCCTTACATAGTAGAGGTTGAATTGCTGAGTCCTGAGTCCACGAGCTATGCCGTTGACTACCCAGGTTTCCTGGGCCAGGACGATGTCTTCTCCGCAGGTGTTAGCGCGGCTACCATGGCTACCTAGGATATGGGTCAGCGCCTGCGTGCCAGAGCCCTCCTCCTCCACCTCCATCGGTACCATATTGGTCTCGGGGGTTGCCCTCTCGATAAGTAGAGGGTTGAGGCTCGCTTGAAGCAGGACGGTCTTTCTCCTCCTCTACTACCGCCGTCAGTATATTACAGACAGATGAAGCACCCGAGCCGCGCACCCTTCCACACCTCACCCAATCTGCTAATGGCTTTTTTTAAAGAGATCAGCCGATCTCTGGCACGTGAAAGTCACGAGCTTAATATGACTCTGGTGCCATTCCCCGTCTAGCCCTACAGGTGCAAGGCCTCCGTTTTCCAGCACCAGGCTCAGATAGATGTCGTTAATCGCTGACTCCACTTTCTTCCAATTCAGTGGAGAGATAGCGCAGTCAGCATTTCCTCTATCCAATACGGCCTGTTGAGCCTACTGGAAATATTTATTGTTTCACCACTCGGTTTCAGCCCTTTAGGCTCCGAGGGTGACGCCTCCAGTGACCTGGCGCGTTTGGGCGTAGTGCCCCTGGTAGTGTCCGCCTGTGGTTGGCCTTTCGCCACATTTGTAGCCCAAGCTAACGACCTATTGCTGCTGTCGTTTAGCTTCTCGGGTGAATGCCTTTAAGGCGCTCCAGAATCCGGGCAGCAGAACGCCTTTCCTTGTACCTTTTAAGGGAAGGTCCTGGAACCTTCGGGGAGGAGGCAACACCGCGGGCAGAGATTTCTCTTTCCGTGCAGGAACTCTCAGTGGGGGTTACCGTGCAGGTATTTGGTTCATGAGGGTCCACGCGGCCTTTGACAGTCTTTAAGACGGCTTGAGGCGCCTTATCCGTCAGCACTTCAGGAGCCGAAGTTGGTCTGGAAGAACTTCCAGCCGGTGAGGGAGCGTCGGTCTCTTTTTTATTTTTTGTTGTGTTTTTGTTGTGTTTTTGTTCATGTAAGGTCCCACGAGTAGCGGAGAAAAGGAAGATCCGGCTGTGCAGAGATCCGCATTACACAGCTAAGGCAGGATTAATCTGGGAGTATGCCAGTACACCCAGATACTCCGTTTGCGACTGAGCTATTATTTAAGGTGGGCCCCCAGCCAGGCCAGACTGATCCTCGGCACGGGCCGTATGACACCTTGATTTAGCCCACTGGAGATGGAAGGGAGAGATAGGATAGAGGGAGGGAAGGGATGGTTACATCTTAGCTTCGGGTCTCCTCATAGAGAATAAATTCCCTAGAGTCATTGACCTTTATTAAGCCTTCGCACCGCGTCAAGGTGTGTAACCACGTGAAGGTGATGCCATTTGGGCAAAGGAAACTTCCGGTGTCACAGTGGTAGTTGTACGACCAGGCACTTGCCTTGCTTCTACCTCTATGATTTTTCTGATTTCCTGAACCTTAGGACATCCCCGATAATTTGCAGGGTGTCCGTTGGTTTTACAGACTACGCTTGAAAGTACACTCCTATCCTCGACCTTTTCTGTCCCTTAGGGACATTCCCCTTGATTGTGGGTTTTCGCGCATTTCACGCAGCTAGACTCCATGTTGCAGTTCGCTGCGGCATGCCCAAACCGATGACAACGAGCACATTGGAATATGTGGTTCGTCTTTTTTAATGTGTCCCATATGACAGTTATAGAACCTAATCGATTGATTCGCTTAAGGCTCTCTGTTCTGCTGTCTGGGGTGACCTGAACTAGGAAGAACAGAAGTTTCCTATTTTCCCTTTACGCTACAGCAGTGGTAAAAGCTTGACCCTAACGACCGAGACATCATCGTTCTGCGCCTGGCGCAGTTCCGCGAGGATTTCGTCAGGGTCGGTAGTGGGACCCACACTCTTGAGGAGTATGGTTAGCACCTTTTCCCCGTTTGGGGTATAAGAAAAAAACTCGGTCTCCGCCGCAGCTAGCTTTTCCTTAATTGATTTATAGTCATCTACTGAGGCAATGAATTGAAAGCCTTTGTATTTTAAATAAAAGGAATCGTTTGTGGCCAACTTACATACGGCTTTCAAATATTTCGTCTCCATGTCGAAGACGTTGATTGTATGTTGTCCTCCTTATCTGTGTTCTATGTTAAAGTTGTAGCTGTGAAACCTTTCTATTCGTAGAGCTAGTTGTCCGTCGGGATTCTTAAGCTGGAGCAACCACAGCCAGAAGCTCCCTTCTCGCGATGCCGTAGTCACCGTTCAACATTATCACCATCCATTTTTGCCTAAGCTACGGGGTCGGCAGAATCCTGACGTCCTTTCCCGCAACTACTTGGTTGATCGAAGACTTGCTCTTACCGACATTAAATGGTATTCCAGAATTCTTATACTTCAGAATTTTCCACTCAAGGTCCAAAGCAATGCCGGTCCTGATCATAAAGTCTGCGTCCAGAATCAACTCGCCCACTATATCCGCCACTACGAACTCGTGTTCAACTGTCGTACTGACTATGGTGATAGTCTTGGTTAACTTACCAATCTCGGTTAACCTCCCCCGTAGCAGTTCGTAGCCGCATGCCGTACAACGGCTCTACATCTCTACAAGATCACTCCTTATGATCGTATGTGATGCTCCCGTAGCCAATGTCACTGTTAGTAAGGTTGTTCGCGTTCCTCCCGAGATGGGAAATAAAGATTGTCGGGCAATCCGTTGTGGGAACCAGTTTATGCCCCCGGAAACTGACTCCTTTTAGTTTAACGATAGCGTGCTGCCGCCCTTATCTCCAGCTGCATCCGGCTTTCGTCTTTTGATGTTATGTGCCGGTGACTGGGATCTGGAATGTTTATAAGCTCCCTTCAGTCGCGTATCATGTGTCTAACTCTATCGCAGATGAAACAACAACTCTTAAAAGTGTCCCGAGTATGTGCCAGCTCCACATTCATTCTGCGAGCTCTATGATGTGGCCCACATGCCAATCCCGCTGCTTCATAGAACAAAGCAGCAGCAACTGTCTTCTGGAAGGTCCTCATTGGTGACGACAGTGTTGTCTTGCAACGACTCGCGCACGTTTTTCATTTCTTTCACCGCGCACACTACGAAGCGATTGATGCATCTCTTGTTTCTGTACTTGGAACAAATTCTGCATCATCGCTATTACCTGTACTAGATCAACTGAAGCCATATTTCCAGATGTTTCCGGAACTTCTGCAACAAATTCGTGTGTGTCCCTATCGATTCCATCTTTTTCTATAGCGTCACGCAGCCGTTCTTTCAATTCAGCCTCACCTCCGACTGTCGGCAGGCTTCGCTGCGCGAGCTCCTTCTTCAACTGGTGCACTCTTAGATTCACAAATTTCACCATTATCACCATCCCAATTCTGACACCAAATGTTACGTTTTACACAAAACTGTGTCTAAGTATTCAGAGTTAATCTGTCCAATGAAAGGGTTTGATTACTGGATTGTGACAGAATGAAAGTCACAAGTTCAAGAACTCTATGCACTGATTTCTTTATACTGCACAATTACAATTTTACAATTACAACACTTAAACACCACAATTAGTTTATTACACTTTCCGGTATTTATACCAGCCGGTAAAAAAATGTCAGTAAACCGCCTGTACAAGGTTTTTAATTTGGACAGGAGTCTACTTTTTTCTTGGTGTAGTTTGTCAATCACATAGTGATACAAGTTTTCTTTGTTTGTGGGTGTATACCGTGGTATCGTACTGTCCACAGTGCGGTTTTTGTCCCGTCCAATTGAATTAGATACATGTCAATCTCTTCGTTTGAAAGGCTTCTATTGGACGGAATGTGGAGCGCATTCGAAGAGAGACATTTGTCTGGAGAAGCTTGGCCAACGCGTCCTACTGTAATTGTAGGTATGCGTTTGAACAAAATCTCATAATTCCGCAATGTCGTTGGCAATCTTGAATTTGGCATTGTGTTCGCAATGGTCAATGATATACACGAAGGTGTTCAAACAGTTCACCATTTGCGAGTTTGTATCAGTCAGTTGCAGTCTTACGTCAGGAAACAGGAGATCCAAGAACGACCCACTTCGAGATCTCTGTTGCTTTCAAATCGAGTCTATACTCGACACTGTGCAAACAGAACCATCTGCAAAGCAGGTCCGCTCTGTGACTGGAAAGTGTTTCTCCAATATCCATGACAGGTATTTAAGTCTCCGTTCAAAATGAAATAGTTTTCTTCCAGACTTAGACATCGAAAGAGTGCATCTCTGATATAGTAGTCCTGAAACTACGGAAGCTGGAGGAGTGGACCGACACCGCATACATATTCTTCCCACTGCGGAGAAAAATGCACACGACGCAGGCCTCCAAAAACTGAAACTGTCGTACTTCACTACTATACACTACTTTTTAATATTATTCATGATCTAATAACATTATATTTACTGTGCTCCAATATGCCTTTCTGAGTGAACTTGATTCTCCACCAATCTGTAGAGCTTAAAATTTGCATTATTGCAAAGATCTTATATGTACTCTCCGTTTGCGCAGGCATTAGGACTGTTGACGTGCTGGATTCTGCAGGAGCGCCAGAATTGTGGAAACCTGCTCCTCTAACCGATTCATACAACTTTCAATAGAGGTTTCCCATTCGGGCGCTGGTTCGCGTGCCTTGGCACTGAGACTTGTGGTTGCGGCGCTATCTTTGATAGCTGCTGGTTTTCCGTTCTCCTTTGACTTAACGCCATTTGGCCGAAAGTAACTACAGGGGTGACGGATATGGCTGCACTGAGTAGACATTTCACTGGGGGCTGTTTCTGCAGAACCACTTTTGCTTTCCGCTCTTGGAACTTAGGGCAACCCCGATAGTTTGCGGTGTGCCTCGCGTTCCCGCAGAGTGCGCATTTGAGCCGACTTCTGTCAGCTGCTCTGTCTTGCACCAGAGGACAATTCTCCGAAATGTGTTTCTTGATGCACTTTACATATCGAGGCTGCATTTGGCAGTTCGACGCGGCATGCCAGCGCCTTTGACATCGAATGCATTGGAGAATGCTATCGGTCCTGTGTATACTTTACCAAATGCAATCCCAGTCGTGTAATATCTTGATGTCATTTTGGTTACTGGATTTGCTTGTGGGTGTCATTTGTACAATATAAAAGGGCAGTTTCCGCCCTCCCTCTTAGCGTAGGTGATGCACCAATTACTTGAATTTTGAGCAATTGCTGTAAAAAGAATTAATTAATTCATAGGCGTTCCGAAAGTTCTAATAACTAACTGACATTTATTCACGCTTCTTTTATACTTAAATCTAGCTTACAACACGAATCACAATTATCTCTTAACCTAAATTACTGTCGGTAATGCCGGCAATGCGCGGTCAACATAATGGGTCGATGGCTTAACCTAGTGGGAACGAATGCATTCCCACACTGCGTGAGTGTGTTGGATCATCGGTGATTCAACTGAACATTCTCCCCCGCGTTGAATGACAATTCAACAACAAAAGCAGTGGTGTCGACAAATTCTGAACTTGCTGGTGCTTCCTTGTGCTTTGTGGCTACTGATTGTACAGCTTTGGTGATGACTGCAGACCTTCCTGTTTTGTGCTTCCAAATTACGTAGGCGCTTAATATAATGGATATTGTTAGCACTGAGTATTCAATTGCGAAGTGGTAATGGTTGCTAGTTTCCAAATTGTGTGGTGGATCGAGGACTTGTTCTCTTATTAGATTCTGTAAGTCCGTTAGATTTTGGAGTTGGATGTCATAATGTGTAATATTAACTTTATGAAGGTGACGTATATTGCTCAGGTGTTGATATTTCAGATATGCTTCCAAAACTTGTATAGGAAGGTTGCAAATTGGTGGTGAATGTATTATGACCTTGAGTGGTGATTGATCTGTGTCTTAAAATGCATCCTATCTGCAAAGTAACTAATTGAATTTCTCCACATAAATGTGTGAGGGTCAATGTTCCGTTGGTTAAGGTTTTATGTTCTTGTATTAATGGATTAAGGTTGTAATGGATGATGAAATTCCATTCGCTCGTCCATTCCATTCTGGAATGTTGTCTTCCTTTACGATCACCATGTCGCCACGTTGATATTCTTAGAAGATTCTTTCCATTTATGACGACACTGGAGTTCGTTTAAGTATTCCTGTGACCACCGTTTCCATAATTCATGTTTGAGGTGCGAAACCAAGTTCCACCGTATCAGATGAGTGTGTTTTATTGAGAGTGCGTTGGCGTGTATTTGTGCAGTCAGAGCTTCGCCAATGAGCAAGTGTCCAGGTGTCAATGCCGTTAGATCGGTGGGATCATTTGAAAGTGGTGTTAGTGGTCTCTCAGAGAGTACAACCCTGCCAGGCGAAACAATCGACGAACAGTGGAACCGTTATTAAAACGATATCAGAGACGCTGGATAGAAGGTCGAGAGCGGCTCGTGAGCTCTACCAACTTAAAAGAAGGGAAAAGCACCAGCTTCTCAAAAAGAAGAAGCATGAAAAGCGCGCGATCGAGGAAATGGAAAGGTGGTACGGCAGAACAACTATCCAAAAGGTACAAACATCGGACAGAAGCCTGTCGGAACGAAGAAGGACAAATCGTAGTAGAGTCGCAGTCGATACTGAGCATCTGGAACGATCACTTCTGCAGACTGTTTAACGGCGAAGAGGATACCAATAATTCTGCTGCCAGGCAGAATGTTCCACTCCAAGCAATGGACGACGATAGAAGAGAATTCCGTGCCCCCGATCTAGACGAAGTCAAGGTAGCAATATCGAGACTGAAATCGAACAAAGCTGCTGGAGCGGACGGATTGTCCGCGGAACTGTTTAAAGCAGCTGGAGATGATATGATTGGGCGCATGCACCAGCTCATATGTAGGATATGGTCGGAGGAAAGCATGCCCGACGAGTGGAATCTCAGTATCATTTGCCCGATCCACAAGAGAAGAGACCCCTTTGACTGCGCCAACTATCGGGGGATAAGTCTCCTTAACATCGCCTACAAAATCTTCTCTGCCGTTCTGTGTGAGCGCCTGAAACCATTCGTCAACAACATGATAGGTCCCTATCAGTGCGGTTTCAAGCCTGTGAAGTCCACTATTGATCAAATTTTCACATTACGGCAGATCCGCGAAAAAACCCAAGAGATGCAGATAGACACCCACCACCTATTTGTCGACTTTAAGGCTGTATATGACAGGGTGCACAGAGACGAGCTTTACAACGCCATGTCTAAATTTGACATTCCTACCAAACTCGAAACGATGGAGAACTCTCGCTGCTCCATCAAGGTCGGTAACCTAGCTGGAGAGGATTGTTGACCAAGGCCCAGGTTCACCCCGGACTGTAGCGCCACACGAAGAAGAAGAATTCACCTAATATAAGTGAAAAATAGTGAACTATTGCAAATCCGAAAAAGATCACCGAACAAAGAAATGAAAGAAAAATAATTATGTAAGGGTTATAATTATATATATGTATTTTCCGTCCGGTGTAGTGTGGCGTAGGGTTCTGATAGTTCCAATGTTAAATCGTATATGCCTATATCAAAGAGAACTTGAAACAGAGTTTTAGAAACATGTATTTTTTTTATTTAAAGTGAGAAATAAAGTGCATATAAAAAGTACGACGTGATTTGTGTTGGGTGAATCGCGTCGCGACGTTTGTTTATCATGTTGCGTTATATTATGTGTTGACATACATATTTATGTGACAAATGGAGAGTGTTAACTATGTACATATGTACTTAGTCCATTGAACTGTCACATTTATTAGGTTAGGTTAGGTTAGGTTGTAGTGGCTGACTGCTGCAGAGCAGTCACACTTAGGCCAGAATAGGCCCATTGTGATACCACGCGGATTGACTTCTCCTAACGCTGGAACCAGTTGGTGCTGCTGATGAACCGATTTAGTTGGCCAATGCTGGCACTTTTTAGCTCGTTACGATCGCTGAAGTAGTAGGCTCCTTGATGCAGGAACCTACGACTGGCAAGAGCACTGCAGGAGCAGAGAAGGTGATGAGTGTTCTCTTCCTCCTCTTCATCCATGCAGCTTCTGCAAAAATCGTTATATGGTGCACCCATCCTGCGAGCATGAGTGCCAATTACACAGTGCCCGGTTATGACTCTTATAAGGGTCCTTACTGAGGGCTTGCTGAGTCCAAGTAGACTGAGTGACCGTTTTAGGTTAAGTGATGGCCAGATTTCTTTTGTTTTAAGGCAGGTGGTGCCTTCTAGCCATTTGTCATTGGTGGTTTTGATTGTATGAATCTTTAAAAGATGATAGGCTGTAGCGATCGGCATGGAAGGTGGTACCCCTTCTATCGATAGGGATGAGGTTGTACCACACCTAGCGAGTTCGTCGGCTTTGCAGTTTCCTGGTATGTCACAATGTCCCGGCACCCACATGAGGTGAATGTTAAAATGCTCGGCCATCTCGTTAAGAGACAGCCTGCAATTAAGGGATGTTTTAGAGTAGAACATGACATTGTCCAGGGATTTTATGGCGGCCTGACTATCGGAACAAATGGTGATATCCCTTCTTGATATCACATTGTTTTTAAGCCAGGACAGCGCCTCTTTAATCGCTATGGTTTCTGCCTGAAAAACGGTACAGTGATCAGGGAGCTTCACGGAGATAGCAATATTGAGGTCTTGTGAATAGACACCCGCACCCACCCCTTCTTTTGTCTTTGAACCATCCGTGAAGATGCGCAAAGGATCTTTCAGTGTTTGCATATCAGTCATCCAGTCCGATCTGGAGGGAATACTGATTGAGAATTTCTTTTCAAAGATGGCCTGGGGTAGTAGGCGGTCGGTGTCGCTAGGTAGGAAGTTAAATTCCTTGAGAATGGTTGAGTGGCCAGTGTTGAGTTCGGACCACAATCGAAGTGTTTTGAGTCTCATGGCTGTACTTGCTGCTGCTGGTTTCCCGAATATTTCCAGAGGTGGGAGGTGGAGGAGAATATTCAGTGCGTCTGACGGAGTACTTCTCAGTGCCCCGCTGATACATAGGCAGGCCAGTCTTTGTACTCGGTTGAGTGCATTGCAGTTTATAGCCTTGTTTAGTGCTGTCCACCAAACTGAGACACCATACAAAAGTGTCGGTCTGACAATAGAGGTGTAAATCCAGTGAGCGATGCGAGGTTGTAGGCCCCATTTGCATCCAATGGCCTTTTTGCAGCAAAAAAGTGCAGAAGAGGCTTTTTTACCCTTTCCTGGATATTGAGCTTCCAGTTTAGCTTGCTGTTGAGAGTGAGACCCAGAAATTGCATTCTGCATTATGTCTCTTAGAGTAGAGACGAATTTGCCGGATGCCGCTATGGCAATATCATCCGCATACGCAATAACTTTGCACCCTGCCTCTTCCAGTATTAGTAGCAGTTCATTTACCGCTACGTTCCAAAGAAGGGGTGAGAGAACACCTCCTTGTGGGGTGCCCCTATTAACTCCTCTATGGATCTTAGCGTCTCCCATCTGAGAGTGTATTACTCTGGTGGTGAGTAGCTGATGAATGAAGGCCACTAGGGGCTTTCCGATCCCGAGGTTGCTAAGTGCAAGTGAAATTGCTTCCGGGTTGATATTGTTAAAGGCACCCTCGATGTCGAGAAAAGTCACAAGTGTGTATTCTTTGAACTCGAGAGATTTTTCGATGGTGCCTATCAGAGAGTGGAGGGCTGTTTGTACAGATTTGCCCTTGTTGTAGGCATTTTGTGCAGATGAGAGTCTGCATGCTGGGATAGCATGCCT
The DNA here is from genome assembly GCA_916610145.1 of Eristalis arbustorum. NCBI lineage: Eukaryota > Metazoa > Arthropoda > Insecta > Diptera > Syrphidae > Eristalis > Eristalis arbustorum. The sequence continues at coordinate 65,614,831 of OU744317.1, read as the reverse complement.
GATATATTGGTCTATAAGTTTCTCCAAGGTTTTCAGGAGAAACGAGGAGACTTATTGGCCTGAGGTCCTTTGGTTTGGCATGGGAGTATTTACCAGCTTTGGGGATAAACACTACTTTGACCCTTTTCCAGGAGCTGGGGACATGACTGAGACTCATACAGCCTATGAATATGCTAAGAATCCAAGGCATGATGAGGTCAGCTGCTCTTTGGAGCTCCGCCGGGATGATGCCGTCAGGTCCCGTTGACTTGAAGGGTTTGAAGCTTGTCAGTGCCCACATGATAGTGGTGTGGCTGACATTTATAAGGTTACATGAAGTTTTTGGGGGAGATACCACTTCCTTATTGGCTCTAATCGGGAAGTTGCCCGGAAAGTGTGTATCAACAAGGAGACTGAGGGTTTCCTCGCTGGATGTGGTCCAGGTTCCGTCAGGTTTTTGTAGGAAGCTAGGTGATTTAGGGGATGATGCCAGAATCTTTCTTAGCCTGGAAGCCTCGGAGACTTCTTCGATTTTACCACAAAAAAGTCTCCAAGAGGTTCGTTGGGCCTTTCTCAATTCAGTTTTAAAGGTACTGAGGTGTTCCTTATAGGAATCCCAGTCCTTGGCATCACGAGAGCCCTTCGCCTTGTTAAGGAGCTTTCTACAACTCTTGCGCAAAAGGTCAATTTCATGGTTCCACCAGGGAGGTTTAGACTTGCCTCTTTGCCTGCTGATTGGACATGACATTGCCATTGCATTGTTGAGAGTTTTTGTGAGGTTGTCCACCGAATGTTCGAGATCAGTGGGGTTGCTCGGGATGGAGATGTTGGTGCTCGACATTGTTGCCGCAACAATCTCTCTATATCTGTCCCAGTTGGTTCTCTTAGGATTCCCAATGACTCTTTGGGATGGGGGGGGCACTCGCTATGCCGAACATTAGATAGCGGTGATCAGAGAAGGAGTGATCGGATGATACCCTCCAATTGCTGATTCTATCCGCTATATGGTCAGACACGAGTGTAAGGTCTTCCTGTCTATTCCTAGTTACGAAGATAGGTGTATTACCTTGGTTACACAAGTCTAATCTACTACTTATAAGGTAGTTGAAAATGTACTCACCTCTTTCGTTGATGTCCGTGCTTCCCCATATTGAGTGATGGGCGTTTGCATCACAGCCTAGGATTAGCGCGGTTTTTGTTCTTTCCGCCTCAGCAATCGTCCTTTTCAGTGTCTCTGACGGACATTCCCCATGGTCATGGGCCATGTAGGAGGAGACTAGCCATAGTTTGGTTTTGCCTGCCTCCAGGCAAACAGTGACTGAGTCTCGATCGCTAAGATGGGAGAGAATGTGAGTATTCAAAGAACTCTATGTAAGTATGCAGGCTCTTGGCTTACCTTCATTCCTTACATAGTAGAGGTTGAATTGCTGAGTCCTTAGTCCACGAACTATGTCGTTGACTACCCAGGGTTCCTGGGCCAGGACTATGTCGTCTCCGCAGGTGTTAGCGCGGAGAAGAAGAGCGGCCGAGGCCGCGATGGAGTGGTGGAGATTAATCTGTGTCACCCGGAGCATAGCTGTCGGGTAACGTGTCCGTCTTGGTTCCGGACAAAATCTCCACCACTGTTGAGTTAGCCTCATCGTCGGTGTCAGACTCCAGAAGAGAGTCTTCCTGACTATTGGGCGGGGTGCTGGCTAATTCCAGGTCGGAGAGGCCAATATCATCAGCTTCCTGACCATGGCTACTCAGGATATGGGTCAGCGCCTGCGTGCCAGAGCCCTCCTCCTCCACCTCCATCGGTACCATATTGGCTACAGGGGTTGCCCTCACGATGGAGCCTGAAGTAGAGGGTTGAGGCTCGCTTGAAGCAGGACGGTCTTTTTCCTCCTCTGCTACCGCCGTCAGTATATTACCGATAGTAGAAGCAGCAGAGGTGGAGGGAGGCTGTTCCGCTTTCGCGCTTGTCTCCCCATCCTTTTTATACACCTTCAGGGTGATCGTCCCAAAGCCGTAGTGGATGACACCTTCCGACTTGGCAAGTGGGTCCAGTGATTCCTTGTTTATTATTATCACTGCGGACCTCGTTTCTCCCTTTAGTTCATCCAGCTTGACAACCTTCCAATTGTGGGTAGGAAGGTTTGGGTTGCAAAGTTGGATGAACTTTAGGATTGTAGCAGGGTCTGAGGCGCTTCGCGGAAGGTAAGTGCGGGTTCTTGGTCTACTGGGGATTTGATCCCTCGTTACGACCTCGAGCCGCGCCCCCTTCCACACCTCACCCAGTCTGCTGATGGCTTTTTTAGAGAGATCAGCCGATCTCTGGCACGTGAAAGTCACGAGCTTAATATGACCCTGGTGCCATCCTCCGTCACGCCCTACAGGTGCAAGGCCTCCGTTTTCCAGCACCAGGCTCAGATAGATGTCATTAATCGCTGACTCCACCTTCTTCCAATTCAGTGGAGAGATGGCGCAGTCAGCGTGCCCTCTATCTTATACGGCGTAAGTGATTTCGCCTTTCAGCACTTCACTATACGGCCTGTTGAGCCTACTGGCTTTTAGGCTCCGAGGGTGACGCCTCCAATGACCTGGCGCGTTTGGGCGTAGTGCCCCTGGTAGTGTCCGCCTGTGGTTGGCTTTTCACTACATTAGTAGCCCAAGCTAACGACCTCTTGCTACTGTCGTTTAGCTTCTCCGGTGGAATGCCTTTAAGGCGCTCCAAAATCCGGGCAGCAGAACGCCTCTCCCTGTATCTTTTGAGTGAAGGTCCTGGGACCTTCGAGGAGGAGGCAACTCCGCGGGCGGAGATTGTTTTATCCGTGCAGGAACTCTTAGTGGGAATTACCGTGCAGGTATTTGGTTTAGGAGACTCCACGCGGCCTTTGACAGTCTTTAAGGCGGTTTGAGCCGCCTTATCCGTCGGCACTTCAGGAGTCAAGGATGCTTCCAGACCATCCTTCCAGCCGGCGAGGGAGCACCGGTCTCTTTTTTGTTGGTTTTTGTTTTTTGTGTATTTGTGTTCATATTAGTCCCACGAGTAGCGGAGAAAAGGAAGGTCCGGCTGTGCAGAGATCCGCATTACACAACTAGGGCAGGATTAATCTGGGAGTGTGCCAGTGCACCCAGATACTCCGTTAGCGACTGAGCTATTATTTTAGGTGGGCCCCCAGCCAGGCTGATCCTCGGCACGGGTCGTATGACACCTTGATCCAGCCCACCGGAGATGGAAGGGAGAGATAGGATGGACAATATAGGATGGAGGGAGGGAAGGTATGGTTACATCTTAGCTTCGGGTCTCCTCATAGAGAATAAATTCCCTTGAGTCATTGACCTTTACTAAGCCTTCGCACCGCGTCAAGGTGTGTAACCACGCGAAGGGTCACATTTATTGATAATTTATAATTTTGGTTTGTTTTGTGCTAAATTGTGTTGTCAAAGATCATCAATGTACATATGAGCTAATGCAGTGTGATCTGATTGTTGTGTTTAGCGTTGTATTATTATAATAGATAATTATTTATAGTGTGGAGAAAAACTAGTACATGTGAAAATGTGTCGTTGTCGACAATTGAATATGTAATGTTATATGTTGTGTGTGAAGATTATGTGTTGTGTTGAATTAATCCTTTGTGGTTATTATGTGTGATTATGTACCTGTTTCCATGTTTACTTTATATTTTGAATAGATCATTTAAATACTCCGATTTAGACTTCTTATAAAATTGTTGGGGTAGTTTTTGTCTTCGCTTTCGTGTTTGTAGGTATTTATTATGGATATCCGTGAAAATAGCTTCAGGACTTACGAGTGCTTCCGATGAAGTATTGGCTGGCGTGAATACGGTATGCCGTCCTTTAAGATGATGTCTGGGAACTGTCGTACTAACCGACCAAGCCTATGCATGGGCCTTGCATCGATGATCCACGGGCAGATTTGTTTCCTTTTTTAACGATAACAATAGCCGATACCTTCCGTTCGGTAATCTTTGGGTGGCAGCCAAGACAAATTGCTTCCTTGATGTACAACAGAGTGATACTGCTTACCAGGTACTTCCTTAAAAGCTTTCTCCGTTGTAAATGAAGCCTTTGAGGCTGAATCTATAATACCTTGACGCACGACGTCAAGCTGGGTAGTAGATCTGACATGTAGGGGCTTAGTAGCCAGTATCACGTCTGTACCGCCCTCCTGTGTCGCCAAGAAATGCCCTACTTGAGACGGTTTGAATGTGTTTGCTAAAAGTGGTAATTGTACTGTGTTGGTAAATAATTTATAAGGCGATGTTTGTGTAGTCTGGTGTGGTGTGTTTTGTGTGTGTGAGTTTTGTTGAAATTCTCTACTCTGTATTTTAGATGAATTGGAGATGCTGTGCAGTAAGGAGTTGTGAGCTTGATGGCAGAAATAACACCGAAACTCCCTTGGGCATTGATGTGTTGTGTGGCTGTTTGCCAAACAATTTGGAGTCTGTAGCGGATATTGAAGAGTTACGCTTATTTATATGTGTATATATGTATATATAATTCAGCGGTGGATGCTTCAATTCTATATTACACGACGCAAGATACCGTTTTGCACTTAAAAAACTCACTCAATTGTCTTTTTTACCAAATGTACTTTATTTTCACATGTATGTTTTTTAAAGTTTATTAAAGTAAATTTTTTTTGAAAAATGAATGAAATGAAAATAGTGACAACAATTTCTGTGGGATAATTCCATTTATGTGGTATGTGTTCGAAGACCGGAAGAAGGCCAGTGACCTTCCCTAACCCCGAAACTTCACCGAAAGTGCATTTGGCCTTGTAGCCCAACCGCCTTGCAGCTTTCTCAATTGTAAATGAAGCCTCTGAGGCTGGATCTATAATACCTTGACGCATGACGTCAAGCTGTGTAGTAGATTTGACATGTGTAGTGGGTGTTGTCTGGTGTAATGTGTTTTGTGTTGAAATACTCTAATCTGCATTTGAGGAGAATTGGAGATGCTGTGCAGTAAGGAGTTGTGAGTTTGATGGCAGAAATAACACCGGCACTTGCTTGGGCATTGGTGTGTTGTGTGGCTGTATGCCAAACAATTCTCACACACTCCTATCTTCTGGACAGTGTTCCGTCGGACTGAGATGTCCATTTGCAGGAAACGACTGCACATATATAATTATATATATGTATTTTCCGTCCGGAATGTGTGGGGTACAATTTGCAAGTCTGTAATGCCAACATTACATGAAACGTAATGAAATAAACGATTGGTTTACATTTGATGACATTTTATGTTTCGTTAATTTATGTACAATGTGGAATTCCTTATGGTAAAGCAGTTCAATGTTGTGTAATTAATTCGTAAATCGAATGACTATTATATAATTATTGCAATGAATAAATAAAACTATATTCACTTAAAAAATGCTTGTTTGATCTCAAACAATAAGCGTAATTCCAATAAAACAACGTTTCAGGTTTCAGTTTTCAACAAAATAAATTAAAAATGATTACTCATAATGAAAATCACTCAGACACAGTAGAGGAGAAAATACTTCGAACCAGGTCCAATTTCATAAAGGAAATAAGAGGTGGATAAAATCACGCCAAGTATAGAAAGATCCAAACTGGAAAAATAGATGATAAACACGTTAAGGACAGAAAGACTGGCTTAAAATATTACAAGGTTCATATAAGGCCAAAGAAAACGTTTCAATATAGATAAACCCCAACCATTCAATTCAAAACAAGGAAATAAACACCTTAACACATAGTAAACCAACACAAATCACCAAAAAATCCAGCATCTTACTTTTACCAGTAACATTGAGTAACATCACAATTAACACAACTACTATGGTACGCCCACATCGTGCTGATCACAACCCAAACAATCGAAATCAAAGACCTTACAAGCAAGCATGGATATATCACAATCAAAACGAGAGAGCAAAAGGTGGTAGACTATCATACGAAAATCCTTCATATCATTAATACCACGGAGTACGAATGGACAATCGAAATCATCCAGAACAACATTAACACTCTACAAACATTAACAGCAAGCATGAAACCTATCGCAAGAATCCTAGATTCTTATAATACAAATTTCATTCTTCTCAAGACAAAACTTAATTACTTTTTCTTCTTTGTGTGGCGCCACAGTCCGAGGTGGACCTGAGCCTCAACCAAAAAGCCTCTCCAATTAGCGCGTTCTCTGGCTAGCTGTCTCCAGTTTAGCACAAAAAATTAATTGACGTCCTTCTCCATTTGGGTGCGCCACCTTAAGCGCGGGCGTCCTCTGTTGTGTTGGTAGACAGGTTCGGATTCGAAGATTCTTCGGGCTCCAATATCATCGGCTTCAGGCCGGTACCCCAAACGGCAGAGAAGATCTTATACGCGATTGAAAAGTGTGGCAATACTTGAATTGTAATTTTCGCCGAACAAAAGAATAGAATAAAAGAACTATATTAAACGTTATAATTAGCTTTATTTTCCGTCCGGAATGTGTGGGGTATAAATTGCAAGTGTTCTTTGTTTCAGAATTGGATACATTGACAAGTGTTATTTTACTTTTAGTACAAACAATCAAACTACTTAGTACTTTAGTACGTATGGAATTCATTGCGATAATGCAATGCAATTTTTTCTATTAATTTATACACATTATATACATTATAATATTTCATTAGTACAATAAACTTATGTTGATCATATGCTGCTTCATGAACATCCTCCCCGGCCGTGCACGGAGTGCACCATTTTCTGAACACCTCGTTGGTTGCTGCCATCCCTGTCGTGATCGAGTATAAGTTTCTCTTCGACTCTCGATCCTATTGATAACGTCTCGAAGTGATTGATTGCTGCAGCTCGCCAGTAGCTGCACAATTTGTGTGTGCTGTGATACGTGAATTAGTGTGGTGTTGTATCTTTTTCTGTGCTGTGTGTTTTCACACAAAATTAAAAAAAGGGATACAAATTAGTGTGGAGTTTAAAAGGTGAGTAATTAAACTTATTAATCTATAAATTATCTGCTATAGTTTTTCGTGCGGGTAGACATTGTGTTTTCGGCATAGTGCGGTCCGTTAACCCAAGCCTTAATGGACCGCAAATCCATTGAAGAACTTGGTACATATTTTTGTTTGTGTAGAGTTGTTGCATAAATTGTACATACATAGTGTACAGGCAACGTATCGTGTTGTGTAGTGTTATGAGTGCAGTGCAGTGCACCTCGAGAACCTGGAGAAAAATCTTAGAAAAGTGAATTATTAAGTGTTTTTTTTTTGATAAATGTGAGAAAGGGCTTATCGAAAATGAGACGACACGGTTTGCGCGTGTGTGTGTGGTATGTGTGAGTGATATGCGATTCGTTACGCGGCGGCTTGTTTTGTGTTTGTTTTTGGTGATTTTTTTTTTGTTATTTATTTTGTGTTGTGTGGTGTTGTGTTTAGAGTGCGAAATGGAACACTGTGCGTGCATTGATCCGGATCCCCTAGGTCTTATACAACAGGGCCAACCTGATACGAGTGGACAATTTCCTAGTGAAGTTGATTCGAGGCCACACTGCGAGGGCGATGAACTCGGTTAATAACTTGATCTCTGGGGCTTACTACCCCAATCCACAGTACCACGAAAGGGTACGTCACAGTGGCTTCGTCCCCCCAGAAGCATTTCTCCATTTAGACATAAGCGGTCTGTTACAAGATATGAATGCGGTACCGCTCATTTTTCACATAGCCAGATCAACTGTGGATGGGCGACTCAACCACGACCGTTCCGTCGCACAACGAGCTGAGGAGGGTCTCCTCCGGTTCAGTACAGCGGTCTCGAGTCGGGATGTACGGGATGTTGCTATGCAACATAAAAAGTTCTGGTGGCTTGGGGGCGAAAGAACTCCAGCGTCGAACCCTTTAGACCCAGGGTAGACAGGGTAGTGCGTACCCCCTTAGGGGGCGCAGTCGGTCTATGTCTTGTTGTGGGTTGAATTGTAATCTATTAACCGCAACCTATGGCCGACTAGCAGATCTTAGGGTAGTCTTAAGTTACTATGTAAGTTGTAAATATGTAAATAAAAATATATAAAAAATTAAAAAAAAAAAATCAAAAAAAATAGGTTTATGCATGTGTACACCGAGTGTACTTATGTATATACCAATGTAAATAGTTTAAGTACATACATATATATATGCACGTATAATACTATACATGCATGTATATATGAATGTCTGTTTAATTTAAGATAGTTTTAAGTTATTTTAAGGTAGTGTGTAAGCTAGTATATAAGTTTTAAAACAAGAAAAACGTTCTGCTATTAAGTTTTTTTTACAATTTTTCTTAATATTAAGCTTTACAGATACAATGAATTAGTTCCATTAATTAATGTTAGATTAGGTCGAAAGACATACAATAAGATTAAGTTTAGCTTAGAGTGCCCGCGGAGGGCCAGTAAGTTAGAAATAGTAAAATTGTACGTCCAACTAGTTTTTAAGCATTTTTTGTCTAGTACTTAAGTTAATTATGAATTATTAATAAAAATGTATTAAAATGAAAAAGAAAAAAAAAATTATCCGGATCCCCGGAATTGGCCCGAACTTACATTTGTGATGACAGCTGATCCGTGATGAGATTATGACAGTGCATTGTACTAAATAACGAAATTATCGAATAAGCTAATACAGTAGGATGTGTTGTTGTAATCATTTGATGTGTAATAGGTTAAAATGAATGCTTGTTTATTATTATTATTGTTGTGTTGGATTTGTAGAATATTTTATTGCAAATAAATTGAAAGTGATTTTTAAATTTAGTGTTGTTTTTTGTTTTTTTTTTACCTCTTTGTCGATGGTTTTATGTGTATCGGTGTTTGAATTCTTAATGTTATTTTCATCATCTTGGTTCGATGGCAATATGCAAGTCTTTGTGATTGGTCACTTTATTTCTAGAAAATGTCCCGGGGTCAGTACTGCGAAATCGTGTGGATCATCGCTGAGTGGACATAGTGGCCTCGAGTTGAGACACGCTACGATTTGATGAAGTAGTGTTGTAAGCTCTATCCATCGTCAGTGTTTCAGCAACTTTTTCCCAATTGAATTTTGCTTCTTCTAGTAGCAAAGTTTGTGCAATTGTCGCTAAATATGTGAGAACAAAGACCTCGTCGTGCCGTGAATCGTCTTAAGGCAGCGATAAAGGCTTCTGTAGTGAGATCACTGACGACTTCGATATGTATGGCCTTCGTGGCCAAGCATACAAAAATTGCAAAATATGCCTTGTACTTCTTCGCGTTCCTACCCTTCCATGTTTTTACCTCGATAGGACCGGCATAGTCGACGCCGGTATTCGTGAATGGATGGGATATGCACACTCTCGGAGATAGTAGATTACCCATCAATTGATTCTTTGCTTTTGCTCTCTGTTTATAGCAGATAATACAACGGTTTATGCTCGGAGTTTTGCAATCTGCCTCCCACTCGCAGGATTCCATCGTTGTCTGCAAACTGGCATAGAGATTTTGGAACCTCGAATTTCTCACTCCCATGGAACATATTCGATTGAACGATTTTTATTAACGCGACCCGCGCTGATTGATTTTCTTCCGGTGACAATGCCTTCCCTCTCCGAACTTCAGGTGGACTTCTCATATTCTTTATGAAGCGCTGGCAGTAGGCGACTATTCTGAGTAGCTTGCCTAGATTGGAGTTTGACAAGATTAACGTGTTTATTTCGTTCTTGACCTGTCTGATTGTGTGTACTTTGACAGTAGGTTTTTCCTCCTCCGTTCCTAGGTTCGTCGGCTGTGTAGGGCATTGAAAGTCCCATGATTCATTCAGAACCTTTCCACCAGAGGGTATTCGTTTGCAACGCTAATGGCGTCATTCCCCTTGAAGCCAAGTCCGCAGGATCCAACTCGCTGGGAATGTGCATCCAACTCTCCGGTTTCACCCGTTGTTGGTTCTCTGAGAATCTGTTGTTGACGAAGGTACTCCATTTGTTTAGCGGTGCTGCTATCCAGGCTAAGACAATCGTTGAATCGCACCACGCATATTGTCTTGCTTCTTGAATATCGAGAACTCTCGCCGTGTAGTCCAAAAGAGTTGCTAGAAGTACCGCGCTGCAAAGCTCGAGTCGTGGCAATGTTTGTGTCTTCACTGGCGCTACTTGGGTCTTAGCCATTAGCAAATGTGTGTGTATGTTGTTGTCTTGATCCAACACCCGAAGATAAATTGCGGCACCGTAGGCTTTCTAGGACGCATCGCTGAAACCGTGAAGTTGCAGTTCCTTCTGTGTTCCGTGCGTATGTACCCATCGTGGATTTTTTTATCTGTTCGAGCTGTGGTAGCTCCGCGCTGAACTTGGCCCACTCCTGCCTTATGTCGGTCGGAATCGGTTCATCCCAATCCACTCGGCTTAACCAAAGATCTTGCATGACGATTTTTCCTTTTATCACGCACGGTGAAATCCACCCCAACGGGTCGAAAAGTCTGGCTACTGCAGAAAGAATGTTTCTCTTAGTGGGTATAATCTGGGTTGGCTGTGCGTTTTGAAACGAAAGATAGTTATCCCCCGGAAACCACTTAATTCTCAAGGCCTTAACGTGCGAAAGTGAAGACAGAGGTAAGGACAAATCGACTTCTCGTTGATCCATTGCTATTCCTTCCAGAATCTGAAAAGCATTTGTTGCCCATTTCCGCAGAATGAATCCTCCCGCGCGCAAGAGATTGTCAACTTGGTGACGTTTTTCAACAGCCTCATCTATCGAGTCAGCTCCAGCCAACAAGTCGTCAACATAAATGTCGTTTTTGACCATGTATGCCCCAGAGGATATCTATATGCTTCATCGTCAGCTAATTGATTGAGCGAGCGAATGGCTAAGTACGGAGCGCAAGTCGTACCGAAAGAAACCGTTTCTAAGCGATACAGCTTGATCGGTTGTGTTTCATCACTGCGCTAGAATATAAGTTGGTAATAGGAGTCCTCTCTACCAACGCGGATTTGGCGGTACATCTTTTCGATGTCCGCTGTGAAGGTAAATTTGTATTTTCTCCACTTTAAAATTATATCGATTATGTCTATTTGTGTTTTAGGGCCTGTTAACAAATGGTAATTCAAAGATGTGGCATCTAAAGTTTTGGCTGCCGCATCGAATACCACCCGCAATTTTGTAGTGGAGCTGGCCTCCTTGAATACTGCGTGGTGTGGCAGAAAATAATGGTATGGACCATCCAGAACTTTATCCATCACATCGACTTCTGTCATATGACCCAAACGTAAGTACTCCTCTATACATTCGGAATACTGTATCTTTAAATTGTTGTTGTCGCGGAATCTCCGCTCCAGGTGAGAAAACCTACGCAAGGCACCTTGCTTCGAGGGTCCAAGCGCAGGTTTCCTTCCTGCTCTGAAAGCCAATGAAACCTTATAGCAACCGTTCGCTAGTCGCTTTAATGTTGCCCGAAACAATGTTTCGTACATCTTTTCCTCATCTGTTTGATGCTTCTTGAAGGGTGCCTCTTCGATTTCCCAAAAGCGTCGTAATTGTTTGTCTAGGTCAACGGATTGAAAAAAGTTATTTATTTTGTCTCATCTCTGACAATTTGTGGTAGCACGACTTCGGCGTATATGTCGTTACCGAGTACCAAATCGACTTCGGCTGGGGTATGAAATGTCGGATCGGCGAGAGGTAATCCTCTAATGTGTTTCCACTTGCCCTCTGTGGGCACGTTGTTCTCAAACTCTGATTGCAGGGATTCAAGAGTTATGTCGACGTATCCGTGGCAATTTCCGCTGTTAACCTTTCCTAATCCTGTGACTTCCACATGAGTGCGTTTTCCGGACAGACCTAACCGGTTTGTAGCATGTGTAGATATGAACGATGCCTCTGATCCTGGATCAAGTAACGCGCGAAGATTCACTTTCTCTCCTGACGCAGACCGCACGCTTACTACTGCTGTGGCTAATAAAATTTCCCTAGGTTTCTGTGTAGTGTGGTAACTTTGGGTGTTGTTATTTCGAAAAGGCATAGTGTTGGGGTTAAGGTGTTTGTAATGTGTGAACTGTGCTGATTTGTATCTACATGAAGAAGTGAATGATGGGGTTGCTGACAAAAGTAGCACCTGAACCTACTTGGGCACTGCGCTGTGTCGTGGCTGTACGCCAAGCAGTTTTGGCAAGCTCCAATTCGATCTACCAATGATTTGCGTGAAGCTATATTAATTTTAATGTATTTTTTGCATTTTTGTAGAGCGTGGGACCCTTTATTGCATACCTTGCAGTTGTGTTGATTGTTTTTTGTATGTTTGACTAGAAAAGACTGTTTCTTAATCGAAGCCTCCCTATTTACTTTCGTGTGTTGCTGTTGGTGTATCGCTTCTAAGGTTCTAAACCTTGCTTCTAAGAACTCGCAAAGGTCTTTGAACTTTGGTACTTCTTTATCGGTCCCTAATCTCTCTTTCCACAATTGTTGCGTTACAGCTGGTAGTTTTCGTACCATTGAGAAGATTAGTACCGTATCCCAGTAATCGGCTGGAAGGTCTAAGTTTCTGAGAGCGTGTGTGCACTCAACCGACGTATCGAGTAACCTTTTTAACGCCTCGACTGACTCAACTCGAATGGTTTCCTGATCGAAGAAAATTTTCAGTTGTGTATTGACCAGCACGCGCTTGTGGTCATACCGCGAAACTAATATTTCCCATACGGGCTTATAATTCCCTTCATTTATTGGGAGGTGTTGCAGCAAACGTTCTGCTTCATCACGCAGACTTGATTTTATATAATGAAGTTTCTCTACATCTGATAATTCTTTATTGGAGTTAATGAGAGCATTAAATATATCATGGAACGATTTCCATGTTGTGTACTCTCCGGTGAATATCGGTATATTTATTTTTGGCTAACTTATTCTTAATTTATCACTATCGTTTCTTATGTTAGCACTCACCGTACTTTCTGTATCTACTTCTAATTTGTCCAAGGCATCTTGCATCGATGCTTTATGGTCGTAATAAAGCTCCTTGATTTTCTCGAAGACGTCTTCGAGTTCTGTTAGATCTTCGGGTTCGGCTGCAGTTATTCCTTTGTTATTGTACTGAGTACTCATTTCAAAATTTTCCTCCAGCGTGCAGATTCGGTTTTTTATATAGTTTCCTGTTCTTTCCTTTGGCGAGCGTTTGCCAAAGACCTCTCCACATCATTGTTTAATTGCTTGAGCAAGTTATTTTGCAGTTTCAACATTGCGCTCATAATGTATGTAAGATGGTACGTGATAGAAATAAGAAATATATATATGTAATTCACTTACGTACGTACGGCATGTACGGCAACGGATCAATATGCTTTTGATAAAATTTCGATAGATGATGCAGTTATCAAAAGAACAAGTGATTCCAATCCACGTTCGAGCACTGGTTCCAGGTGGGCTCGAAAAAAATATGAATCGTAAGAGAAAAAAGAAATATGTGTGAGTATGGATTTCAACTTACGTCCGATCCAATCCTGTTTAATAAATATTTTTTTTTTTTTTCAGTTGTTCACTGGATGTAGCGGCGTTTTACTGCCTAACTGTAGCAGTCTTACTGTACGTGTAACGGTGCGCTGCTTCTAGCGGAATATATATATATATATATATATATGTATATCTATGCACAAAGAACTATTTCACGACGCGAGAACCCGTTTGGCACTTTGCAAAAAACTCACTTTTAGTTCTTAGATAATTTTAATCAGCACTTAACTGTGTGTTGAATATTGTATGGACATATATATGTAACGTTCACGTACATATATATATGTCTATATGTGAAATGAGCTCAATAGTATATTGTATAAAAAATTGTTCACACACCAAATGTATTTATTAATTATTATTAATTTTAGAAAGCTCGAAGGACCATGAAAAGTGTGGCAATACTTGAATTGTAATTTTCGCCGAACAAAAGAATAGAATAAAAGAACTATATTAAACGTTATAATTAGCTTTATTTTTCCGTCCGGAATGTCTGGGGTATAAATTACAAGTGTTCTTTGTTTCAGAATTGGATTTATTGACAAGTGTTATTTTACTTTTAGTACAAATAATGAAACTACTTAGTACTTTAGTACGTATGGAATTCATTGCGATAATGCAATGCAATTTTTTCTATTAATTTATACACATTATATACATTATAATATTTCATTAGTACAATAAATTTATGTTGATCATATGCTGCTTCTAGAACAGCGATGTTTAGACAACTGATCCCTCGATCGTTGGCGTAGTCAAAGGGGTCTGCTTTCTTGTGGATCGGACAAACGATACTGAGATTCCACTCGTCGAGCATGCTCTCCTCAGACCATATCTTACATATGAGCTGAAGCATTCGCCCTACCAGATCATCTCCAGCTGCCTTAAATATGTGTCATCAATATTTCAGCGGCCTATTGATATTGTTATCTTCACCTCGTCTAAGTCAGGGGACGGAATTCTCGTCTGTCATCGTCCAGATTGATTGGAACATTCTGCCTGACAGCGGAATTTTGGTCCTCATCGCCTTTGACAGTCTACCGAAATGATCTTTCCAGATTCTCAGTATCGGCTCCGACTCTACTACCAGTTGTCCATTTTAATCCCGACAGACTTCTGTCGGAGTTTTATATCCATTGGATAATTGTTTCACCCTTCGATAAAACTTTCGGACGCCATTCCTGCCGTAACACCTATCCATCTCCTCAACCGCGCGCTTCTCATGCTCATTCTTTTTTCTTATGAGAAGCCGCTTCTCCTCCCTTCTCTTCTGTTCGTAGAGCTCACGAACAGCTCTCGTTGTTCGATGCAGCATTCCCTTGAGAGACTCGGTCGGCAAAGATCCTGGCAGTCCGCTGCGATTGTAGCTTTGCGACGTCAAACGGTGTTCTTTCTCGACTCCGTTGTTCTCTTGATATCCTGATTCTTACCTTGGCTACAACAAGGAAATGGTCCGAGTCAACATTGGCTCCTCGGAACATTCGGACATCAAGAATGCTGGAGGAGTGTCTGACGTCGATCGCAACGTGATCAATCTGGTTGACGGTTGATTGATCTGGGGACCGCCATGTCCCTTTATGGATGTTGAGGTGTGGGAACCGCGTGCTAGCAACAGAGAGGTTACGTCCCATGACAAAGTAGGTGTCTCTGAACGATTTGTTTTTTATTCGGTGAGGGCGTTAACCCCGAACACAACCCACAACTGGGAGGCCAAGCCCATTTATTTTGCCCTTGGACGAAGGGTCCGGATGACTCCGTATCAGTAACCTCGCTGAGGTTGTGAGTGCCGCCGTTGACCCCATATGATAGGGTTCCTCCGCCGCCAGCTCTACACCAACCAAGCCGAAATCACTTTCTTACAACAAGGTTACCAAGTTGACAACGACATAAATTTATTACGTAACCACATCGACCACATTGAGCAAATTGTTTTCTCTGGGAAGGTTGGTATTATTCTAACCGATATTTTATCGCAAGCAGAACTTAAACATATTAATGACTTGACAGCTACACGTACACAAAAATCGCCATTACCCTTCATGAGACAAACATTATCATCATCCTACTCATTCCCAAATATTCAGACCAAACCTTATCCAGATAAATATTCGAACCAATCCCGAATAAAAACAACAAATACTTATATTAAGAGACACGAGAGGTGTTAGTAAGTCCATATAGAGATATTTGTACTTCCAACATAATAGATAATCTTTCGAAAAACCTACTTAAATTAAAAGACAATTGCATAAAGAATATTATAAACTTTGAGAAGTTACTGTGCAATAAAACCTATCCTATAAGAAGAAATAAAAGAAATATTACCAGGTGTAATCACATTAAAAAACATTTACAACCAAACAAGAAATCATAATACGATGAACGAAGGAACATTTATTATTATGTTTGAGAACTGTAAAGTTGAAATTAAGAACAAAACTTATTTAAATTCTAATATTAAAATATAGGATCAACTAATCTTACCAAATTTTATGACTAAAATAAATAAAAATACGTCAATATCCGATATAAAGTTGGAAAGTGTATACCTTAAACAAAGAAACTTCTAAAAGAATATTGACGAAATATTGTACACTAATAAAAGCTCTAATGTAATAAGCCTAACTGATGATTTGACCATAATGTTTATTATATTCGTCCTTATAACCTTTTCTGTATACAAAAACAGAGTAAACAATATTTCCAGATTTCGTCGGTGCCTCAATCAAACGTTGAGGGAGTTATAGTACCCACTAACCCCGCACCGAAAATAATATAATATTGTCGCGCCGGCTATTTGCCTCATCAATCGTCACTTCGTACAAACTTATTTTGGCGTCGGCTGTTTCCCGTCGCCGTCGGTCATTGTCGCATGACCTTTCGAAACGTCTCCAATTTCGAAACACACTCTTGACCTATAAATGAATGAGCGCCAGTTCGAATGTGCAGAGCTGACAGATCAGGAATGTAGATCGATATACGAATGACCGACCCTTATAAATAATATTGCCAGTCAGCATGACGCAATACGGAAGCATGGAAATGCATGTGCAAGTGAATACATAGCGAAATTGATTGCGAGGTTTGGTGTAGGCAAAATTAAATGTACCATAGAATTCAGAATCTAAAAAAATATCTTTGCTGTGACCACTATTGGAGCCATCATTCCCAACGAATCGAATAATTTGGCACGGTCTGAGGTTACACTCCGTTTTGTAATTCTACTTGTCGACTCCATATTTGTTTTAACACAAAATGTATCATTCTTTGGCAGCCACGTTAGCCCCAATGTTTTTTATTGATTTTACTTCATTGCGAAAGTCAAGATCTATTTCCTTATCTTCCATAGAAATGCCTTGTAGAAAAAACGAGCATGATTAGCGCTCCATTTTGGGAGTTTGAAACCTGCAGTTTGTAGTATATGTGTGAGTTGACGGTAGGTAGATTATTATTTCCAGTAAGACAGTCATGAACGTAGAAATCACGATTTAGGGTCTGGCCACTAACGGAAGTGTTGTGTTATTTTGCTTTGCTAGTTGCTGTAGGCATTTTGTATCTAAATATGGTGCTGATCGTGTACCATATGTTACCGTGTTTAGTTGATATCGTAATGGCTCACTTTCGTTCTTTCTCCGTATGATGAGTTGATTTCTTCGGTTTCTGGAACAACTTTTGAAAAAAAATTTGCCGATACACCTTTGGGTATCTGTACAAAATACGTAACGAGGCAAACGGAATCGAAGCAATAGTGCGAATACTGTGTAGTACTGCTGTCCGCCTTGAAGACACAATGATGGGTACTAACGTAGTTTGGTCTGACCAAGCCGATTTCTGTCATATTCCTTCATAAATTGTATATATTGATTCTTCACTTCTTTATTTTTCTCTAATCGTCGCTCCAGAGCCAAAATCTGTCGATTGCAATTTCAATGGAGCTGCCAAGTGTTTATGGACTCGCATGGAATGGCTCTCAAAGCTTTACAATAAAACGCCGTTCGAGTTTCACACATCTCTTCTGCCTTTGACAAGTTGCTATGCGATTGTTCAACTTCTTCTATGCTCCATAGTCTCTCAACCATGTGATGGAGATTACAGTCATCAAAAGTTGAGATGCCACACGTTGCAGTCTTTTGTCCTGTTGCACCCACTTTTTCAGCCAGAATCCACTCGAGGACCGTATTTTTTAATGTAGGTAAATTCTTAGCCACCCGTATCTGTCCAATGGAGAGTAGTTGATTATAGAATTCTGCACCGAGGAGAACATCTATGTTGTCGGGGTGATTGAACTTCTTATCTGATAGTGAAATATTTTTTGGTATTGGGCATGATTAAATGTTAATGTAATTGGAGGGCTGTAATGGTATGATTCGTGAAAGAACATATTCGTCGAGATGAGTATTGAAACCAGTTGTTGTTGATTGCAACTTTACGCACGCGTTGATGGACTTCCTTTCTTCCATCGCCAATCCCTTGAATACTCATTGAAGAAGTTATTTTACGTAGCCCTAGTTTTTTAACTAGGCGTCCTCTAATCAGGTTTACTTGAAACCCTGAATGATGCGGAAGAACGTAATGATTTCCGTCTGGATGCTGCTAATGTTACCGATTGTTTTGTCGTATTCTGACGATTGCTGCCACATTTGCTTGGTTGTTGTTAAAGGGACCCTTTTTGTTGCTATCACGATGTAGTATAGTGTTGTGCCTTTGTAAACACCGTAAACACCTTCTTGACGGGCAATTGTTTGCTCCATGGGCCTTAGACAATTAAGGGAAAGCTTATGTTTTTGCGCTAACTGAGCACGTTCTACTGGCTGCAATTGTATAAAGTGGTTCCAGGCAAATACTGAGTGCATTCCCGTTCCACAAATCTTGCAATTCCGATTGTTGTTGTTACTTGACGTCAATGATGCACAAGTACGAGCTGACGTCCGATTGATTCTAGTGATTGAAATTGGTTTTCAAATTCCTTTGCGGTTGGTACTTCCTTCGGTTTCTTGACCGATTATTTGTACAGGACTCTTGTATTTGGATCTTGTTTGGGTACTAGTAAATAAAGTAGGAGAGGGTCCCAGGTTTCGGTTTCAATAACGATGTTATTTAATGCCATCAGGCATTCTTGAGTGGTATCATGGGAAGCCTTGATAGGCCATGCAGAGGGTTGGGACTGGGCTTGACTTGGTTGTCCCGTTATTTTTTGGAGTGGTGTTGACGTATGGAGCAAAAACTAAGTTCCACCACAATATGGCGGCCGATTCGTGGATTTTGTGGGATAAGAGAGAGAGATTCATGGATTTTGCAGTAAAATCGTGTGAAGTTGGCAGCAACCATGTATTATTGTTCGAAGACCGTTCAGAGGGTTCAATTTTTTAAAGGTTTAGATAAAAACATTGTGTGCACAAAAATGTAATGCCACTTATTATTTCGAGAAATATTTTGCATCAATTCAATCCATTAATGTTATATACAGCCTATTTATATGTCATACGTGTCAAATTCACTCAGTTTTATAGCATTCATTCAAAATTGCGAAAAAAATAAAATTAAAATTCCATAATTGCTATAAAAAATGTCTTTCATAATTGTCTTCCATCGTATTTCTGTAAAATAAAAGTAAATATGAATACAGCAACAGTTTATTTTAAGTGATTCGTGAAAATGCTTAAATAATATTGTTATTATTAGTAACTTATTCAAATATAAATACTTTTTGTACCCTGTGAACGCCAGCTTTCGTGGTTAGTTTCCCCTATTTTTCAGGGTGAATCATTAAGGTAAACAGAAATGATACGTTAAAATATTAACGAGATAAGTGAAATCTAGTTAAGGGTGTTGATTTTAATAGTTAAGCAATATAATAAAAGGAAAACAAAATGAAGGTGTGCGTATTAGGATGCCAAAATTTCCTCCCTCCATTTGGGACAAGAGATAATAACATGTAAGTTATTTATCTTAATGATCTTGTAGTTTCGTATCCAAATTTGGGCGCGAATTTTTTTTTAAACTTTTCAATTTCGCGGTTTTTTTTATTTTGATACATTAATGTTATTTTATAGCATTAATTATCAATCATATGCCTTATGCTTTTATGTTTAGCAAAATAGTGAATGTTTCCTCTTAGTTGCATCATACCCATATCTGTGCGTGTGTAATTTTTCATTTTCATCCCCTAATCCTATGTAGTTTTGGTATTCGAATTTTTTCTTTATTTATGTCTATACGTATTGTTTTAATTAACTATTTTAATATTGCAACTAACATATCTATACTTATATGTACTGTTTATCTTATATGCATACGTACTTACATATTCATACCATATCAATTTCTGTTCGAGAATGTATCTAGCTGTTAGTCCTCATAGTAAACCATAGCATATATGTATGTATATAATACATAACTAACTGCTTTATGTGCGTGTACTCCTATTAAGTTTAAGGTCATTTATTTTATAAACAGATCTCCATCAGTCGTAAGCGACGTAACACGAACGCTTTACCAGAGCAGAAAAAAAGTAAGGTATCTACGTCATCAGCTGAAGACGATGTTTCAGACGACGGATACTATTTATGTATCAGATGGTGGAGAGGGGCGATTCACGGAAAGCAGCAACAACTTCGAATCAGTGCCCTCCGATGCTGAGGAGGGAGAAATCGAGGCCATAATTCGGTTGAAAAAAGAAAGAGAGTCTCGGATCTGAGGGAGGAGACAAAAAAACTCCTCGATGAGATCAAGAAACTCCGCAAGCGCATAGGTTGACGATGGCTTCGACCCATTATGCTGACCGTGCATTGCCAGCATTACCGGCAATAATTTAGGTTAAGACATAATTGTAATTCGTAATTCGTAGTGTAAGCTAGATTTAAGCATAAAAGAGGAAAACAAATATCGTGAATAAATGTCAGTCAATTAATAGAACTTTCTGAACGCCTTTTAATTAATTAATTCTTTTTACAGCAATTGCTCCAAGTTTAAGGCCTTGCTGTATTCATATACGATCCGCCCCAAGTCTATGTGCTTGGTGCATCTATTCAGGAAAACGCTCCTGAACATTTTGGTGACCCCGACGTGATCCTGCCCATACACCCATACAAGTGGCTTAAGATCCACATCAAGGATCTGCAAAGAGGACATATATCAATCCATCGAGGAGAGGATTAAAACAAAATGACATCTTTTGAAGAGTTGATTGTGGCACAGTTGGCAACTGAAAGACAGGAAAAGGACTAAGAACTATTTCGAAAAGCGACTTCATCGACTGCAAGAGCGTTGGAGTGCGTTTGAAGCGACCGATGGAAAAATAAAAGCATTGGTGAACGCTCCAGTCGATAACAAGTACTTCCTCAATAACTGTTTTAAGCAAATAGCAACTATGGTATATGGCGGGAATATAAACTCCGGTTTGAAGATGAAATGATCATGAACGCAGAAGAGAAGGCAAGCATATCAAATACAAGCCCAATCAGAGCTACAGTGAAAGCTGTGAAAGAGACCTCATCAAACATTATTGGGGCAATAAGACGACAAGCAGCTATCATGCAAGATCAACCTCAAGGAAGACCAACCCACACAGTACTACGCATTAAATTATCATACAATTGAAAACTTTTCGCAGCAAAAAGGAGCCTTAGATCACAACATTTGGGAATTGAATTAAACCCGTACAGATATTGGGTACAATTACAGGGAATTTACTGCAATGGAGAAATCAGCACGAGCAAATCTTGTTGCATTACCAGTTAGGCTACAAAGTTTCTTCATCAAATCAGCATCAAAGCATCAATCAAACCTCAATAAACCTACCAAAGGTAACGATCCCAAATTGTATGGCGATTACCTACAGTGGAGATAGTTTTGTTATCTTTTCTCCCAAATTGTGGACAAGCAATCAATACCGAACATACAAAAAATGTGGTATCTAAAAACAAATTTAACCGGGGAAGTGGTGCATCTCGTTCGGACAACTATAAAACGGCATGGACCATGCTCCATACGTTAACACCACTACAAAAAATAACGGGACAACCAAGTCAAGCCCAGTCCCAACCCTCTGCATGGCCTATCAAGGCTTCCCATGATACCACTCAAGAATGCCTGATGGCATTAAATAACATCGTTATTGAAACCGAAACCTGGGACCCTCTCCTACTTTATTTACTAGTACCCAAACAAGATCCAAATACAAGAGTCCTGTACAAATAATCGGTCAAGAAACCGAAGGAAGTACCAACCGCAAAGGAATTTGAAAACCAATTTCAATCACTAGAATCAATCGGACGTCAGCTCGTACTTGTGCATCATTGACGTCAAGTAACAACAACAATCGGAATTGCAAGATTTGTGGAACGGGAATGCACTCAGTATTTGCCTGGAACCACTTTATACAATTGCAGCCAGTAGAACGTGCTCAGTTAGCGCAAAAACATAAGCTTTCCCTTAATTGTCTAAGGCCCATGGAGCAAACAATTGCCCGTCAAGAAGGTGTTTACGGTGTTTACAAAGGCACAACACTATACTACATCGTGATAGCAACAAAAAGGGTCCCTTTAACAACAACCAAGCAAATGTGGCAGCAATCGTCAGAATACGACAAAACAATCGGTAACATTAGCAGCATCCAGACGGAAATCATTACGTTCTTCCGCATCATTCAGGGTTTCAAGTAAACCTGATTAGAGGACGCCTAGTTAAAAAACTAGGGCTACGTAAAATAACTTCTTCAATGAGTATTCAAGGGATTGGCGATGGAAGAAAGGAAGTCCATCAACGCGTGCGTAAAGTTGCAATCAACAACAACTGGTTTCAATACTCATCTCGACGAATATGTTCTTTCACGAATCATACCATTACAGCCCTCCAATTACATTAACATTTAATCATGCCCAATACCAAAAAATATTTCACTATCAGATAAGAAGTTCAATCACCCCGACAACATAGATGTTCTCCTCGGTGCAGAATTCTATAATCAACTACTCTCCATTGGACAGATACGGGTGGCTAAGAATTTACCTACATTAAAAAATACGGTCCTCGAGTGGATTCTGGCTGAAAAAGTGGGTGCAACAGGACAAAAGACTGTGGCATCTCAACTTTTGATGACTGTAATCTCCATCACATGGTTGAGAGACTATGGAGCATAGAAGAAGTTTAACAATCGCATAGCAACTTGTCAAAGGCAGAAGAGATGTGTGAAACTCGAACGGCGTTTTATTGTAAAGCTTTGAGAGCCATTCCATGCGAGCCCATAAACACTTGGCAGCTCCATTGAAATTGCAATCGACAGATTTTGGCTCTGGAGCGACGATTAGAGAAAAATAAAGAAGTGAAGAATCAATATATACAATTTATGAAGGAATATGACAGAAATCGGCTTGGTCAGACCAAACTACGTTAGTACCCATCATTGTGTCTTCAAGGCGGACAGCAGTACTACACAGTATTCGCACTATTGCTTCGATTCCGTTTGCCTCGTTACGTATTTTGTACAGATACCCAAAGGTGTATCGGCAAAATTTTTTTTCAAAAGTTGTTCCAGAAACCGAAGAAATCAACTCATCATACGGAGAAAGAACGAAAGTGAGCCATTACGATATCAACTAAACACGGTAACATATGGTACACGATCAGCACCATATTTAGATACAAAATGCCTACAGCAACTAGCAAAGCAAAATAACACAACACTTCCGTTAGTGGCCAGACCCTAAATCGTGATTTCTACGTTCATGACTGTCTTACTGGAAATAATAATCTACCTACCGTCAACTCACACATATACTACAAACTGCAGGTTTCAAACTCCCAAAATGGAGCGCTAATCATGCTCGTTTTTTCTACAAGGCATTTCTATGGAAGATAAGGAAATAGATCTTGACTTTCGCAATGAAGTAAAATCAATAAAAAACATTGGGGCTAACGTGGCTGCCAAAGAATGATACATTTTGTGTTAAAACAAATATGGAGTCGACAAGTAGAATTACAAAACGGAGTGTAACCTCAGACCGTGCCAAATTATTCGATTCGTTGGGAATGATGGCTCCAATAGTGGTCACAGCAAAGATATTTTCTTAGATTCTGAATTCTATGGTACATTTAATTTTGCCTACACCAAACCTCGCAATCAATTTCGCCATGTTTTCACTTGCACATGCATTTCCATGCTTCCGTATTGCGTCATGCTGACTGGCAATATTATTTATAAGGGTCGGTCATTCGTATATCGATCTACATTCCTGATCTTTCAGCTCTGCACATTCGAACTGGCGCTCATTAATTTATAGGTCAAGAGTGTGTTTCAAAATTGGAGACGTTTGATGAGGCAAATAGCCGGCGCGACAATATTATATTATTTTCGGTGCGGGGTTAGTGGGTACTATAACTCCCTCAACGTTTGATTGAGTCACCGACGAAATCTGGAAATATTGTTTACTCTGTTTTGTATACAGAAAAGGTTAAAAGGATGAATATAATAAACATTATGGTCAAATCATCAGTTAGGCTTATTACATTAGAGCTTTTATTAGTGTACAATATTTCGTCAATATTCTTTTAGAAGTTTCTTTGTTTAAGGTATACACTTTCCAACTTTATATCGGATATTGGAGTATTTTTATTTATTTTAGTCATAAAATTTGGTAAGATTAGTTGATCCTATATTTTAATATTAGAATTTAAATAAGTTTTGTTCTTTATTTCAACTTTACAGTTCTCAAACATAATAATAAATGTTCCTTCGTTCGTAATATTTCTTTTAATTCTTCTTATAGGATAGGTTTTATTGCACAGTAACTTCTCAAAGTTTATAATATTCTTTATGCAATTGTCTTTTAATTTAAGTAGGTTTTTCGAAAGATTTTCTCTTATGTTGGAAGTACAAACATCTCTATATGGACTTACTAACACCTCTCGTGTCTCTTAATATAAGTATTTGTTGTTTTTATTCGGGATTGGTTCGAATATTTATCTGGATAAGGTTTGGTCTGAATATTTGGGAATGAGTAGGATGATGATAATGTTTGTCTCATGAAGGGTAATGGCGATTTTTGTGTGCGTGTAGCTGTCAAGTCATTAATATGTTTAAGTTCTGCTTGCGATAAAATATCGGTTAGAATAATACCAACCTTCCCAGAGAAAACAATTTGCTCAATGTGGTCGATGTGGTTACGTAATAAATTTATGTCGTTGTCAACTTGGTAAGCTTGTTGTAAGAAAGTGATTTCGGCTTGGTTGGTGTAGAGCTGGCGGCGGAGGAACCCTATCATATGGGGTCAACGGCGGCACTCACCACCTCAGCGAGGTTACTGATACGAAGTCATCCGGACCCTTCGTCCAAGGGTAAAATAAATGGGCTTGGCCACCCAGTTGTGGGTTGTGCTTGGGGTCAACGCCCTCACTGAAGAAAAATCAAATGGTTCAGAGACAACCACTTTGTCATGGGACGTAACCTCTCTGTTGCTGGCACGTGGTTCCTCACCTCAACATCCATAAAGGGACATGGCGGTCCCCAGATCAATCAACCGTCTACCAGATTGATCACGTTGCGATCGACGTTAGACACTCTTACAGTATTCCTGATGTCCGAACGTTCCTAGGAGCAAATGTTGACTCGGACCATTTCCTTGTTGTAGGCAAGGTAAGAATCGGAATATCAAGAGAACAATGGAGTGTAGAAAGAACACCACGGTTTGACGTCGCAAGGCAACGCTGCATCGAACAGCGATAGTCATTCAACACGACAAAGCCGATGTTCTCAGATCGCCATTGCTGCTGATCTTCTCGAAGTTGAGAGTTGCTAGCTTGCACGCCGCTTTCCTGGTCGTGGTTCGGGTGTAACGCTCACGTTGACCTTGTACACTACCTGAAAAACTGCGCCTAGTCCTTCAGCTTTTTCTTGCGGATCCTTGGCCACAAAGAAGGATCAGTTCTTGTACATTGTAGTCAGCATTTGTTCATTGTCTGTGGTTCTGGGGAGCTTAAGAGATGGAAGATCGCTATTTTTCATTTCACATGGAGCGCATTCTAAAAGAGTGCTCGTGTTATTTGTCTGGAGAAGCATGGCCCAACTTTAATTGAATGTATGTGTTTGAACAAACTCCTCTAATTCCGCAATGTCGTTGGCGATCTTTAATTCGGCGTTGTGTCCGCCATGGTCAATGATTTACACGAAGGTGTTCAAATAGTTCACCATTTGTGAGGTTGTATCAGTCAGTTGCAGTCTTGCGTCAAGCAGCAGGGAATCCAAGAACGACCCGCTGCGATATCTCTGTTGCTTTCAAATCGAGCAAGTTTCACAGTGCAAGCAAAACCAGCTGTAAAGCAGGTCCCCTCTGTCGTTGGAAACTGTGTTTCTCCAATATCCATGACGGGCATTTAAGTCTTCGGCTAAAATGAAATAGTTCTCCTCCGAGTGCAGACTTAGACATCGAAATAGTGCATGCAGCTCTGATATAGTTGTTCTGGAACTAAAGAAGCCGAAGGAGTGGACCGACATCGCATACAAATTCTTTCCACTGCGGAGAGAAATGCACACGTCGCGGGCCTCCAAAAACTGATACTGTCGTACTTCACTACTATACAAGTTAAATGAAAAGATGTGAGTTCGTTCGTATACAGTCTATGACTGACTTTATTTTTTCCGTTTTCCACTTAACTAACCTATCTTAACAATTCTTATAAAAAATTATTAGGAAGGGAAATGTTCTGTGCAGTGCATGAATGGGTAAAAAGTGCTGATCATGTGTGATTGGGTTGAGGGGAATGAGTTTAGTTTCAATGTGCTGACAGAGTGGATGGTGTGAAGGAAGTGCAGGGTGAATGTGCTTGGAGTTAGTGTGTGGAATGTGTGACGTATGTGCAATGTAAGCTATAAGGAGAGTGTGCAGGGAAGTACATTGTGGAAGTTCAAGGTGGGGTTATGCCCAGTTTCTGCCGTTAACTCCTCCCCTCCATAGGTTTGGACTTGTTCACAATTTTTAATATCCGCATTTTTAATAACTCGTTAAATAATGGTGGAGGTGATATCGCCGCCTCATGATCTGAACTTGTTCTGGTCTCGGCGTAGGTTTAGCGTATAATAGAACTAGAATGAGTATAGCCAGTATTCCTGTAACGCCATACCAGAGTGTAATACTGAGTTCTTTAATTTTTGCGTAGTTGGTGAGATGCAAGCTGTGCAAGTAAGGTAAAGATATTTTCGCTTTCTTCTCTGTTTTGATCATAATTGTTTTTCTAGATGCTGGTATGTTTGATGACATCTGTGGGAAGAGTTATGTCATAGAGCATTTCATTGAGGGCGATTGCGTTGCGGTATGTTATTAGCGTGGTGCGACACAACCGGATCAGTTTTCCCGGGATCCCGAATTCGGCCATCGCTTCGAATAGCTCCTTGCGATGAATGCTGTCGTATGCGGCTTTAAAATCGATGAAAAGATGGTGAGTATCGATTTGAAACTCGCTGGTCTTCTCCAGGATCTGCCTTAGTGTGAAGATTTGGTCTGTAGTCGATTTGCCGGGCCGGAAGCCGCACTGGTACGTGCCGATTAGTGCGGTGCAAAACGGCTTTAGGCGTTCACACAGTACGCTGGATAGGATCTTGTTGGCGACATTGAGCAGGGATATACCTCTGTAGTTCTTGCAGGAGGTAGGATCGCCTTTTTTGTGGATGGGGCATATGGAGCTGATATTCCAGTCGTCGGGCATGCTTTCATCTTCCCAAATTCGGCAAATGATTTGGTGCATGCTCTCTACCATTACATTGCCCCCAGCTTTGAAAAGCTCCGATCGTAAGCCATCTGAGCCTGCGGCTTTGTTGTTCTTCAGCCTTTTAAAGGCTGTACCGACTTCTTCAAAGCTAGGTGGGAGGACTTCTTCGTCGACTTGAGTTGGGATTTCCTGGTTCCCTATCACTCTCTCCTGGTCAGGCCCGCTAAGCAGCTGTTGGAAGTGCTGCTTAAACACATCCACTATTCCCTGGGGAAGAGTTATGTCATAGAGCATTTCATTGAGGGCGATTGCGTTGCGGTATGTTATTAGGAACGTCCCCTTGATGGTGATGAAACGCTGGCCATTTTCTTCAATTGTTAGATTTTCGTCATGAGCTACAATTAATCCTTCACTAAAGATTTGGATATTCATTGTTTTTTTTTTTTCTGTTTACATCTATTAAGTTCTTAATTCTATCTGTAATTTCATAAATTTAATATCCTGTAAGAAAGAATTATCTTATGTTATTCTCATGTACATGTCTTCCTTCGATTATAACAGCTGTTTTTACGTCTACCTGAACTGTTTTTTGATTATACATTTTAGAGAATTTATTTTAGATTATTTTATTGGTTTTGAGATACACTTTATCACCTGGCTCAAATTCTTTTGGTGGGATCATATTGTTGTGGTATTTCAAATCTTTAGTCTGCTTATATTTGAGTTTGGAAATGATTTCATTATTCGTCTGTTCGGTTATGCTGTGAAAAATGTCAATTGGCTTAAGGCCAGTGACTGAGTGGATAGTATTAATTTACTTGTAGGTAGAAAACAGCATAAGCTCGACAACATCTGAGTAGTTATCTTTACTGCAACGGGCTATTTTAGCGAGAGTTGAGTGAAATCGCTCAACTTGCTCATTGCTTCCGCCATGAAGTGCGGGTACTGCGTGTGTAGTAATATTGAATTCATTTTCTAATGACGCCTGTGTTGCTGCCGACGTAAAAGCACATTCATTACTTACTTACTTACTTATCAGGCAGACGAACCATGAAGGGTCTGAGCCTGAGCAATTGCTGCCTTCCATCGGTGACGGTCCTGGGCACGCTGCTTCCAGTCATCAAGGCCAAGCTGTCTTGCATCCGCGATGACTTGGTCTTTGTACCGGAGGTTCGGTCTTCCTCTCCTTCTCGAACCAGGAGGCTCGGATTCGAAGACCCTCTTTGCTGGAGCGTTGTTGTCCATTCGCTCGATGTGGCCGAGCCAGTGTAGTCGACGGATTTTTGCCTTCCGGACTACATCCACATCCTTGTACAGCTCGTAGAGTTCGCGGTTGTGTCTTCTCCTCCATTCGCCTTCCTCGGAGACGGGACCATATATCCGACGTAGAATTTTTCTTTCGAAGGCACCAAAAATCAACTCTGCAGCATTACTTAATGTCCAGCTTTAGGCTCCATAAAGTAGGACTGGCAGGATAAGGGTTTTGTAGAGCACGAGTTTGGTCCTTCGAGTCAGGAGTTTCGAGCCCAGTTGTTTTGACAGACCGAAGTAGCATCGGTTGCCAAGGGCGATTCTACGTCGGATCTCCACTACGATGTCATTCGTGGAGTTTACATTTGCCGAGGTAGACAAACTCCTTTACTACCTCGAAATTGTAGCTGTCGATTGTAACGTTTTGGCCTAGGTGGTGTGCGGCGGATCGTTGTTTGCTCGACAGCATATATTTTGTTTTGTCCTCGTTGACCTTAAGACCAGCTCGTTTCGCCTGTTCCTCAATTGCCGTAAAAGCTTCCACGATGGCATGTTGGGACCGCGCGACAATGTCGATGTCATCCGCGTATCCCAACAGCTGGACTGACTTGTAGAAGATAGTGCCTTCCGTGTTGACTTTTGCCCGCCGCACTGTCTTCTTTAGT
Organism: Eristalis arbustorum; assembly: GCA_916610145.1. NCBI lineage: Eukaryota > Metazoa > Arthropoda > Insecta > Diptera > Syrphidae > Eristalis > Eristalis arbustorum. Next base: position 65,585,774 of record OU744317.1, on the reverse strand, counting down.
ACCAGATTGAAGAAATCACACGACAGCGCATCTCCTTGCCGAAATCCGGTGCAGGTTTCGAACGGTTCAGAGGTTTTTGAACCGAACTGCACGGTGCATCGCGTATGTGTTAGCGTGGTGCGACACAACCGGATCAGTTTTCCCGGGATCCCGAATTCGGCCATCGCTTCGAATAGCTCCTTGCGATGAATGCTGTCGTATGCGGCTTTAAAATCGATGAAAAGATGGTGAGTATCGATTTGAAACTCGCTGGTCTTCTCCAGGATCTGCCTTAGTGTGAAGATTTGGTCTGTAGTCGATTTGCCGGGCCGGAAGCCGCACTGGTACGTGCCGATTAGTGCGGTGCAAAACGGCTTTAGACGTTCACACAGTACGCTGGATAGGATCTTGTAGGCGACATTGAGCAGGGATATACCTCTGTAGTTCTTGCAGGAGGTAGGATCGCCTTTTTTGTGGATGGGGCATATGGAGCTGATATTCCAGTCGTCGGGCATGCTTTCATCTTCCCAAATTCGGCAAATGATTTGGTGCATGCTCTCTACCATTACATTGCCCCCAGCTTTGAAAAGCTCCGATGGTAAGCCATCTGAGCCTGCGGCTTTGTTGGCTGTACCGACTTCTTCAAAGCTAGGTGGGAGGACTTCTTCGTCGACTTGAGTTGGGATTTCCTGGTTCCCTATCACTCTCTCCTGGTCAGGCCCGCTAAGCAGCTGTTGGAAGTGCTGCTTAAACACATCCACTATTCCCTGGGGGTTCGTAACTAGGTTACCCTTGCAATTTCGAAGAGCCTGGGTGCCTTTCCTAAAGCCTGTGGCCAGGCTTTTGGCTTTTTTGTAAAAGGCCCGTATTTTTTACTTGTCCCTAGACTCTTCGATATCCTTGAGCTGGGAGGTTGCGAGAGACCTTTTCTTCAGGCGTAGAAGCTTTTTCTCCTCCCGTCTTCTAACCCGGTACTCCTCTTGCGCCGCTCTTGTTTTCCGTTGCAGCGCTTTTTGGTATGCCTCGTCGGTTGCACGTTTTTTCTGCTCGCACTCGCCATCATACCACGGGTTTCTTGTCGGGGGTGGTAGGTAGCCTAATGTTGTTTCCGCTACCTCTTTGATGGCCGAGCGGCAATGCAACCACATCTCGTTGGCACTTGACGTAGGCATACCGGAGAGTCTCTCACTTAATTGCTATTCGTAGGCTATGTCAATCTCCGGTGTGCTTCCGTCCAATGTCAAAAGTTTTCTTTGTCGGCTGGTGCAGCTTTCTGACATTGAACAGTCGAGCTCTGAATCTTGCTGCAACAAGAAAGTGGTCAGAGTCGACGTTTGCCCCCCTGAATGTTCGCACATCCAGGATGTTTGACGCGTGTCTTCCATCAATAAGCACATGGTCGATTTGGTTGGCGGTTCGACCATCCGGGGATCGCCAGGTTGCTGTGTGGATTTTTTTGCGAGGGAACCTTGTGCTACTTATGACCATATTACGTGCTGTCGCAAAGTCTGTGAGTCGGAAGCCGTTGTCTGTTGTCGTGTCGTGGAGGCTGTGCTTTCCGATCACTCCGCCAAAGATGTTTTCCTTACCGATTTTAGCATTGAAGTCTCCGAGTACGATTTTGACATCGTACTCCGGACAGGCTCCGTAGGCACCGTCCAAGAGGTCGTAAAAATCCTCTTTGACAGAGTCTTCAGCTTCGTCGGTAGGGGCGTGTGCACATATGAGGCTGATGTTGTAGAATCTGCCTTGGATGCGGATCACAGCCAGGCGATCGCTTATCGGTTTGAAGTCGATGACCTTCGACCTTAGCCGCTTTCCCACGACGAATCCGCATCCAAATATGTGCAACCTTTTATGACAGCTGTAATATATGTCGCACTCTTTCTTTTTCATAATTCCGTGTCCTATCCAGCGTATTTCCTGGAGCGCAGTAATATCCGCTTTATACTGCGTGAGGATATTTTCCAGTTTTTGTGCGGCCCCCGGAGTGTTGAGTGTTCCTACATTCCAGGAGCACACTCGCAAATCGTAGTCCTTTTTCGCGCCGTGTCGTCGTTGGGGTTCCGTCCGTTCCTCCGAGGCTGCTTGCTCTTCCGTAACAGTTATTTTTTTTTGTGGGTGGGTTGTTAGCCCTCCGCACAACCGCTGGGGAAACGCTGCATGCATTGGTTCACCTCACAACGGGTGTTGTGAAAGCTATCCAGGGGGCGCCGCTTGGAGGCTGCATGTCAACTTGATCTATGCATCGACAAGGATCGTTGCTGGCATCCCGCCAAGTTGAGAGCGATCAGCAACTTTGCCCTGTGAGCATAGACCCTGCCCTCCCAAAAGCACATTCATTAGCTGTGACTAATATTTTAAAAAGGGAAATAATCTTAATTAAGGGATAACTGATGTGAACAGATTTTCTGGTAGCAATATGCTTAATCACAGCAAATGTGGAAAACCTTTCGATACAAGAAATGAAGTATCTTTATCCTGTGTTGTAGATATCTAAGTGCAGAATTTCTTCTGCATACGTGGGAATTGATGTTGTACCGATTGGATGCTAGATTGGTCTACGTTGGTACTTATTTTCCTTACATATTTTGCATTTAGAGGCATATGTCTTTCATAAATTGTTTATATTCGGAAAATAATATTCTGACAGTATTTGTTTATAATCCCGTGGTTCCCTATGTGCTGTGTTGTGTTCGCTTACAATAATTTCTTCTTGGTCATATGCATTACATAAGTCCTGAACAAGTTTCTTGGTGTATTTCATTTTTACGTTAGGGATAATTCATAAGGCATTCATAAGGTCATTCGTACTTTCACTAAGGTTTCAAGACTCCAGTAGGTTCCATTGTTTGTATCTACATTAAGAACTTCACTCATTAAATTTATTAGTCCTGGGATTGATCGAAATGTTATAGTATGTCTAACCAATTTTTGGAAAAGAATTTTAGCTGGTTTCCTTTTCTCGCGACTCTTCGTAATAAAGATTTGATACTTGAAGCAATTGATAGGATTTTCGACTGTGGTGGAAAGCGCGTTAATGTGTTGGCGCGATAGTGCACCTGCAACTTAATTTTCTTTACCCGGTTTATAGTGAAGTGTTGAAGCATATTCTTCAACAAAAGCCCTCCACCTTTTCAATTTATTGTTTGGGTTTTTATCGGAAATATTTATTTTAGGAGCTTTTTATAGGTAGTTCCTATCCTATTGGTCTACCACCCTGAGAGAGCACCGCACCTATTGCTTGTGACGAAGCATATGTAGTTAAATCAAATGGTTTGCGAAAGTCGAGATATAGTAACCGAACATCTTCCGATGCTAAGATGTTTTTTATTCGGGTAAAAGCCCATATAGGCCCAGCATTTAAATCAATTTTGACATGGACTTGTTCGTTCCTATATTGCCGTTTTTTCCTTTAAGATATTTTGTCAACGGTTTTGCAACTTGGGCGTAGTCTTTTATGAAACGGCGATAATAGCCAGAGAGTCCTAGAAACGATCTTAAGGCTCGAAGAGATTTTGGTGCTTCATAACCAACAATGCCATTAACTTTATTGGGATAGGTTTTTATACCTTCCGCAGATACAAGCAAACCTACAAATTCGATCTTATTTTTAAAGAATTTGCATTTTTTCCGGGGATATACGCGTGTTTGCATGGAGGAGCTTGGAAAATATTGTTTTAATATTTTCTAAATGTTCCTTTTCAGTTTTCGGAAAAATGATCATGTCGTCTATGTAGACATGACAACTTTTTCCTATTTCACTTCTTAAGACGAAATCAATAGCTCGCTGAAATATGCTCGGAGCATTTTCAAGCCGAAAGGTAATCTGCAAAATTCATATTTTCCATTGTTGATGGAAAATGCAGTTTTCTATCTTTTTCTTCTAGAAGAATCTGGTGAAAGCCGGATTTTAAATCAATTGTGGTATAATATTTGGATTGGCCCAAATTAGACAGAATAACAGAGCTTTCGGGGATGGGGTACCAATCTGAAATAGTGCGCTCGCTTAGTTTCCTGTAGTCGAAAACTGTTCTAGATTTGGGAGTGCCATCTTCATTGTCCCCCTTTTGTGCTACAACTAATATAGAAATATATGATCCTATCCTCAAGCATTCTTCTCTTGATTAACGAATGGTGCAGCTGTCATATTATATGGTCTCGGTTTTTAGTAGATTGGTTCAGAATCTTTAGTCCTAACAGCTGCCTTTACATTTGTATTAAAGGGTATTTTTTTTGTCAGGTTGAGAGAAAACTTTTGCGTACTCTTCTATCAACTTACGAAACTCGTTTTTGATACTCTCTGGAACTGTACGAGATTATTTACTTGTTCGCATTCAAGAAACTTGATTGGTGTTTCCCAATTTTCATAAACTAGATCGCTTAGTATCGCTTTGCGCCTTTATTTCCGCGGGAAATCGTACCCGATCATAGCATCGAATGTTTTTAACTGAGGAAGTAGAAAAATATCGGTGGTCTTGCCATAAATATGTATTTTTTGAAGCGTTGACAAGCGACTTATGCAGGCACGGGCGTCTGCACTTAGCCTCTGTCAATGAACTCCTACTCTCACTTCCCCGTGGTGAAATCCGGGAGCCAAGCAACTTCGACTGAAAAGGGGGTTCCCAACCCCCGTGGGACGTCATTGGCGGCTGCAAACGAGAAAGGGGGAGAGTGGATGAGTCTGTATCTGGGCTCATCTTCTTTACGGATGGCGGCGGAGGAGCTTATCATCAGATTAGCCAACGGCGACATCCAGAGCTACCTGGTACACCCCTTTTAGAGCTACTCTGACATATTCGAAGCTCAGATCTAAAAGGTTGCCTTCAAGGTCATATCGGGATTTTGGAGTAGAGTTGGCGGCGGAGGAACAGTATCACGTAGGGTCAACGGCGGCACTCACAACCTCAGCGAGGTTACCGATACCGGAGTCATCCGGACCGTTCGCCCAAGGGTAAAATAAATGGGCCTGGCCTCCCAGCTGGGGGTTGTGCGTGGGGTTAACGCCCTCACCACGTAAAAAAATGTTGTTCAGAGACGACTATTTGCCTCGGATACTGACCGATCTACTGTTGACGACCCCTAAAAACGAACAAATGACCATGCTTTTCGGTTCTGCACGTGGAATGTGAGGTCTCTTAACAGGCCACGTGCAGCCGAAGAACTCGCGGAGGCCCTTGACTGCTATAAAGCAGATATAACCGCCATCCAGGAAGTGCGATGGAATGGGCCGGGCAAGAAGAGGATGCAAAACTGCAACATCTACTACGGTGATTGCAGCAGAGAGAGGCGCTTGGATGTGGATTTGTTGTTCGAGGCAGACTTAGGCAAAAAGTCTTAAGCTTTGACTTTAAAAGCGAACGCCTCATAACAATCCGCATCAAGGCTACATTCGGCAACATCAGCCTGATATGCGCCCACGCCCCGACAGAGGACAAAGATGATAGTAGCAAAGATGACTTCTATGATCTCCTAGAAAGAACATACGATCAGGATCGTATGATCGTTCTAGGAGATTTCAACGCTAAGCTGGGTAAAGAAGAAATCTTTGCTAAAGTCATAGGGAAACACAGCCTACACGACACCACGTCCAGTAACGGACTAAGGCTGGTGGACTTTTCATGGGACGTAACCTCTCTGTTGCTAGCACGCGGTTCCCACACCTCAACATCCGTAAAGGGACATGGCGGTCCCCAGATCAATCAACCGTCAATCAGATTGATCACGTTGCGATCGACGTCAGACACTCCTCCAGCGTTCTAGATGTCCGAATGTTCCGAGGAACCAATGTTGACTCGGACCATTTCCTTGTTGTAGCCAAGGTAAGAATCAGGATATCACGAGAACAACGGAGTCGAGAACGAACACCACGGTTTGACGTCGCAAACCTACAATCGCAGCGGACTGCCAGGATCTTTGCCGACCGAGTCTCCCAGAAACTCTCTGTTAGTTCGACGCCGCCTGCACAAACCATCGAAGAAGAATGGAGTCGTTGTCAAGAAGCCATCAAAAAAGGGCTGTTCGTGAGCTCTACGAACAGAAGAGAAGGGAAGAGCACCGGCTTCTCAGAAGAAAAAAGAAAGAGCATGAGAAGCGCGCGGTCGAGGAGAAAGGGAGGTGTTATGGCAGGAATGACGTCCGAAAGTCTTATCAAAGGGTAAAACAATTATCCAATGGACATAAAACTCGGACAGAAGCCTGTCGGGATGGAAATGGACATCTGGTAGTAGAGTCGCAGTCGATACTGATAATCTGGAAAGATCATTTCTGCAGGCTGTTAAACGGCGATGAGGACCAAAATACCGCTGTCAGGCAGAATGTTCCACTCAATCTGGACGATGACAGACGCGAATACCGTCCCCCAGACTTAGACGAGATCAAGGTAGCAATATCAAGACTGAAGTCTAATAAAACTGCTGGAGCGGACGTTTTGCCCGCTGCAATATTTAAGGCAGCTGGAGGTGATCTGGTAGGGCGCATGCACCAGCTCATCTGCAAGATATGGTCTGAGGAAAGCATGCCCGACGTGTGGAATCTCAGTATCGTTTGCCGATCCACAAGAAAGGAGACACTTTCAACTGCGCCAACTATCGAGGGATCAGTCTTCTTCACATTGCGTATAAGATCTTCTCTGCCGTTTTATGTACCCGCCTGAAGCCGTTCATTAATAATCTGATAGGTCCATATCAGTGTGGCTTCAGGCCAGGAAAGTCCACAACAGACCAAATCTTCACACCACGGCAGATCCTGGAAAAGACCCAAGAAATGCAAATCGACACTCACCATCTGTTTGTCGATTTCAAGGCCGCATATGACAGTGTACATAGAGACGAGCTATACAACGCCATATCTAGTTTTGACATTCCTGCCAAACTCGTCCGGCTGTGCAGGATGACGATGGAGAACTCTTGCTGCTCCATCAAGGTCGGCAACGAACTCACCGAGACCTTCAATGTCAAAAAAGGTTTTAGACAAGGCGACGCGCTGTCATGTGATTTCTTTAACATCGTCCTGGAGAAGATCGTGCGAAACTCACACGCCAACACTAGAGGCACGATCTTCCAGAAGTCCGTGCAATTGTTAGCATACGCCGATGACATTGACGTGATTGGCAGAACTCAGCGAGCCGTCAGTGAGGCTTTTGCTAACATTGAGACGGAAGCGGCTAAAATGGGTCTGGTGGTGAATGAGGGCAAAACGAAGTATATGCTGTCCTCAAAAAAGGACAGACAACATCGACGTCTTGGACAGAGCGTTACAATGGGCAGCTATAACTTGGGGTAGTCAAGGACTTCACCTACCTCGGCTCCGGAGTAAATTCTACAAATAACATCAGTACCGAGATCAAGCGTAGGATAACTCTTGCCAACCTCTGTTTCTTCGGGCTCAAGAGGCAATTGAGTAATAGAGCCTTCTCTCGAAGAACCGAGTTGACTCTATATAAAACCCTGATCATACCAGTCCTGCTATACGGCGCGGAGGCATGGACAATCTCGAAAGTGGATGAAGAAGTCCTTGGTCTCTTTGAGAGAAAAGTTCTACGCACGATCTTTGGTAGTGTTTGTGTTGACGGGTTCTGGAGGAGAAGATTCAATCACGAACTGTACGGGCTGTACAGCGACATGAGCCTAGTTAGGCGTCTACGGATCCAACGCCTACGGTGGCTAGGTCATGTAGAGCGTATGGATACCACAGCTCCGGCCCGAAGAATCTTCGAATCCGAACCTGTCGGGCAACGCAACAGAGGACGCCCGCGTTTAAGGTGGCGCACCCAAGTGGAGAAGGACCTCAACCAACTTGGTGTGCGAAACTGGAGACAGCTAGCCAGGGATCGCGCTAGTTGGAGAGGCATGTTGGTTGAGGCCCAGGTCCACCCCGGACTGTAGCGCCACACAAAGAAGAAGAAGATATTGACACCACCATCTTTAATTGTTTAATTATTGGTGATTATTTTTAAATTTAGAAGTTCCTTAATATAATTCCTGGCTGTACCCGTGACTACTTGATTTTCATTGGAATTTGATTGTCCAATTTCTTTTCAGTGTAGGGTAGAGCCGACCTTACTCTAAAAAATTAATTTGATCGTCGTATTGTGGGCTATTATACTCGTCTTCATATTCAAGCTTCAAATGAACGACGATTTCCTGTTTCTTTGTTTATATCTTTGGGCCGCATACAATAAGAACGTTGGACTTTTGGTAAGGGTATTCTGTCAAATTCGAGAGGACGTTTGAAAGTTCCAACTGCCCCTGAAGTCTGGGGTTGTTGCCTGAATGTTTGCTTTTAACTGGTTTGTATAGGAGAATAGTTTTGTGCTGCTCGTCTAGAGTTTTATCGATACCTTGACGTGTTATCTACGCTCATATGATCGTCGTGTATTACTGGTTTTTGGTTTTTCACCAGAATATGTTAGTTTTTAACGGGGACGGTTTTAGCTACTTCTCTATATTGAAGGTTGTTCCGTGGAGGACCGTTGTCTGCTCTGGTACCAGCATAGATGCTGCTATCGAAAGCTCTGGCAATATTGTACCTTTGTTGGTTTGCTTCGAGTTCTTGGGCCTTAGCTAATGCAGAGGCCAGGTCCTCGCAACCGGCAGAAAAAAGAATATTGCAGATAGGATTTTTAAGGCCCGAAATGAAGACACGTAGCGCATCTTGTCAATATTTTGCTCCTAATGAATTTATTAATTCATTATTACCTGAGTATTGCATAGAAATTTTATTTATAATTAACGTTCGATTCGTTTCGATTAGATCGAAATACTCAGAGATGGACATACGACCTTGACATGAGATGCTCCTTTGGTTTTCCAAAGTATGCAGTGGGCGTTTATCGGAATAAGTATGAACTAATCTTGTGATTATGGCATCGAAGTTTAGAACTGTAGTAAATAAAGATATTATTAAATCGGCCGATCCGACAATTTGGTTTCGCATTATGGTTACAGCCTGATAATGCCTTTCCGTTCCTTCATATGATTTAAATAGCTCTATTGCAGTCTTAAACGCTCGGCGCCATGAAATATATTTCGCTCGTTCACCGTCGAAATCTGCTAAGGACTTAATCAAAACAAGCGGAATTGGGCGTGCAACGTTGGGTTTATTTAAAGAAATAGCAATATATGCAACTACCGAAGGTGAAGACAAATGCACTGAGTGGACTTTTCGCATTAATTCGATCTGTAAGCTAATATTATCATTTACTTATTTATTTTCTGTTACTAGATCGTTCATTGTTTTACAATTGTAGAACACGCTATTTTAATTGCTACTTAAACGGCGGATGAAATTATTTGCGCGATGTTTTCTGCCATATTAAGATTTCGAAATACACAAAACACACTAAAAATGTAATCACTTTTAATTTTCTAATTATTACTAAAATAATAAGATAAACACTAATTGACTTATTTCCTAGAGCTTATTTTACTTATGTACCGAACTGTAGTTTGGTTACTGTACTAATGTGATCCTCATTATCCTTAGTTACGGGTTCAGGCTGGCTTGCTCTCGTTTTTTTGTGTCAATATGCACGTGTTAAGTACCTTTATTTGATTTCTTCTATTTTTTTTCTTAAGAAAATTTTTTGAACACGTAAATACTTCACGAATTTCCACGTCTCCGTATCTCCAGTTCTCTGTATGGCAATTTAGTTGTTGTCTTATTGAATCTTTATTAAAGACGGACTTCACAAACTGTTTTCACATAACACTTAATCTACGCTATAACCCATAATGTGTGATTCGTCAAACAGGTGCGTTTGCAGTTTCTTGTGTTGGGAAATTAACTGGAGCGACTGAAGGTATTGCTGATTTGGAAATACGTTAACTCTTCCCTCCTTAAGATGATGCGTCCACGCAGCTTTTATCAGAATGGAATGTTGTAAATGCTGGGATAGCTTCCCGGAAATGTTGGTATGTTGATCTGATCTTGATGTTGTGTTGCAAGAGTGGGTGGTGCAGGTGCATTTCTTGTTGCTGTTTAGGGTGGTGTAGACGTTATGTTATTCGAGTTCTTCTTTTGTGTGTCGCCTGTATGCAACTGCTATTATCATCAGAAGAATTGCCGAGATGATGACGTAAGTAACTAACTAGTGGGAGTATTTTTCTTCTTGGATCTTGTGAATAAGCTGAGTGTTTTTAGTGTGCAGTTATTTCATCAGTTCCAGAGATAGAACTTCTTCTATTGCCAAATCTTCGGACGACGAATGGAGCATAGATGGTAAGGCTTGAATGCTGACAACTTGTTCGGAGACAAATCGTTGGTTATTGATGACAATGCTGTCGTTTATAAGTTTAACAACCTAGGTCCATGCAAGGTTCTGGGCAGAAATAAGAGAGCAAGGAGATGTCCATCTTCGGCCATTTTTTCCCCTAGTCTACATCGGAGAGGAATGTGAGAATAGTGGTAATCCCTTGTAAATCACAAAAACTGTCACAAAAAATATGGATCCACCACAATATGGCGGCCGATTCGTGGATTTTGTGGGATAAGAGAGAGAGATTCATGGATTTTGTGGGAAAATCGTGTGAAGTTGGCCGCAACCATGTACTATTGTTCGAAGAGCGTTCAGAGGGTTCAATTTTTTAAGGGTTCAGATAAAAACATTGTCTGCATAAAAATGTAATGCCACCTGTTATTTAGAGAAATATCTTGCATCAATTCAATCCATTAATATTATATAGCCTATTAATATGTCATACGTGTCAAATTAACTCAGTTTTATAGCATTCATTCAAAATTGCAAAAAAAAATAATATTAAAATGCCATAATTGCTATGAATAATGTCTTGCATAATTGTCTTCCATCGTATTTCTATGCTTAAATAATATTGTTATTATTAGTAACTTATTCAAATATAAATACCTTTTGTACCCTGTGAACGCCAGCTTTCGTGGTTAGTTTCCCCTATTTTTCAAGGTGAATCATTAAGGTATCACAAAACTGATATGAAAATATAAACGAGATAAGTGAAATCTAGTTAAGTGTGTTGATTTTAATAGTTAAGCAATATAATAAGAGGAAAACGAAATGAAGGTGTGCGTATTAGGATGCAAAAATTTCCTCCATACATTTGGGACAAGAGATAATAACATGTAAGTTCACTATTTATCTTAATGATCTTATAGTTTCGTATCCAAATGTGGGCGCGAAATTTTTTTAAACTTTTCAATTTCGCGGTTTTTTTTTCTCTTGACATATTAATGTTATTTTATAGCATTAGGTTAGGTTAGGCTAGGTTGTATTGGCTGACTGCTGCAGAGCACTCACACTTAGGCCAGAGTAGGCCCATTGTGATACCACGCGGATTGACTTCTCCTAACGCTGGAACCAGTTGGTGCTGCTGATGAACCGATTTAGTTGGCTAATGCTTTCACTTTTTACCTCGTTACGGCCGCTGAAGTAGTAGGCTCCTAGGAGCAGGAACCTACGACTGGCAAGAGCACTGCAGGAGCAGAGAAGGTGATGAGTGTTCTCTTTCTCCTCTTCATCCATGCAGCTTCTGCAAAAATCATTATATGCAGCACCCATCCTGCGAGCATGAGTGCCAATTACACGGTGCCCGGTTATGATTCCTATGAGGGTCCTTACTGAGGGCTTGCTGAGTCCAAGTAGACTGAGTGATCGATTTAGGTTAAGTGATGGCCAGATTTCTTTTGTCTTAAAGCAGGTGGTGCCTTCTAGCCATTTGTCATTGGTGGTTTTAATTGTATGAATCCTTAAAAGATGATAGGCTGTAGCGATCGGCATTGAAGGTGGTACCCGTTCTATCGATAGGGATGAGATTGTACCACACCTAGCGAGTTCGTCGGCTTTGCAGTTTCCTGGTATGTCACAGTGTCCCGGCACCCACATGAGGTGAATGTTAAAATGTTCGGCCATCTCGTTAAGAGGCAGCCTACAATTAAGGGATGTTTTAGAGTAGAACATGACATTGTCCAATAGGAAATTGAATTCCTTGACAATGGTTGAGTGGCCAGTGTTGAGTTCAGACCACAATCAAAGTGTTTTGAGTCTCATGGCATTGCTTGCTGCTACTTGTTTCCCGAATATTTCCAGAGGTGGGAGATGGAGGAGAATATTCAGTGCGTCTGACGGAGTACTTCTCAATGCCCCGCTGATACACAGGCAGGCCAGTCTTTGTACTCGGTTGAGTGCATTGCAGTTTATAGCCTTGTTTAGTGCTGTCCACCAAACTGAGACACCATACAAAAGTGTCCTGTTGACGATAGAGGTGTAAATCCAGTGAGCGATGCGTGGTTGTAGGCCCCATTTGCATCCAATGGCCTTTTTGCAGCAAAAAAGTGCAGAAGAAACTTTTTCTTTACTCTTTCCTGGATATTGAGCTTCCAGTTTAGCTTGCTGTCGAGAGTGAGACCCAAAAATTTCGCACTGGTGGTTAGCTGTAATGTAGTGCCGCACAGCAGTGGGGGGTCAAATTGGGGGATTTTGTATCTTCTGGTGAAGAGTAAGATATCCGTTTTTTGTGGGTTGACGCCGAGTCCGCATGTTTGTGTCCATGCCTCTAGCTTGTCAAAGGCATTCTGCATTATGTCTCTTAGAGTAGAGACGAATTTGCCGGATGCCGCTATGGCAATATCATCCGCATATGCAATAACTTTGCACCCTACCTCTTCCAGTATTAATAGCAGTTCATTTACCGCTACGTTCCAAAGAAGGGGAGAGAACACCTCCTTTTGGGGTGCCCCTATTAACTCCTCTATGGATCTTAGCGTCTCCCATCTGAGAGTGTATTACTCTGCTGGTGAGTAGCTGAGAGGACTATGAGACCTGAAGAAATCTCCTCCACTCGTGGAATGTGCTGACTGTTAGTCGCGTTACATAATGCATTTTTATTTTCTAACAATTTTTTTTTATTTTCTAATTCATCCAGGCTGAGCCAATAATATTTAATGATCTCTTTGCTTTGTGTATTTTTAAATTCGTAATTAAGTTACTTATTTGGTCCATTTCATATTACAGGAGTGGGAATAGGGGATTGGTCTGTGGAATCTGCCTTTGCATCAATGACGTTGCTTCTATATTAAAATGATCATATAGCTCTATCTCCACGATATGAATTAATCTTAGACTTCCTTCTTGAATTTTTGCCATTCCATTATTTATTAGAATTATTGGAGAGTTAGTACAGTGAAGTACCTGTACGTCTCCTCGACTGGTTCTAGCTAACCACCTGTACAGTTAAAAAGGAAATATTTATATTTCAATTTTTAATGTTTTATTTATGGACAATTTTTCCCGATTCTGTTATGACAGTAGTGCACTTGTCTTCTCTCACCGTTTCCTTTTTATACCCAGCTGACAGTTTGGATCCTAACCTTTCATTAACTTTAATATCCCTATGATGGGGAATAGTTTCTAATGGGTTTTCGGTTTTTACTATGATATGCTAAATCTTTTTCCTGCTTTGATTTTAAGTGAGCTTTCTGTTCAGCGTATAATATTAATTTAATATTTCTATTAAATTTTCATCAAATCAATTAAATTCGGTTTTTACTATGATATGCTAAATCTTTTTCCTGCTTTGATTTTAAGTGAGCTTTCTGTTCAGCGTATAATATTAATTTAATATTTCTATGAAAAAATATGTCGACGGGTTTTTTCTTCGTAACAGAGTGGATTGAAAAATTATAAGCATTAACAGCTGCAGCTAACAATTCCTCAAACTATTGGTAGATTTGTTCACCTTTTAAACATCTCATTATTTGGGCAAGAGTTGAATGAAATTTTTCAACCTGACCATTTGATGTACTTGTATAAGGAGGTGTTGTGAACGTCTCGATATCAAGCTCATTTTTAAGCATAAATGTAATAGAGGCGGTATTGAAGGATTTCTCGTTGTGAAATACTATGATTTTTGGAACGCCGAAACTAAAGATTATTTCCCTCAAGAGAAGTCTGATATCTTCAACGGCTTTTGAACAAATTATTTTGGTTATGGCATATTTTGAAAATTTGGCTGTAAGTTATAATTTTCCTTCTGTGGAAAAAATGTCGATGTGTATAATTTCTCCCGAATATTTTGGGATTGGCGTGGGTTGTATCTGTGTTTTACTAGGATGACGGTCATACTTGTTAAGTTTACAAATTGTGCAAAGTTTTGTAATTCTCCTAATCTTTGCGGCCATTCCAGGAAAGTAGTACCTCTCTAAGATTTGGATCTTATTTTCGCGGCCATTTCTATCTGCACAATTATGTATTTGAATTATGATGTTTTCCTGTTTCACTTCGCTTTTGACATCATCGACTTGTATTTGTGTGAAACGAATTTGTTATTAACTAAAGTATATTGGATGTTCGCAGCAGCAATAGCCATCACGTATAGATCTCTCCAAAGTGTCACACAAATACATGAACCCATATATCAGAATTCATTCTCATTACTGTTACATTGCTTATCTTCTCTTATATTCATTGCCATAATTTCTCTCATCATTCTTAAAACATGAAATGTACAAATTGTCAAGTTCACTTCCACCGCGATCACGAAAAAATAAACACTGTTTTCTCGATTGTTTTATTTCTTCTTTTTGAACAATAGGTGGTGCAAACCAGTGCCTTCTCAAAACATTTGGTGACCCCGACGTGATTCGGTCGGAATTATTTCATTTGTAATCAGTGAAGCAAATGGGACAGCTTTCTTCAACTCAACGTATCAACCCGGAAGAAGCACAGTCCACCTTTATGTTGACTTGACGTAAGCCCCGACTGCCAGAATTAAAAATACCAACATGCGGAGGCGCATACACTGAATGGCCGAATTTCTTTGCCATGTTTACCAGCGTCGTTGATCAATGTACAGAATTAAGCAAAATTGAAAAGTTTCAGTACCTGCGAGCCAACCTGCAAAACGCCGCCCTGGATACAATCAGTTCACTTGAACCTAATGAGGAAAACTACGACAAGGCTCTAGTTTTGCTTATAAATCGATTCGATAATAAATTACTTATCTTTCAGGAACATTAAGGCACTTTTTGGGCTAAAGAGCATCGAAATGGGATCCGCTAGAAGTTTACGGGCACTCATTGACAAGTTTAACTCGCACCTTCGTGCCTTATGCACATTGGCATCATCTGGACAAATTGCTGATGGGCTGCTCATATACCTCATCGTCCACAAACTTGACCAAAGAGCGCAGGAGAAATGGGAGAAGGATTTACGATTCATACACTACCAACATGGACAACTATGTCATCATTCCTGGAAAAAACATCTCGGATGATGAAGAATTTGGAAAACGCTATGGTAACACAATCACCTAGCAACCAGGTGGAAAAGTATTCAAATCATACGAAGAACAATATAAAACGTTTTGGTAGCATCATCTAGTGAACATATTTTATGCATGTTTTGTAATTCAAAGAAACATTTTATTACGAGCCGTTCCCTTTTTAAAATATTTTCGCCAAATCTTCACTTCAAAGAAGCCAAACGGCTGCACCTTTGCTTAAACTGCCTACGAAAGGGCCATAACCTGCATCAGTGTAAATCTGGTCATTGTCGTCATTGCTCATCAAAGCGCCATTCGTTGCTTCACATGAGTTCTAGTCATCCCTCCGCTCTTTCTTCACCCCTTGCGCATACTAAAGAAACTCGCAACGAATCAACACACACTCCTATCAATACTTCGCAATCAACACTTTTATCGTCATCGACAAGCTCTACATCTCAGTCCCCGGTATCTTCAACTAACAACAACGTACTGCTAGCTACTGTCATCCTCTTTGTTAAAAATCGCTCAGGTACATTCTTTCCTTGTCGTGCCATACTGGACTCCGCATCTCAAATTATCTTCGTAACAACTCCACTAGCAAATCAGTTACAACTACCATCGCAAAAATCCCAAATATCAATTTCCGGCATAGGAGAATCTGCTCTTGTAGTTGACAAATCGGTCGACATTTTCGCACAGTCAGGGTGGCGACTGATGGCTGGGTGCTGTGGGAATCGGGTAGGCACTGAATGGCGTCAACTTGGCGATGCCCAGTGTTGCAACATTTCCTACACACCAATTGTGCTTATTTTACCTCCAAGTGGTAGCCATCGGGTACTGGTTGTAGTTCACCCGAGCTCAACCTGCCAAACTTATAAGTGCGACCTCTTGTCCTAGGGGTTACAAAAAAGGAACTGGCCCTCCAGGTTCGGGGTTGTGCCGTCGGGGTAACTGCCCGGCCACACAAAAAAAAAACAACAGTTACGAAGCAACAACAAGCCTCGGAAACGGATGATTTTACTGATGACGAACCCTGCAAACGATATACGGACAACGACCTTCGGATCTGTACGTGGAATGTAAGGTCCCTTTATAGACCACGTGCAGCCGAACAATTAGCGGAAGCCCTAGACTGCTGCAAAGCAGACATAACCGCCATCCAAGAAGTGCGATGGGATGGACCGGGCAAAAGAAGGATGAAAAACTGTGATATATATTACGGTGATTGCTACAAGCAACAAAAACAGCGCCTATTTGGATGTGGATTTGTCGTTAGAGGCAGACTTAGGCAAGAAGTCTTATCGTTCAGATCAGTGAACGAGCGCCTCACGACAATTCGCATTAAGGCTAAATTTGCCAACATAAGCCTTATATGCGCACATGCCCCCACAGAGGAGAAAGATGACGACACCAAAGACAGGTTCTATGAGCTCCTGGACAAAACATATGAGCAATGCCCTAGCTACGACATTAAAATTGTTCTTGGCGATTTTAACGCAAAGCTAGGAAGAGAGAACATCTTTGGTAGTACGGTCGGGAAGCACAGCCTACACGACACCACATCCGATAACGGACTTAGGCTGATCGACTTTGCTGCGGGGCGAAATGTTGTAGTAGCCAGTACAAAATTCCCACATCTCGACATTCACAAAGGGACATGGCGATCTCTTGATCAATCAACCATTAATCCGATTGATCACATTGCGATCGACGCAAGGCACTCCTCCAGTATTATAGATGTCCGAACGTTCCGAGGTGCCAACATTGACTCGGACCACCACCTTGTAGTAGCCAAGGTAAGGTTGCGGATATCCCGAACACCGCCAAGCCAAAGAAATACTGTGAGGAAGTTTAACGTCGGCCGACTACAATCGCAAGAGATTGCAAAATCCTTTTCCGATCGTGTCTCCCTCAACCTCTTAAGAAATCCTACGCCGCCAACATCAAGTATTGAAGACCAGTGGCAGCATTGCCAAAAAGCCATCAGAGATGCCGCCTCCGATGTGCTGGGTCTCAATCCGCCACCACAACGAAACCAATGGTTTGACAATGAGTGTCGGCAGGCGAATGCAGCCAAGCAAGAAGCATACAAAGCGGCACTGCAAAGAAGGACAAGAGCTGCTCTTGAGCTCTACGAGCAAAAGAGGAGAGACGAACACCGGCTTCTCAGGAGAAAAAAGAAGGAGCATGAGAAGCGCGCGATCGGCAGAGTAGAGGGATACTACTGCAGGAATGAGGTATGGAAGTTTTACCAAAGGGTAAAGTCAACCAGTCAAGGTTATAAACTCCGAACCGAAGCCTGTAAGGATGATCAAGGGAACATCGTAGTAGAGTCACAGTCGATGCTGAGGATATGGAGAAACCATTTCTGCAGACTGTATAACGGCGACGAAGAACCAAATTCCGCTGTCAGGCAGAACGAACCATTCAACCCCAATGAAAGGGACGATGAAGATCAACAATTCCGTCCACCCGACCCGGATGAAGTGAGGATTGCTATATCTAAACTGAAATCCAACAAGGCTGCTGGAGCTGACGGCCTACCCGCCGAGCTTTTTAAAGCCGCAGGCGATGATTTGGTAAGGTGCATGCACCAACTCATCTGTAAAATATGGTGGGAGGAAAACATGCCCGATGAATGGAACCTCAGCATTGTTTGCCCGATCCACAAGAAAGGAGACCCCTTTGACTGCGCCAACTATCGGGGGATAAGTCTCCATAACATCGCCTATAAGATATTATCTGCCGTACTGTGTGAACGCCTAAAGCCATTCGTCAACAACTTGGTCAGTCCATACCAGTGTGGCTTTAGGCCAGGAAAATCCACCATCGACCAAATATTCACACTCCGGCAGATTTTGGAGAAAACCCAGGAGCAACAAATCGATACCCACCACCTGTTCATCGATTTTAAGGCCGCGTATGACAGCATTTATAGAGACGAGCTATACAGAGCAATGTCTAGTTTTGGCATCCCTACCAAACTCGTCCGTTTGTGTAGGATGACGATGGAGAATGCACGCTGCTCCATCAAGGTCGGTAAAGACCTAACCGAGACCTTTGATGTCAAAAAAGGATTCAGACAAGGCGACGCCCTGTCATGCGACTTCTTCAACATCGTTCTTGAGAGAATTGTTCAAAACTCAAACGCCAACACCAGAGGAACAATCTTTCAGAAGTCCGTCCAACTACTCGCTTATGCCGACGATATTGACATTATCGGAAGAACGCAGCGTGATGTCAAAGGCGCTTTTGTGAGTATTGCAACGGAGGCCGCGAAGATGGGTTTAGCGGTAAACGAGGGTAAGACCAAATATATGCTGTCAACAAGAAAGGACACCCAACACCGACGTCTCGGTCAGAACGTCACGGCAGACAGATATTACTTTGAGGTAGTTAAAAACTTTGTCTACCTAGGAACCGCTATCAACTCAGACAACGACACCAGCGCTGAAATCAAACGAAGAATAACTCTTGCCAATCGGTGCTTCTTTGGGCTAAGAAAGCAATTGGTGAACAAAGCCCTCTCTCGAACAACCAAGGTAACGCTCTACAACAACCTTAATCGTCCCAGTTCTGCTATATGGCGCGGAGGCATGGACTCTGTCAAAAGCGGATGAAGCAGCTCTTGGTTGCTTCGAGAGGAAAATTCTTCGGGTGATTTTCGGTCCCGTCTGCATAGATGGTGAGTGGAGGAGGAGATACAACGACTAGCTATATGGGCTGTTCAGCGACATCGACTTAGCCAGAAGAGTGAAGATCCAACGATTGAGATGGCTAGGTCATGTAAAGCGGATGGAACCAATGCTCCGGCCCGAAAAGTCTTCGAATCCACACCCGAGGGACGGCGCAGTAGAGGAAGACCACGACTCAGGTGGCGCACGCAAGCGGAAAGGGACCTCAACCAACTATGCGTGCGAAACTGGAGACAGCTAGCTAAAGATCGAGCTGGAGGCGCTTGTTGGTTGAGGCCCAGATCCACCCCGGACTGTAGCGCCACCTTAAGTAAGTAAGTAAGGGTGGCGACTACACCACTTCATTCACACCTGTTGTAACACCAAATATAACAGATTACCATACCAAATTTCCACTTGAATGCTTTTGACTGGAATATTCCAACAAATATCAAATTAGCCGATCCTCAATTCTTTAAACCTCAACGTATTGACATTTTGATCGGTGCTGGTTTATTTTTTGATTTAATGTGCGTTGGCCAAATTCGTTTAGCAGACAATATACGTGCAAAAAACCCGTTTTTTTAATACTTGAACAAACCATCATAAACTCTAGCCGCTTTCAGCAAAAACGTAACTCACATGGTTGAGGATACTTCGTTGAATAATTTGGTGAAGAGGTTTTGGGAAGTTGAAAATTGTTTTGACTCAGCTTCGTCTTTATCACAAGAGGATCTTTGGTGTGAACAACACTTAAAAAAATTTTACTCGTCTTGCTTCTGGAACATATTCAGTTAAATTGCCCACAAGAGGAGATTTCAATGAATTGGGTGACTCATTCAATCGAGCTCTTCGTCGGATTAAAAGCTTGGAAAGGAAGTTACAAAGTAATTCTGAACTGCGGGCTGCATACATTTCGTTCATGAATGAGTATTAGTCGCTTGGTCATATGTCATTAGCAGATAACCACGTAAATACATCAACCTATTTTTTACCACATCATTGTGTGCAAAAATTTAGTACGACGACAAAGTTACGCGTCGTATTTGATGGCTCTGCAAAGACTACTTCGAGTTATTCTTTAAACGATCTACTCTTAGCTTGGCCCACCATACAACAAAAATTATTTGACACGCAGCTGCGATTTCGCTTTCATAAAGTTGCTCTATGCGGAGACATCTGTAAAATGTATCGATGCGTCCGCATCTCACACCAAGAAGCGTAAAGCATCCGTGTAAGGTTCACTGCTGGTCAGATTCGATGGTGACGCTGTCTTGGCTTCGCGAACAACCATCAAATTTTAACATATTTGTCTCTAACAGAGTTAAGCTGTTACATTCTGAACTGTGGAAGCATGGGCCACCATTCTTAGTGGAAGATTGCTCACTCTGGCCTAAAACTATGGATTTTTAACAGGATAATGCCAAAACGGCGGCGCAAGGATGTATCACTACATTTACGACTTTTGTCTACTTAAACCGAAACTCAGCATGCAAATCAGCAATCCTTTGACGCCCCATAGCAACACATTTGTTGATTCGAAATATACAACAGTGTCATTTCGCATCTGAGTCTAAGGCACTAAGATCAGAGAGACAACTCGGTGCATCAAGCAAGCTTCATTCGTTAAACCCGTTCATTGATTCGTACGGGCTGCTTCGTGTTGGAGGACGATTGCAAAATTCGTTTTTGGACCTTGGAGCCAAGCATCCGCTCTTGCTACCAAAAAGCCATCCAGTGACCAATGCGATCATCGATCACTTCCATAGAAAATATTTGCATGCTGGGCCACAAGGATTGCTTGCGTCAATTCGACAACATTATTGGCCAATTGGTGGTCGGAAAGCGGTCTCTATCGTGATAAACAAATGCATCAGGTGTTTTCGCCCAAAGCCGGATAGAGTGCAGAGTAACAGGACATAGAGTGCAGAGTAACAGGACATTTTTTACTACTGGAATCGATATTTGTGAACCCTTTTATCATAAATCTGAAATTCAAAATCGACCCCCGATAAAATGTTACATTTGCATTTTCGTGTGTTTCTCGACGAAAGCATCGCATATGGAACTGGTTAAGGACTTACCTCCTCCATCGTTTTTAGCTGCACTAAAACGTTTTATTTCTACAAGAGGCAAACCACAGACTATTTGGTAAGACAAAGCTACTAACTTCGTCGGCGCTAAAAATGAGTTAGCTGAGTTAAGGCAACTATTCTTGAGTGAAGCGCACAACCTCTCGGTTTCGAACCAATGTTTGGCAGATGATATTAGTTGGAGACTTATCCCACCTCGGTCGCCGCACTTCGGTGGCCTTTGGTAAGCGGCTGTTAAATCTGCGAAATCGCATTTCTTTCGCACTGTTAGTCTCTCGACATTAACCTTTGAAGAGCTTCGCACTCTTATGTGTAAAATCTCGACAGTAATTAACTCTCGTCCACTTTGTCCAATTACAGAAAATCCTGCTGATTTAGAAGTGGTTACACCTGCCCATTATTTAGTCGGTGCACCTTTCACCTCTATCATCGAAACAGACGTGACCCATCTTAACATCAGCCGCTTGGACCGATAGCAACGTGTCTGCTTCATGCAACAAACGTTTTGGAAGAAGTGGAGTTCATCGTATTTATCACTACTTCAGGAGCGAGAAAAGTGGCGTACATCAACTTCGGCCACTCGTGTGAACTCCTTGGTGCTTATAAAGGACGAAAACTTTCTGCCCCTTAAGTGGCAACTTGGCCGTGTGGACAGTACGATATGTGGGGATGACGGCGTGCCTCGCGTTGTTATTATTCGTACTGCAAATGGACTGATCAAGCAAGCTGTAAGGAAAATTGCTGTGCTTCCTGTGGAAACTAAAGTGGTTGAAAGCCTACACCTTCCAACGGGGGGAGAATGTTCGCAGTAGCAATAGCCATCACGAATAGATCTCTCCAAAGTGTCACACAAATACATGAACCCACATATCAGAATTCATTCTCATTACTGTTACTTTGCTTATCTTCTCTTATATTCATTGTCATAATTTCTCTCATCATACTTAAAACATGAAATGTACAAATTGTCAAGTTCACTTCCACCGCGATCACGAAAAAATAAACACTGTTTTCTCGATTGTTTTATTTTTTCTTTTTGAACAATAGGTGGTGCAAACCAGTGCCTATTCAAAATATTGGATATACTTTGTATCATTGCCATTATGTGCTCTGCTGTTTTAATGCAATTAGTGACTGGTGGGTTTAAGCGTTTTTTTAGGTTTCATTATAGGAAGGTGAAATGATAATGTGTCTATGATAAGTGGGAAATACTATTTCAAAAGTTTCATTATGATCGATGAATTCGAAAAGAAAAATCTGATTTTTGAAGCAATTCATGGGTGTATCGATGCTATAGATTAAGTCATGAGATGAGCTCTCATCACTGTGGATCGTTGGTGTCATTGAATTTATTTGGTTATTTAGGTTTGGCCTAGAAAGTGTGTCAGCAACTACGTTGCTTTTACCAGGTTTGTGTATGATAAATGAGTACTTTAGTCGAACCGTAAAGGTATTTCCTAAGGGAGTTTAGTGCCCATATAATGGCTAACATCTCCTTCTCATTTGCGGCGTAGTTCTCTTCGGTTCTGCTCAGTGTTCTCGAAATGAACGTTATAGGTGTATTTTGCTGTGACAAAACAGTACCATTGGCATAATTTGAGGCATCTTTTGTTAGTTCAAAGGGTTTTTTTATAATCTGGATATGTTAAGATCATATCGTTTGATGTTAGCGTTCTCTTATTTTTCTTCCTGTGCTTCATCGTTAAGATGTATAGCTTTTTTGTTGCATTTAATTTTAATACACTTCGCAGAAACAATGAACCCTAAGAATTATACTTCCTGTTTTTAGAATTCAGACTTATCGAGCTGCATCTTCGTATTTGCTTTGTTCAGTGTTTCGAACACTTTGGGGATATTTGTAAGATGTGTTGCTTCATCGGTACTGAAGACGATAATATCGTCTATATACACATAGCATATATTTCCGATATGTTCACGGAGTATATCATCTCAAGCTCTCTGAAAGATTGCAGGTACATTCTTTAAACCGAATGGTAACCTCGTAAACTCGTATTTCTCATGATTGATTGAAAAAGCGGTTTTTCCATATCCGATTCCTTTAAGGGAATCTGGTGAAACCCTCTCTTTAAATCAATGACCGTAAACCATTTGTTCTTTCCCAAATTTGAGAGCATCCGGAATGGGGTCAGCTATTGTAATAGTGTTTAGCTTTCGAAAGGTATTACTAATCTGCATATTTTTTATTCCAGACGCATCAGTCTTAGGTACATTCCATACGGGTGAATTGTATGGGATAGAACTTAGAATAAACAGAAGAATCTGTAGTTGTTCAGATTTCTCGTTTTACTTCAGTAGTGCAAATGAGTTTATTGTTAGGGTCATCAAACAAATGAGGGAATTCGTTCACCATATTTTGGATTTTGGATGGAGATTTTTTCTGATTATTGCGAATATTTATTACCATTGACAAAAATGTAATTTTCTTTGATGTGGATAACGTCAGAAAGGTCTTTGATTTTAATGTGATTGAGTCCAAAAAGATTAATGAAAGTGTGTTGGTTGACTTTAATATTCCCTACTACAGAATTCACGAAAAAGGGTTTTACGTGTTTAAGGGAATTTGAAACGAGTCTGGGTTGTATGTAATTTTTATTTGACCAGGTATCAATTAGAAATTTAAGAATTTGCCAGTCCCTCGTCTTACATACGAAATATGGAAGAGAGGAACTGCTAAAAAATGGATATCATTGTACTGAACACATTCTGTTTCTATTTCCTGCGGTATGGAACTCATATCAATCTGATGATGTTCAATATGAACAAACTCTCTTCATGAGTATTGAACATCATCAGATTGTTGGATTTCAGATTCTGGCTTTAGATCGGTATTTAAGTGGAAATTCCTCTGTAATTTCGGTGAATGGATTTGCCGTGATGGTGGTTCGCCTTGCCTCTTAGGTGCGGTTCCTTTTCTGAGGTCTGTTTATATAGTTGGTATTGTTTGTTCTTAAAGTTGCTGTGTCTATTGGTTCTGGTGTTTGCTGGATTCTCGAAAAAGGATTCATTTGTGCGTAGTTGTGGTTTCTATGTGGTGGCGGAGGTCTTGGAAGTGCCATAGGACTTGGGCCATAACCATTAACCTGTATCAGGGATGTCATCTTATACTCTAAGCTGCCTAAGTCTTGTTTCTCTACAAAATGCAGAGTGAGACAGCGGGTAATACATCCCCATTTTATTGGCGTGTTGTAAGATTCAAGAACATGGTCCGACTGAACGATTATCTTGTTCCTAATTACATTTAGAATACCGAAATATTTCGGAGATCTTTTAATATATTGTAAGAATTCTCTCCACGCTTTTACGCCAAGAACTGAATTCTCCGGGCTGACCTGAGATTATACGTAGACTTCTGACCACATCAGGAATTTTATCGAGCTCAGTGAGATTCAATTCTTGAGAATTGATCTGAATTGGGATTAATTGTCGATTGGATAATCCTTCTTCCTTCAGTCTGCAGCGTTTGGTTGACGATTGAAGCAATTAATACTGGTTGAATTCGTACAATTAAATTAATAACACAAACGTTTTTTTTTAGTTGAACTATCCTCTTATCCTTTGTTTTATAAAAAAAAATTAATTAAAATAATTTTCGGGAATTTCTAGTTATTTCGCTTAGTTTGTTTTCTTAAACGTTAGAATATTTGCCTTTGTTTTATAATTCACTTATTCAAAATTTCACTTAGGTTTCACCAATATTTAATCTTATTCTAACAAACAATATTTAGCAATCTTGCATTAAATTAAACAGGAACAAAATCTGCATCATTCCTTTTCCTGGTTGAGCGGCTGATGATCCTTGCGTCTCCCTTTTGCCAATGAGTACTGGGGGGCCTCGTTCTCACACACAGTCTATGCACTCTCGAAAGTGGGTTCTGGGGCTCAGACAATTTTTCCTAGTATTTTCTTGTCACTACTTGAGGGCTCTTGAAAATGAGATTATTACGGTACACTGATATTTCACTAAGTACACTAACTAACTTTATTTTTTTGTGGCAGTCTGAGCCCCACGTTGGACGCCAATTAATTTGTTGTCTTATTGAATTTTTATTAAACACATAACACATAATCTACGCTAACTTATTCTGACCTAATTATCGAATTGCATTAATCGACGCGGTGGAGGTAACGAACAGCAGATGTTGACGCAGCGATTATTGACGAAGCGACAGTGCAATGTGCGCTGACCCATAATGTGTGATTCGTCAAACAGATGCGTTTGCAGGTTATTGTGTTGGGAAATTAACTGGAGTGACTGAAGGTATTGCTGATTTGGAAATACGTTAACTTGTCTGTTGGATGGTTACGTGCTATGATGTTTCGTCACTCGGAAGACCGATTTTGTTTGTGGATTTTTCGTTCGTCGCGTGTTTTGTGTTAACAAATACGGTTTTTTGATTGCTTTATTATATTCTTCTTAAGATGTTTGGAGCACACAATACTTCGCGAAAATATAGTTGGGCGCCAGTTAAATGAAACGATGTGTTGTCGTTCGTATCCAAGACTGACTTTAGTTAGTTAGTTGACTTTTATTTTCAATAAATGTTTTACAATTCAAATATTAATCTAAGTCATTTACAGTTTGGCATATGGCCGTCTACCAGGTTGACAAAATATATACATAAGTTTTACATTAAAAATCTCCATCTATGATACGCTTTCTATAACAAAGTGCTGCTACTGAGAATTCATATAAAGCCTTCCATCCTTTTTCTCCATTTAATATGCTAATTACTTCATCTTCGTCTAAATTATGTTTTCCGAAAATTGAAATTCGAAATTCTTTAAGAATCGGACAAACTCCAAGAAAGTGTAAAATGTCTTCTCTCTTCTTCATATTGCATAGGTCGCAGAGTATTGGTAAATCTGGTCTATGAGTTATAAAGTTTAACTGAACGAGTTCCCCTCTCAATTTGAAAATGGTGCTTATTTTGTCAGTTGTGTGACTGTCAAGAAAGTATGTTTTTTCATTTAGAAAATGGTTTAGTTTGCTGTAATAATTTCTAAACAGTGATGTTTCAGCTTCTTCGACATATTGGTCATATGAATGTCTACCAAAATTCTCTAAAATCGAGTTAAATTTCTCTCTTAAGAGATGAGGATGCTCATTCTCCTGAATAGACAGGTTTAGTCCGCATTCAGAAGCTATTTTCTTCCATTCTTAGCAAAGGTATCCGTTTGTTCTTATTATACTTCTTAAAACTACATTTGGTAATCTGCAATCGATCATCTCTAGAATTTTTATGATATAGTTGAAGTGTATTTTACGCGTGTGCAATAACAAAGGAGGAGTTCCCGTTTCAAGATGTAGCATATAGTTCGGGGTATTTTTTGGTAACCGGAATATCTTCTTCAAAAAGTACCGAAGGAATTTTTCCACGGCATCGTAGGATTTGTAACCCCATACCTGAGCTCCGTAGAGCATTATCGACGCTGCGGTTGAGTGGAATAAAGTTTGTTTTGCACTTTGTGATACATATTTATTTTTGAAGCAACGTTCCCAAATAGAAGAGATAGCTCGTTTAGCAACAGCTAATTTTTCTTCAAAGTGTGGTTTCAAATTTAAAGAGGACGATATTAAGATACCTAGGTATTTGTATCTGGATACTACTTCAATCTCTTCCCCGTCTAACTTCCACTTTTCCAAATGTGAGATGCGGCCTCCTGCATTTCTGAATATCATCATTTTTGATTTACCAAGATTTATGGTGAGATTCCAACATTTACAAAAAGCATTAATCCTGTTTACCATTAATTGCATGCCTTGTATAGTGTCGCACAGAAAGACGATATCATCGGCATACATCAGTGCCGGAATTAATAC
This sequence comes from Eristalis arbustorum, assembly GCA_916610145.1. Lineage (NCBI taxonomy): Eukaryota > Metazoa > Arthropoda > Insecta > Diptera > Syrphidae > Eristalis > Eristalis arbustorum. Next base: position 65,558,950 of record OU744317.1, on the reverse strand, counting down.
ATCATTGAATCTTATACCACCTTTGAAATCATCTGTTATATCATTGATGTATAATATAAAAAGCAGTGCGCTAAGAATACAGCCTTGTTTAACCCCCATTGTAATTTCAAAATCTTCAGAAATGATGTCTCCATTCCATACATGTGCAATATTATTCTCATACAAGGCTCTCAGGATTCGAATAATTTTGCTTGATACACCGATTTTGGAAAGCTTGTAAAAGAGTGCTTCACGTGGTATTGAATCAAACGCTGCTCGAAAATCAACAAAGAAGGCGTACAGCTTTTTTTTCTTGTTCTTATATTTTTCAGCAATGTTTGTTAAGCAGAATATCTGGTCGATTGTAGAATAACCCTTCCTAAAACCAGCTTGGAATTCTTTAAGGATGTTGTGTTCTTGAACCCATTCATACAATCTTTTGTAAATTAATGAAGCAAACAGCTTGGCTGAAGTGTTTAAAAATGTGATTCCTCTGTAGTTATTCGGGTCCCCGTAGTCGCCTTTTTTGTGTAGAGGGAAAATGATTGCTTGCCTGAATACATCGGGGATGCTAGCGGAGTCAAATATTCTGTTAAACTCGATTGTGAGAGAATTCATAATATTTGTGAAGACTGACTTTATGTTTTCCGATTTCCACTTAACTAACCTATCTTAACAATTCTTATGAAAAACCATGTACAGACCGCGTGGAACTAAACATCTGGCGGATGCCCTGAACCGCCATAAAGCGGGAAAGAAAATCAAAGGATGAAAAGCTGTTACATTTACTATGGTGATTGTTACAAGGAATCGTCTTAGCGATATTCGAATGCGGATTTGTCATTCATGATAGATTAAGGCAAGAAGTCTTGAGCTTTAAGTGTATATCGATCGCTTGGTGACGATCCGAATCACACAAAACTAATGCTTCTACGAATCATTGTCAAAGCGTTGGAGCAATGTCCTAGCTTCGACATCAAGATAGTCATCAAAGTTAGATAATTAGGCTATCTTTGGTAGCTTACGCAACACCACCTCCGGAAATCAAAAAAAAAAAACAGCGCTGTACGGAAATTCAATGTCGCACAACTTCAACCGCAGAATATCAGCAGGGTATTTTCAGATCGAGTCTCCCTTTACATCTCAGAAAGTTCTCTGTCGTTGACATCAAGCGTAGAAGGCCAATGGTAATACTGTTCAGACGCCATCAGAAAAGCCGCAGCCGATGTGCTTGGTATCATCCCGCCCACAAGTAGAAACCCATGGTTCGACGACGAATGTCGGCGAGCAGATGCAGCCAAGCATGATGCATACAAAGCTACACAGCAGAGATGGACGAGGACCGCTCGTAAGATTTACGAGAAGAACAGAAGGGAAGAACACCGGCTTCTGCGTAAGAAGATTCAGAAAAAAATTAAACTCGTAAAAACTGAACAGAAGCCTGCAAACATAGAGATGGAAATCTAGTCGTAGAGTCACATTCGGTGCTGAGACTATGGAAATACCACTTCTGTGGGTATAACAGCGATGACGACCAAAATAGTGCTGTCAGGCAGAATTGTGAAAGATCGTTGCTGGTGGCTATGGACTGCCTGTCGAACTCTTCAAAGCAGCCGGCGATGATTTGGAAAGGTGCATACACCAACTTATCTGTACAATTTGTTCGGATGAATGTATGCCCGACGGATAGAATCGAAGCATCATTTACCAGATTCTGAAGAAAGGAGACCCTCTAAACTGTGCCAATTACAGAGTATAAGTTTCCTGAGCGTAGCATATACGATTTTTTCTGCGGTTTCTAGAAACCAGCTGTACAACGTACTGTCTAGTTTGGCAGCTCTGCAAAACTCATCCATTTGTGCAGGAAAATCGTTCGAGTCATATTCAGTCCCATTTGCGAAGGAGTTGCACAGGTCCACACCAGACTGTAGCACCTTTCGAAGAAGAAGAAACTAAACTGTTTTTTCTTCGTTCAATTTTGACAACTATTTTTGTCGGATAAATTTAATTGCAATATCTATGCATTGTTCTTATATATATATATTTTTTTTTGTATTTTATGAATGAAAGCTGTAAAACTATGTATGACATTTCAATCGTCCATATGTATACAAGTTTAAGTGCAAAATATTCTTGAGCAGCATTTCATTTTTCTATACGCGATTCCGTATCTGTGGTGGCCCGTGGCGTTGTGGGTATGTGCGTCGACCCCAACCTCGACGTCGTAGGTTCGATTCCAGCTCTGAGCGACGAAAACAATTTTCACGACCCCACCTCTTTCGAGTCACTGACAATGCTCAAAGAGTATTTTCTGTCTAGAAAAAGCTTCTCAAACTTGGCCGTTCGGAGTCGGCATAAAACTGTAGGTCTCTTCCACTCGTGCGAGAACAGTAGCACGTACAACACGAGTGGTTGCTGAGAAGCTAGGCCCTGGCCCTCTACGGGCTGTAGCCATATTATTATTATATTATTATTAGTTCCGTATCTACGCTCTTACAAGTAGTAATATGTAAAATATGAAAATTAATTCAAAACATGAACTGCGTTTAATAATGCATGGTGTACGACAAAGATTTGGCGATTTTAAATGTCATTTGACGACAGTAGATGTTTCGGACGTTACTTTCTGGTTCATAACACCAATAATAAATGCAAATTACTGTAATTGCAAGTCTATAATATAAATAAACAACAAGCAAAAAACATCCAAAAATTCGAACTCCAACAAAATAAACTATAGATAATTATACATATAAAATTCTTCGTGTTTTACAAGTTGTTTTGTAATGGATCCCTTTCGGGGCATAGTGTTTGTAGGATATCTACTTTCGTATATGATAATTTGCATATTGCACTGAAAGACTGTACGTTTTGGTGTTAGTCGAGGTTTATGCCATACCGAAACAGCAATCCATGATTGTACGGATACATTCTTCCACAATTGAATATGGCGTTTCGATGTTCATTTGGAGCTGCAACTCGGACCAGGAAAGAAATTTTGAGTCCGCGATCTTTAAGAAAGTGTGTCACATCTTAGGCATATGCCATTGCATCCACAGGCGGATATTATAGTGGAATGGTTCAACGGAACACTTGAGGATTATTTAAAGAAAACAGTATAATACAATTTATTTGAACAAATACAAACTATCAAACATTTTTTTATACCTCCCCTCGATCTTTGATTGTTCCTTATCTATGACTAAGAAACTAAACTGCTCTCGATTCATTACAAATACTTTTAAATGGCTCATTATCCATATCATTACAATGATCATCAAATACATGCTTTACATTAGTCTTATCTTGGTTGATTAAAATTAAATAATTCGCGTTGTCCCTAATCAATTGCTTAGGTATTTAGTGTGTTTGAGTATGTTTAACATAAATAGAAACATGAAATATTATTATGTCTGCCATATATAATTGGCAATATTGTCTTGAGTTTCAGTAGAAATGTCATCAAATACAAAAACCGATTTGAAATTGTTTAGGCTCTTAAGTCATGTTCTTCACATATTTCTTTAAATTCTTTAATAATATTTTCCATAAATCTATATTTATCTTGAAAAGAAGTTTTTGAGCAAATTATTATGTCGATATGGTGAATTTTTGTTAAAATATTTAATAAAACAAAAAAAAACTATCATCACTAATTATCATTTATCATTTAGCATTTATTCATTTCATTTCATCAATGGATACATAATCTTTTGACTACATTTAATTATTATTAATTTTGATAAAAATATTCAATACAATTTCCTTAAACATATTTCTATTCAAGTCAAGATCGACTTCATGATAAATTAAGTTAAATAATAATGAACAACGGGTTATGGGTTCGTTTAAACCATAATTCGTTCTATGATATGGAAAACATAAGAGAACATTCTTATTTCTTAGGCATCTCTCTGGGACATAAAGAGGCATGAGAAGTAGTAAATCCGGGGATTTAATCCTACCATTGAGTATGTCCTTTATGAAAAGAACGCTATGAGTTTGTCTTCGACTTTCTAGAGTTTTTAGATCAATTAACGCACATCTAGACCTATAGTTAGGTAAATCTTCGGACCATCTCAGTTTCCTTAATGCAAATCGCGTGAATCTTTTTTGAATGTTTTCAATCCTGTTGGAAGAATTATGATAATAGGGAAACCAAATAACGCTGCAGTATTCCAGGATGGGGATTACTAATGAAAAATAAATGGTTTTTAGAGTATAAACATCATTAAATGCTACCGTATTCCTTTTCAAAAAGCCTAGCAAGGAATTTGATTTAGATATTATGTAATCCAAATGTGCTGAAAAAGACAGCTTTGAATCGAAAATAACACCAAGATCTTTAATTTCACTTACTAATAAAAGTCTCTCGTTACCAAGACTATAATCAATCGAAATTCGAGATAATGAGCGGAAAGCACTAAAAATCTTACACTTGGAAATATTTAACTCCAGATGATTGTACATGCACCATTCAAAAAATGATTTTATGTCTTTTTGAAAATTTAAGCAATCCGTAATTGTAGAAATATGTGAAAATATTTTCATATCATCTGCGAACATTAGACAATTAGAAAATTGTAAGAAGTACGGGATGTCATTGACAAAAAGATTGAAAAGCAGAGGCCCCAAATGACTACCTTGAGGTAGACCCGACAGAACTTCTATAAAGAAGGATTGTGCGCCTCCAATTTTGACAATCTGATGACGATTAGACAAATAAGATTTTAACCATTCAAGAAATTTAATTTTAAACCCCATTTTTCTCAGCTTTTCAACTAAAAGTCTATGGTGAACTCTATCGAAAGCTTTAACGAAATCTGTATACAGAACATCAACCTGCATTCTATTTTCTAAAGTAGATATACAAAAATTAGTGAAAAGACATAAATTCGTTGCAGTGGAGCGACCATTAATAAATCCATGCTGTCTTGAAGTTAAAATTTCTTTCGTCGCAAAATTGAGTCTATCAAAAACTAACTTTTCAAATAGTTTAGGAATTGCTGAAAGTTTAGAGATAGGCCTGTAATTTTTAATTAAATGCTTGAGACCACTTTTATAAATTGGAGTAATGGATGATATTTTCCACTCCTCAAGAAAGACGCCACTAAGAAGTGATTCATTGAAAATTATTGTTAATGCTTTAGAAAGCGTTTCAGCGCATTTTGATAATAAAAGAGGTGATATCGAATCAACCCCTGGCTTAATATTTGAATCAAGCTGAGTTAACCCATTATAGACTTCTTGATCCGAAAGAGAAAATATGTCGAAGTCTATTACCGAAGTAAGACCAGGATACAGGTTTTCCGTATTCGGTATAATGTCAGCATTATAGTTTGACTGAAAGAATTTTGCAAAAAGGTTGCATGTAGATTCGGTATCGCAAGCACTTTCACCGTCGAGCTCCATAGAATTTGGAAAAACCGAGCTATTACGTTTTAAGTTTACGAAAACCCAAAAGGATCTAGAATTGTGTTTAATATTCCTTTCAACAGTATTTATATATTGAGAGTAAAGAAATCTGCTTAAAAAATCAAATTCTTTTCGTAATTGAATAAAGCGGTTCCTGTCTTCGGATGTGCCAGACTTTTTACATTTCTTTAAAGCTTTGTTTTTGACATTTTCCAAATTCTTAAGCCTCTTATTATACCAAGGAAATTTATAGAATGTTCTCTTTCGTGCTACTGGAACGAATTGTTTAACTCCATTATATAAAATTGTTTTGAAATTGGTGTACATTTGATCCAAAGATTTATCTAAAAGTGCATAATTCCAATTTATATTGCTAAAATAATTATTTAAAGACATGAAGTCAGCCTTCTTAAAGTTAAAGCAATAAGAGTTATCTGAACTAACAGTTTGAAATTCATAAAATTTAAATACTACATCAACAGCTTTATGATGAATTTGATTTTGTACTAATGGAAAGTCTGACTCAGAGACTGTATAATTGAGATCTTTAAAAACAAATATAAGATCCAGGATCCTATTCAAACAATTTTTTATATTATTAATTTGAATCAGTCCTAATGAGGTAAAGTTGTCAATCAATTCAATTTCCACGTCCTTAGTAACGTTATATGGGATAAGAATTTGGTCATCATTTTCATAAGACCAAACAATATCACCAATATTAAAATCACCAAATATACAGGGGAATTGGATAGATGACAATTTTTTTACTAACTCTTCTACATTTGAAATAAGTTTAACATACAATTCCAAACTACTATTGGGTCTAATATAACTTACTATAAAACAATATTCAAATCTATTAAGATTATTAAAAGCATTTCTTGAACTAACATTGACACATAATTGTTCAAAATGAATAGAGCGTGATGGTAAATCCAATTGTTGACTATCAAGTGAACAACGAACTGCAATCAATACTCCTCCGCCTCGATCCATACCAGACTCCGGGGGACGATCGACGCGATAAACGACGTATGACGCATCAAATAGCTCAGATGAATTGATGTCTGATTTCAACCAAGTTTCTGTCAAAATTATGACGTCATAATCATGTGCAGAAGAGTGTAAAAAAATTGAATTTGTTTTGGTCCGTAAACTTCCTGCATTTTGAAAGAAAATCCGCAATTGAGACGGACGTAGTGAAGGCGGTATAGCACATTTTATATTGTTTGTGCTTCGATTGCAGAATTCTCGTTTTTTGATTTTGGGTGGTGAGTAAATTTTTTAATCTGCACTCCCAATGGCCAAATAGAGGCATCGAATGCCTTCTCAAAAGCATACTCCGGAATCCCAAGTTTAAAATTAATGAAGTGAAGAGTTGAAACTTCAACATTGGCTTTCACTAAACTTTTGCAGTAAAGCACATTTTTTGGAACACTAAGCTTGTGTGCTGCAAATGAAATTATGTTCTCCTCGGTGACATTCCTACTCAAACGGGAAAGATGAAGAAACTTCAGCCTAGGCACTGATGACAATGATACGTCAGCTGTGCCATCCGTAGCACTACCAAACAATTTGAAGGTGCGTTGACCCGATCGCTTCTTTTTCCGCTGCACTTGCGTCCAGTCGTTGGAAGCTGTACTGGGTTGCAAACCTGTAATCGATGTTGATGCTGATTGTGATGTTGATATGATTGTTGTTGGTAAAGGTGCAGTGAAAGGTGGTAAATCAGCTGGTTCACTGAGATTATTTGGTTTTGGTGCTGATGATGATGTCTCAGCAGGCGCAGGTTTAGGTGGCAAAACAGCTGATGCGTTGGTGTTGACTTGCACATCATTTGTTTTATTCTCAATTACCAGAGAGTCACTGTTGCACATTTTTGATTTAATTTCTGCAACATCGTTTTTAAGTTGAACAACTAGTGACAAAAGAGAGCCACTAACACAGCTGCAGTTATTACAGCGCCAAAAGAGATTACGGTCCGATTGAAGGGCTATTAAAGATTCTTCTGGAATTTGTGCACATTTTTTATGGAAGATTAATCCACAGAAACCACCGCATTCCAGAAAATTATCGCGAAGCAATCTAAGACCACAAACCGCGCAAACGTTCGACATTTCGAATTTTATAAAAAAAAAAACTTTATATGAAAAAGTGCGAAATTCAAAGAACAATAGGAGAACACGTCTACTCTCTTCACGAGAACACAAAAAACTGTAATTATAAAGCAATGAACAATGGAATCAGTTGGAAAAGCAGTACACCATTTAATGTCGAACATATTATATAAAAGATCGCATTTATTTTGTTCATATATATCTTAATTCAGAATTTGGATACTCTGTTGTGTTTAGGTTTACTTGAATACTTATTAAGTTACATAAGTCGAAATTTCTATTATCTTTTTGAATATTCTTCTTCTTCTTGTAGCGCTACAGTCCGGGTTGTGCCTGGGCCTCGCTCAACAATCCTCTCCAGCTGGCACGATCCATAGCCTCCAATTTCGCACCCCAAGTTGATTGTGGTCCTTTTCCACTTGAGTGCGCCATCGGGTTCGTGGTCGTCCTCTATTGCGTTTTCCCACTGGTTCGGAGTCGAAGACTTTTCGGGCTGGAGCAGTGTTATCCATGCACTCAACATGGCCTAGCCATCTTTGGCGTAGAATCCGTAGACGCCTGACTAGACTCGTGTCACTGTACTACTACTCAGTTGACTCTTGAGCCCAAAGAAACTGCGATTGGCAAGAGTTATTCTGCGTTTAATCTCGGTACTGATGTTGTTCGCACAAGGTAGATGAAGTCCTTTACAATCTCGAAGTTGTAGCTGTCTATGACGTTCTGACCGAGTCGTCGATGTTGTGTGTCCTTGATGACAGCATATACTTTGTTTTGCCCTCATTCACCGCTACACCCATTTTTGCCGCCTCCGTTTCAATACAAGCAAACGCCTCATTGACGGCTCGCTGAGTTCGCAATTGCACGGCTTTTTGGAATATCGTGCTCTAGTATTGGCGTGTGAGTTTTGCACGACCTTCTCAAGTACAATGTCGAAAAAGTCACATGACAGCGCGACGCCTTGCCTAAAATCTTTTTTGACATTGAAGGTCTCGGTGAGTTCGTTACCGACCTTGATGGAGCAACGAGAGTTCTCCATCGTTTCAAGTTTGGTAGGAATGGCAAATTTAGACATGGCGTTGTATAGCTCGTCTCTGTGCACTCTATGCAGCCTTAAAGTCGACAAATAGGTGATCGGTGTCGATCTGCATCTCTTGGGTTTTTTCGAGGATCTGCCGTAATGTGAAGATTTGATCGATAGCGGACTTCCCAGGCCTGTTGACGAATGGTTTCAGGCGATGTTAAGAAGGCTTATCCGCCTATAGTTGGCGCAGTCAAAGGGGTTTCCTTTCTTGTGAGTCGGGCAAACGATTCTAAGATTCCACTCGTCGGACATGCTTTTCTCTGACCATATTCTACAGATGAGCTGGTGCATGCGCCCAATCATATCATCTCCAGCTGCTTTAAACAGTTCCGCGGACAATCCGTCCGCTCCAGCAGCTTTGTTCGATTTCAGTCTCGATATTGCTACCTTGACTTCGTCTAGATCGGGGGGACGGAATTCTCTTCTATCGTCGTCCATTGCGTGGAGTGGAACATTCTGCCTGACAGCGGTATTGGTGTCCTCTTCGCCGTTAAACAGTCTGCAGAAGTGATCCTTTCTGATTCGCAATATCGACTGCGACTCTACTACGAGTTGTCCCTCTTCGTTCCGACAGGCTTCTGCCCAATGTTTGTACCTTTTCGATAGTTGTTTCACTCGCTGGTAAAACTTTCGGACATTATTTCTGCCGTACTATTTCTCCATTTCATCGATCGCGCGCTTCTCATGCTCCTTCTTTTTCTTTTTGAGAAGCTGGTGCTCTTTCCTTTTTTTAAGTTCGTAGAGCTCACGAACTGCTCTCGGCCTTCTATCCAGCGTCGCCTTATATGCTGCTAGCGTCGCTGAATGCGCCTGCCGACACTCATTGTCAAACCATGGGTTTTTTCTAGGTGGCATTTTAAAACACAACACATCAGAGGCAGCTTCTCTGATGGCGTTTTGACAACGTTTCCACTGTTCGTCTATTGTTCCGCGTGGCAGGGTTAGAGAGCAGGTCTGAGAGCTTTAGGGAGACTCGATCGGAAACGTTCCCAGCGGTCGATTGCGATTGTACCTTTTCGACGTCAAACTGTTTTGGCCTTATTCTACTCCGTTGTACAACCGATATCCGAGTTCTGAGCTTGGCTACAACAAGGTAATGGTCCGAGTCGATGTTAGCACCTCGGATCGTTCGGACATCCATCTTAAGAAATAGTAGCCATTTTCCTTTAATTTATTATGAAATAAAAACAAAAAATTTTCGAAGCGTTGACAAGCGACTTATCAGGCAAAGGCGGCTGCACTTAGCCTCTGTCAATGAACTCCTACTCTCACCTCCCCATGGTGAAATCCGGGAGTTGAGCACCTTCGACTGATGATGGGGTACCCAACCCTCGTGGGGCGTCATTGGCGGCTGCAAACGAGAGAGGGGGAGTGTGGATGAGTCTGTATCAGGACTCATCTCTCTTTACGGATGGCGGCGGAGGAGCTTATCATCAGATTAGCCAACGACGACATCCAGAGCTACTTGATACACCCCCTTTTAAAGCTTCTCTGACATATTCGGAGCTCAGATCTGAAAGGTTGCCTTCAAGATCATGTCGGGATTTGGAGTAAAGTTGGAGGCGGAGGAACCATATCATGTAGGGTGAACGGCGGCACTCACAACCTCAGCGAGGTTACCGATACCGGAGTCATCCGGACCCTTTGCCCAAGGGTAAAATAAATGGGCCTGGCCTCCCAGCTGGGGGTTGTGCGTGGGGTTAACGCCCTCACCACGTAAAAAATGTTGTTCAGAGACGACTAATTGCCTCGGATAATTACCGATCTACTGTTGACGACCCCTAAAAACGAACAAATGACCATGCTTTTCGGTTCTGCACGTGGAATGTGAGGTCTCTTAACAGGCCACGTGCAGCCGAAGAACTCGCGGATGCCCTTGACTGCTATAAAGCAGATATCACCGCCATCCAAAGAGTGCGATGGAATGGGCCGGGCAAGAAGATGATGAAAAACTGTGACATCTACTAAAGTGATTGCAGCAGAGAGAGGCGCTTATTTAGATGTGGATTTGTTGTTCGAGGCAGACTTAGGCAAAGAGTCTTAAGCTTTGTCTGTAAAAGCGAACGCCTCATAACAACCCGCATTAAGGCTAAATTCAGTAATATCAGCTAAATTCGGGAATAGAAATTTACGCCCACTCCTCAACGGAGGACAAAGACGATGATTTCCTAGAAAGAACATACGATCAATGCCCCAGCTTCGATACCAAGATCGTTCCAGAAGATTTCAACGCACATCTGAGCAAGGAAGACATCTTTGCTAGAGTCATTGTGTGTGCTGTTCGTGAGATCTATGCACAGAAGAGAAGGGAAGACAACCGTCTTCTCAGAAGAAAAAAGTAAGAGCATAAGAAGCGCTCGGTCGTGGAGATGGAGAGGTGTTATGGTCGGAACGACGTCCGAAAGTTTTATCAAAGGGTGTAACAATTATCCAATGAATGTAAACTCGGACAGAAGCCTGTCGGGATGAAAATGGGCAACTGGTAGTAGAGTCACCGTCAATACTAAGAATTTTATAGGATCATTTCTGTAGACTGTTAAACTAGGATGAGGACCAAAATACCACTGTCTGGCAGAATGTTTCGCTCAATCTGGCGACTACAGACGATAATTCCGTCCGGAGTCCGGAGGGTCTGTCCGTTGGTATATATAAGGCAGCTGGTGATAATCTGGTAGGGCCATGCACCAGCTCATCTGTAAGATATGGTCTGAGGAGGGTTGACTGCGCCAACCATCGAGGGATTAGTCCCCATAACATCGCATACATGATCTTCTCTGTGATCTTGTGTACACGCCTGAAGCCGTCCATTAATAATCGGATAGCTCCGTATCAGTGTTGCTGCAGGCCAGGAAAGTCCGCAATAGAACTTCACACAACAGAAGATCCTGGAAAAGATTCAAGAAATCGATATCGACACTCTCCATCTGTTCGTCTATTTCAAGGCCGAATATGACAGCGTGAATAGAGAGGAGCTATACAACGCCATGTCTAGTTTTGGCATTCCTGCCAAACTCGTTGTTCGGGATGACAATGAAGATCTTCCAGAAGTCTGTGCAATTGTCAGCATGCGCCGATGACATTGACGTGATAGCACGAACACGGCTAGCCGTCAGTGAGGCACTTGCTAACATTGAGACGGAAGCGGCTGAAATGGGTCTGGCGGTGAATGAGGGCAAAACGAAGTATGTGCTGTTTTCAAAAAAGGACATACAACATCTACGTCTTGGACAGAGCGTCACAATAGGCAGCTACAACTTCGAGGTAGTCAAGAACTTCACTTACCTCGGATACTAATAACATCAGTACCGAGATCAAGTGTAGGATAACTCTTGCCAACCGCTGTTTCTTCGGCTCAAGATGCAATTGAGCCCTCTCTCGAAGAACCAAGTTGACTCTACACAAAAAACTGATCATCCCAGTTCTGCTATACGGCGCGGAGGGATGGACAATCTTGAAAGCGGATGAAGAAGTCCTTGGTCTCTTTGAGAGAAAAGTTCTACGTGCAATCTTTGGTCCAGTTTCGTGATGGAAACTATCGAATAAATTGCACTATCGATAGTTAGTAACTGAATGATTTCAACTATCGAATAATTTTATTCATTCATTCATTCACCGATTGTTAAAACAATACACGGTGGAGGTTAGTTAAAGTGGTGGAGGGGGGGGGGGGGGGGGGCGGCATACATGAATACATCATATGTATTTAGTTCATTTCATTCATGAAATACAAAGTTCATTACATAGTACTAAATTACTATCTAATTACATCCCTCATTCCGGTGTTTGGCTATTCTTCTGATTAAATTTTTCTCCCTTCAGGCGATTTCTTCTTCATACAACTAAATCCATTCAAACATTGATGCATCATACAACTGAAAGAATCGTTCATAGGACCCAATAGTCCAAAGTCCAGACGAACGAAAAAAACATTCATTCAACTAAAACCATTCATTGGACTCGATAGTCCATAGTCCAAACGAACGAAAAAACGATTCGTTCAACTAAAACAATTCATTGGACTCGATAGTCCAAAGTCCAAACCAACGAAAAAACCTTTCATTCAACTAAAACCATTCGAACATGTTTCCATTATACAAATGAACGAATTCGAACTCATCTCTTAACTTAGACGAACTATCGACTCGAACCAAACCATAGAACAATCTGTCATGCAAATATTTTGTCAATGTGCGTATGCATACACAAAATTCTCTCTCAGAGAAGCTGCCATGCCAACCATTTGACTTAAGTCCAACCAGCCATACCAGGCCCATTTTACACGTGCCAAAATTTGACAGCAAGAATTTTCATTGTTTAGGAAGAAAGGTGAAACTTGCTGTCAAAATTAGCGTGTGTAAAAGTAAAAAAGTAAAAACTACTGAATATTTTTTGCATTCAATTTGATGAATGAATGATTTTCGACTATGGAATATATGAATAGTTTGCAACTATCGAATAAAATTAGTTTTGTTTCGATAGTTCCCATCACTAGACCTGTTTGTGTTGAAGGGTTCTGGAGGAGAAGATTCAACCACGAACTGTACGGGCTGTTCAGCGACTTGAGCATAGATAGGCGTCTACGGACCCAACGCCTGCGGTGGCTAGGTCATGTAGAGTGGATGGACATCACAGCTCCGGCCCGATGAATCTTCGAATCCGAACTTGTCGGGCAACGCAACAGAGGACGCCCGCGTTTAAGGTGGCGCACCCAAGTGGAGAAGGACCTCAACCAACTTGGTGTGCAAAACTGGAGACAGCTGTCCAAAGATAGCGCTAGTTGTAGAGGTATGTTGGTTGAGACCCAGGTCCGCCCCGGCCTGTAGCGCCACACAAAGAAGTAGAAGAAGAATGCATAGAAAAAGATCAATAACACTCGTATTCCTCATAGTTGAACAGCATACCGAAATGCAGATCATAGAGAAAAGCGTGGGTGGTACTGCGTAGAAATTGGATTCCCGAAGTATTTATATGCGTATTGGTGAATATTGAAGTATTATAAAATCTATAATAGGTACGTAAATAATATTTAAAAATATAAGTAATATTTTGAGGAATAACAATATATTCGCCACATACCTAGTATTCCCTGCATAACGAAAAATTGCCTGATATATGAAAAACAACGCAAAATAAAAAATATACTTAATATTTATTCAACTTCGTTCATTATATTCATTAATATAACAATGGTCCTTTACAAAATATTTAACTGTTTTCTAATTATAAGTAAACATTTAAGAGTAGTCTGATATTTTCTAATAATGATAATAGTATGGCGTTACAGCCCAGAGATCCAGGGCCTAGCTTCTCAGCAACCACTCATATTGTACGTGCTATTGTTCTCTCACGAGTGAAAGGGAAATACAGTTTTATGCCGACTCCGAACGGCCAAGTTTGAGAAGCTTTTTCTAGACAGGAAATACTCTTTGAGCTTTAACATTGACTCGAAAGATGTGGGGCCGTGAAAATTATTTTCGTTTCACAGAGCAGGAATCGAACCTACGACGTCGAGATTGTGGTCGACGCACATACCCACAACGCTACGGGCCACCACTATTTTATTTTATACATTAATTAATAATCATATATCATTAGAATGATATAATATAATCGCACAATATATGTCGTAACAATTTCTGATAACATTTTATGTTCATGAATGATGGAACTTTTAATAATATGTCTGTTTCCGTACAGAGAGAAGCCAAATATCAAGAACGGGAATAATTACGGGAACGCAATTAAACCAAATATGTAATTTATGTCATTTTTTAGGAGCTTGCTGGGTTATTTATGACGTCAGAGATGCCACATGTTAACAGTTACAGCAAAACATGTAAGTTAAAATAAGGATTTTTTTTGAAATTTAGTTCGGTTTTCATTCCTACGCACTACGACAGTAGGATGAAATTCAGTAAATAACAAAAATAGTTAAACCTATTCAAAACTTTTGATTAACCGCCAAAACTACATTCGAGTTTTTGACACATCAATTGATTTGACAGAAAACCAACAAACTACCCATAACTACAGGAACAGACTTTCGTAGATTTGTGTACTCTTCTGTACAAATTTTGGGAGGAGGAGTGGTTCTCCTCAGAGGAAATTTTTCTGATATGGAGAAATTTCAAAGTGACGTTTTAGATGTTGAAAATGCATGCCGAGGACACATTTATGTATATTTACAGAAAATAGAATATCAATTGCAATTAAAATTACTGACAATAATCTAACACGTACCCAATAAAAACATATATCAACAACCATCCAAGAAAGTTGCCGTTTTTGCGCGATATACATGCGCAAACATATTTTAAATATAAAATAAACAGTAGATAAGAGCATGAAATCATCAATAAAGTCTTCCTGCAATAAAACCCCAAATAAAATGCATTTTCATGCCAAAAATCCCCGACCTGATCAAACATCTGTGGTACGCTTCCCATAATGTGTCCGAGTACCAGCCACACAAGGCCGCACACGATACTAAAGGATAAATCGAAGATAGATAAGGGAAATCACGAAGAATGTATCTCGATCCTCGATCATATTTTCATCCTTTCATGTATAGCATGCATCCAGTACACATCACTGTGACAACAAGAATAAAGCATTAAAGCCCATCTCTTAAGCGATGGGTCGCTAAAGAGAATACGCTGAGTCCCAAGATTTTTCGTATACATGCAATTCGGTCAATCCCCTTACGTTTCAATTCCCTTGACAACAAGAAGCGTTCCATTAGTGACGAATTTAGTTCGTGTGAAAGGGGCCGTATAGAGATGCGTAAGGGTGAATTCTGGTCCATTATGGCAGTTTTTGCGGTTTTGTTAGGGGAATTCCAGTATAGAAAGTCGAATATCTCTATGCTCTCTTATCTATGATTCGGATTCTTGAATAGGCGATAGAACGTGCTATTAGGAAACGAGGATTGTGTTTGAAGAAGAATGACTTCTGCAGCCGAATTTGATAAAAAATATGACATAGTAGATGCCAAACCCCCCCCACATTCGTACATGTGTGGTCGATATAAAAGGTAACGTTTTATCACATCAGTTTTCATTAAAGAAGAAATCAACGTGTTATTTATAGAAGCTTTGCATATTATACCTTGCGTGAACGTTTGCCAGTTATCTTAACTCAAGTAATTGATAACCTCTCACGTGATAAAGATGATATTGCGTTAGTGTATGGGGAGGTACGGTGGTTGTTTTTTAATATATGTATTTGTTTATAAAATGTTACATACATAGATTCAAACAGATATTTTTAGGAAGCCCGGGAAGAATTGAAAGATGTCGTTGGGAACTTGTCAAAATTAAAGTATCAATTGCAAACAGATAAAACATTGGAACCATTTACGGGAAGTGGTAAGTTGAACATATTATATATATGTACATGTATATATATATATATATATAATGAACCAAAAATATATTCTTTCTTAGAGCAAGATAAAGAACTATGGAATACATTTATTGCTTCATTATCAGAAGATAATACGTTTTTTAAAACATGTTGGTTATATGGCGAATGTTATATGTATCGCCGAATTAGATCGTTTTTCGAAGATATGCCTAAATTGAAGGAATATGACCATTTTAGGAAACAAAAGCAGAATGCTCTTACGTGTTGCACGGAGGCTCTAGAGAGTGTTACGCTAAGTACGCGTGATTGTCCATTGAATGCGGAATTCTTTATTAGGTTACTTAAGGTATGTACTTAAAAGCAGTTTATTTTTTTAATATATCAAATTGTTGTTTCTATATTTCATTAAATAATATAGAAGAACATGTTTAATAAAATATAATTTCAGTGCTTAATGCTCTTATAACTTTATATCAGTGTCCGATAGATAAATATTGCACTTGAATAAGTCACAGACGCTATTCAAGGTCACTTTCATACATAACAACGCCGGACAAAACAAATCCTTTGAGTAAGCGGCAAATTAGACTTATGGAGAGGGTGGCTAGTAGCTTCACATTTGCTGAATCTTAAGATCCATGACAAACCTATGTATACATGTACATATACTAGCTTCCCAAGCTTTACATTTTTTATCAATTTGGGTAAAATAGAGATTTTCTTGCCATGCGAGAAGACTGAATTTTCAAAATTATACCTACTACAAAGCTTAAAGCACTGTCCTTGAGACTTAGGAATGCCAGACCATAACAAAAAGCGAATCAAACCTCGAAAATCGTAATTAGCGGTGTTTGCAATCATCAATTTGTCGATACGATTTGTTTATAATAATAATAATAATATGGGTGGCGCTACAGCCCGTACTTTGCCAGGGCCTAGCTTCTCAGCAACCACTCGTGTTGTACATGCTATTGTTCTCACACGAGTGGAAGGGATACTACTACTACTACTACTACCTACAGTTTTACACTACAACTTTATATCAGTGTCCGGTAGATAAATATTGCACTTGAATAAGTCACAGACGTGTATGACACGCTATTCAAGGTCACTTTCATACATAACAACGCCGGACAAAACAAATCCTTTGAGTAAGCGGCAAATTAGACTTATGGAGAGGGTGGCTAGTAGCTTCACATTTGCTGAATCTTAAGATCCATGACAAACCTCTGTATACATGTACATATACTAGCTTCCAAAGCTTTACATTTTTTATCAATTTGGGTAAAATAGAGATTTTCTTGCCATGCGAGAAGACTGAATTTTCAAAATTATACCTACTACAAAGCTTAAAGCACTGTCCTTGAGACTTAGGAATGCCAGACCATAACAAAAAGCGAATCAAACCTCGAAAATCGTAATTAGCGGTGTTTGCAATCATCAATTTGTCGATACGATTTGTTTATAATAATAATAATAATATGGGTGGCGCTACAGCCCGTACTTTGCCAGGGCCTAGCTTCTCAGCAACCACTCGTGTTGTACATGCTATTGTTCTCACACGAGTGGAAGGGATACTACTACTACTACTACTACCTACAGTTTTACACTACAACTTTATATCAGTGTCCGGTAGATAAATATTGCACTTGAATAAGTCACAGACGTGTATGACACGCTATTCAAGGTCACTTTCATACATAACAACGCCGGACAAAACAAATCCTTTGAGTAAGCGGCAAATTAGACTTATGGAGAGGGTGGCTAGTAGCTTCACATTTGCTGAATCTTAAGATCCATGACAAACCTCTGTATACATGTACATATACTAGCTTCCAAAGCTTTACATTTTTTATCAATTTGGGTAAAATAGAGATTTTCTTGCCATGCGAGAAGACTGAATTTTCAAAATTATACCTACTACAAAGCTTAAAGCACTGTCCTTGAGACTTAGGAATGCCAGACCATAACAAAAAGCGAATCAAACCTCGAAAATCGTAATTAGCGGTGTTTGCAATCATCAATTTGTCGATACGATTTGTTTATAATAATAATAATAATATGGGTGGCGCTACAGCCCGTACTTTGCCAGGGCCTAGCTTCTCAGCAACCACTCGTGTTGTACATGCTATTGTTCTCACACGAGTGGAAGGGATACTACTACTACTACTACTACCTACAGTTTTATGCCGACTCCTAACGGCCAAGTTTGAGAAGCTTTTTCGAGACAGTAATTGGGCATTGTCAGTGACTCGAAAGAGGTGGGGCCGTGAAAATTGTTTTTTGCCGCTCAGAGCTGCAATCGAACCTACGACGTCGAGGTTGGGGTCGACGCACATACCCACAACGCCACGGGCCACCGATACGATTTGTTTGACCTTGCTGAATGGGACAAATCGGCAATGTGAACGCTCGTTACTACAAATTGGTACACATGTCACAGTACGGTAAACATTGATCGACTTGTAGTATGTACTAGGTGTACATAATTCTTTGGAATTTTACGGAACACACATCGGTGTCTTGAATGGTGTCATGATATATGAAGAATTAATGTTGACTTAATTTTTGTACGGCTTTATTCCAGCTAGCCTACCATTTAGTTCATTCTCTCAGAACTCTGCGAACGGTTTCTACAGGTAGAGGCTTTTTGATTAGAGATGACACTTCGGAGATTAACTTCGAAGCACTGTGTTTTGTGTTGGACTTGATTGTCCGAACAATATAACCGATGTTGTGTTCTGAGAGTAATTTGTTTTCCTGCTCTGTTTTTAATGTCTCTTGATTTTTTTAATTATTTAATATTTTGAATAACATTCCATGCGATCGTCCTATAGTTAATCATATTTTTCGCGGAAGCCGCTTTCGTGTTTTCAAGCAATATGTTCGTGATACTCATATTTTCTAAAGATATTTCGAATTGTTGGGCATCGGATGAAAATTGTTTTCTGCCTTCGCTGAAAACAAAAAGTTTTCTTTTTTTCCCAGCTTTACGTGCTCATATTATTTGAACTCAGTTTATAAAAAAAAAACAGTTTGCTGCGTTTTTCGCCTCCACAGATTACTTAAACAAATAAAATAACAATTATTAATGTAAATTTAATCAACAGACACAATGGAGATTGGCTAAAATTAATTTGGTTGGAAAGTTCATTAAATGTTCTTATACTTACATGTCAGGCCGGCGACCCAGGAAGGGTCCGAGCCCGAGCGATTGGTGCCTTCCGTCGTTGACGGTCCTGAGCAGGCTGCTTCCAGTCATCGAGACCAAGCTGTCGTGCATCCGCGACGGCTTGATCTCTATACCGTAGGTAGTACAGCTGGTAGAGTTCATAAACCAAGTTCTGGCAAAATAAGAGTCTTGTAGAACATGTTTATGGTCTTTCGGTTCAGGAGTTTCGACCCGAGTTGTTTCGACAGACCGAGTTAACATCGGTTGCCAAGGATGGTTCTACGTCAGATCTCCACTGTGATGTCGTTGTGGAGTTATCGTTTGGCCCGAGGTAGACAAACACCTTTAGTTAAGGTTAGTTTAGGTGGCTGACTGTTAAGAGCAGTCGCACTTAGGCCATAGTAGGCCCTTTGTGATACTACGCGGATTGACTTCTAACATCGGAACCAGTTGGTGCTTATAGTGGAGCGATATATCTGGCCACTGCTGAGCTCATTGAGGTTATTGAAGAAGTAGGCCCCTTGGTATGGGAACCTATGACTAGGCAGAGCGCTGCAAGAGCAACGGCAGGGGCACCCATCCTGCGAGCATGAGTGCCAACTGCATAGTGCCCGGTTATTACCCCTATGAGAGTCCTTTTGCTGAGTAGTAGAGAAGTAGACTGAGTGACCGTTTTAGGTTAAGTGTTTTTTTTTTATTTTTTTATAATTTTGCGCGTTAGGGGGTTATTAATACCCTTAATTGTCCAGGGTCAAGACACAGCACGGGCCGAAGGTATAGAGGGAGAGAGAGAGAGGAGGTACCTGTGCACATTGGTCTTAAACATCTGCGGATTGTAATCTATTGGAAATATTGAGCTGGGAAGAGCGTTCCATATTCGTGTAGTGCGGCTAAAAAACGAGTCTCTAAATTTCACTGTGCGTCCGAAAGCAGGCTTAAGGGTAAACTGATGAGCATTCCTGGCGAGACGTGTATTGCGGGTGAATTCAAGGAGAGGAGGAATGCAGTTGGCTAGCTCACTTGAGCATCGTTTGTTAAAGTAACGATAAAACACGGACAAAGAAGACACGGTTCGTCGATGTTCAAGGGAGTCTAATGAACCCGCGATATCACTGTCTCCAATAAGTTTTATCGCTCGCTTTTGAATTCTATCTAGTAGGTGCAAGGTGGTCTTGGGGGCACCAGACCAGATATGAGCGTTATACTCAAGCTTTGGGCGAATAAACGCCTTATAGATTAAAGCCAAATCAGAGGGGGTGAAGTATTTCTTGCATCGATTAAGGAAACCTAAACATTTCGCAGCATTTTTGGCGACCTCGAATATGTGATCGTTCCAACTAAGTGTTGTGTTGATGGACATACCGAGGATGGAAAGTTTTCCGGTTTCATCGATACAAGCGCCTTTCATGGATAATGGCTGATTATCAGGGGTTCGCTTTAGAGACAGCAGACAGCATTGAGTTTTGGAAGCATTGAATTCCACTCTGTTGTTCTTACCCCAGTTAATTATGCTGTCCAGATCGGAATTACATACGCTGCCGTTCCAATATTACGTCCGAAGAGCAGGGTCGTGAATTTTGGAACGAATATGAAAAGCTGAGGGTGCTGTCATCAGCGAAGGAGTGGATTGGATTAGAAGTGGCAGACAGGAGATCATTTATAAAAATGAGAAAGAGTGTCGGAGACAGAACAGAGCCTTGGGGGACACCAGCATTTATTTTGTGGATATCAGACTTGAACCCATCCAAAACAACTTGTATTGAACGGTTCGAAAGGTAGTTTCTAATCCATAGAAGCAGAGATTCATCAACACCATAGGCACGCATTTTCGACAAAAGAGCTTGATGCCAAACTCTGTCAAATGCTTTAGATATATCAAGCGCAACTATTTTGCTTTCGCCTGCATTGTGCAAAGATTGGTTCCACTTTTTGGTGAGATAAGCTATCAAATCACCAGTGGACCTGTTGCTGCGGAAGCCATACTGTCGGTCATTAAGAAGCTTCCGCGATTCAAGATATTTCAAAAGCTGACGATTTATCAGCGTTTCCATGACCTTAGAAAGAAGGGACGTAAGTGCTATGGGTCGGTACGAGGTGGGTGACGAAGATTCGCCCTTTTTAGGGACGAGCTGGACAAATGCTGTTTTCCATCTACTCGGAAAGAGTCCTGAAGAGTAGGATAGATGGAAAAACTTACGCAGTGGTTTTGCCAGCGAAGAAGAACACCTCTTAAGAAGTATTTGGGGGAATACCATCCGGGCCAGCGGATTTGTGCACGTCGAGATCTTTAAGTACTCTTGCAACTGTACGAGTGCGGAAGTGAATTTGTCCCATGGTAAAACCAACGTTCTCGAGTACAGGTGGGGTCAAGTTACAATCTGGCAGTGTTGAGCTGGCTGCAAAATGCGCC
This sequence comes from Eristalis arbustorum, assembly GCA_916610145.1. Classification (NCBI taxonomy): domain Eukaryota; kingdom Metazoa; phylum Arthropoda; class Insecta; order Diptera; family Syrphidae; genus Eristalis; species Eristalis arbustorum. Next base: position 65,537,408 of record OU744317.1, on the reverse strand, counting down.
GCAGCTTTGTCCAAAGAGCTGACAGCTGGGATGTCATTGTAAATGAGCGTGGGAATTGAGGACGCGGCGGAATTCTTTATGTTTTTCACAAATGACCAAAAGTTTTTGCTACCCTCGGGACATTGTAGCACTTTTTGCCCCAACTTTTGTTCATGGGAGACTTTCACACGTGGGATTATTGCATTGCGGTCATTTCTGGCCCGGTTAAACTTATTCCGGTTTTCCTCAGTAGGGTTGGCTTTGTATAATCGGAAATTCAACTCTCATGCATTTGGTCTGGGTTTGATACACTTCACTCTATGCGGAATGAAGGATCTCATACCCAGATGAAGAATGTTTGTGATCATATCAGCAGCGGCATCCACGTCACTATCGAGGAAGCACAGTGACCAGTTAAAATTCCTAAAGAAGTTGTTGAGTCCGCTCCAATTGGCTTTCTCGTATAGCCATACTGTTCTTTTCGGAATTTGTTCTCTACCTGTTTGTGGCGAAAACGAGAATTTAGCTGATACGACACAGTGGTCTGACGAGGCGACGATATGTCAACAGAATATTTATCAGGATGAGAGGTGAGAAACAGGTCCAGTGTGTTGGCGGAATGATCTGCAATGCCAGGTATTCGTGTGGGCTCATTTACAAGCTGGGTCAGATTGTTTACTTCAGCAAAGATTTCAACGTACCTTCCTTCGGGTGTTGTCTGGCCTGAATGTCGAAACCAATTAGAATTGTGTACATTGAAATCGCCCGCAATGGCAATTTCAGTGTGAGGATATAGGGAAACAATTCTTGAGATGGAATCGGATAGCGCATCAAATTCGTTAAAAGTTGAATTGCTATCCAAGTTTGGACTTCTATAAATAAAGCAGTAGTGGATTAAATGCTTACGGACATGGAATTTTAACCACAGAAAATTGAATTCCGTATTGCAACAGAGGACGTGTTGTGGTGTAAGTCACTACGCACGTAGATGCGAGACCGCGGTGTAAAAAGAAGAGCGGCACTAAGCTATATCCAGGCAGGATCAAATCCGATAAGTCGGTATTTTCACCTACCTGTGTTTCACTTAGCGCCAAGACGGCTGGTTTATAGCGGGATAAATGGACGTACACAGCAAAGAGATTCGTTCTAAGACCGCGAACATTACTCACATCAACTCTAAAATTTCCCATAGATTACAAGACGGAGATACCAAAAACCAAACTCCGAATAGATAGGCAAGCTGAGATTGGAAGTGTAGAATTTAAATTAGCTTCCCAACAACAACCAATGTAGGTGTTATGCCCATACATTGCTTAGAGTTGGTCCACCAATAAGTTCTAAAACCGCTACGTCCGATGCTACGCACTCTCAGTCGCATCAATCCGCCTGATAAAATCAAACGGGAGTTGCGACCGAGAATGCGCAGCAGTGGCTTGTGAAGGAAAGGGGCGAGAGGGAGCGGACCGGACGCACTCGACACCGAGACACTTCACTGCACTGCACACTTGTTTTTGTTTTTGTTATGATTTTTTTATTATTGATTCGGGGCACTCGCGATATAGCTGTGGATCGGATGGACCGCGACACTTTGTTTATTTTTTTTTTAGCGCACACGCGTAATGCACCGTCAAAGCAAGTGCACTGGTCGGAGGCTGGCACAGAAACTCTTGCCAGATTTCTTTTGTCTTAAAGCAGGTGGTGCCTTCTAGCCATTTGTCATTGGTGGTTTTGATTGTATGAATCTTTAAAAGATGATAGGCTGTAGCGATCGGCATGGAAGGTGGTACCCCTTCTATCGATAGGGATGAGGTAGTACCACACCTAGCGAGTTCGTCGGCTTTGCAGTTTCCTGGTATGTCACAATGTCCCGGCACCCACATGAGGTGAATGTTAAAATGCTCGGCCAGCTCGTTAAGAGACAGCCTGCAATTAAGGGATGTTTTAGAGTAGAACATGACATTGTCCAGGGATTTTATGGCGGCCTGACTATCGTAACAAATGGTGATATCCCCAGCGCCTCTTTAATCGCTATGGTTTCTGCCTGAAAAACGCTACAGTGATCAGGGAGCTTCACGGAGATAGCAATATTGAGGTCTTGTGAATAGACACCCGCACCCACCCCTTCTTTTGTTTTTGAACCATCCGTGAAGATGCGCAAAGGATCTTTCAGTGTTTGCATTTCAGTCATCCAGTCCGATCTGGAGGGAATACTGATTGAGAATTTCTTTTCAAAGATGGCCTGGGGTAGTAGGCGGTCGGTGTCGCTAGGTAGGAAGTTAAATTCCTTGAGAATGGTTGAGTGGCCAGTGTTGAGTTCGGACCACAATCGAAGTGTTTTGAGTCTCATGGCTGTACTTGCTGCTGCTTGTTTCCCGAATATTTCCAGAGGTGGGAGGTGGAGGAGAATATTTAGTGCGTCTGACGGAGTACTTCTCAGTGCCCCGCTGATACACAGGCAGGCCAGTCTTTGTACTCGGTTGGGTGCATTGCAGTTTATAGCCTTGTTTAGTGCTGTCCACCAAACTGAGACACCATACAAAAGTGTCGGTCTGACAATAGAGGTGTAAATCCAGTGAGCGATGCGAGGTTGTAGGCCCCATTTGCATCCAATGGCCTTTTTGCAGCAAAAAAGTGCAGAAGAGGCTTTTTTTTTACCCTTTCCTGGATATTGAGCTTCCAGTTTAGCTTGGCTACATAGGATAGGGGTCAATGCCTGCATGCCAGACCCCCCCTCCTCCACCTGCGTCGGTACCATATTGGCTACGGGGGTTTCCCTCTCGACAGAGCCTGAATAAAGATTGCTGAGGCTCGCTTGTAGCAGGACGGTCTTTCTACTCCTCTACTACCGCCTTCAGTATATTACCGACAGATGGAGCAATAGAGGTGGAGGGACGTTGTTCCGCTTTCGCAGTTGTCTCCCCATCCTCTTTATATACCCTTAGAGTAATCGTCTCAAAGCCATAGTGGACCTTTATTTGGCGAGAGGGTCCAGTGACTCTTTGTTAATTACAATCACTGCGGTCCTGGTTTCTCCCTTTAATTCCTCCAACTTTGCGACCTTCCAGTTTTGGGTAGAAAGGTTTGGATTGCAGAGTTGGATGAATTTCAGGATCGTGGCGGGATCCGAGGGGCTCCGCGGAAGGTAAGTGCGGGTCCTTGGCCTACTGGGGATTTGATCCCTCGTTGCGAACTCGAGCCGCGCACCCTTCCGCACATCTCCCAGTCTGCTTATGGCTGTTTTGAATAGATCAGTCGATCTTGGCAAATGAAAGTCACAAGCTTTGTGTGACCCTGGTGCCATCCTCCGTCGCGCCCTACAGGTGCAAGGCCTCCGTTTTCTAGCACCAGGCTCGGATGGATATCGTTTATCGGTGACTCCATCTTATTCCAATTCGATGGAGGGATAGCGCAGTTAGCGACACTTCTATCTAATACGACGTAAGTGATGTCGGCTTACAACACTTATAGTGATACGGCCTGTTGAGCCTACTGGCAATATTAGATATTTCAGCACTTTCACTTTACTACTATTGGTGCCCAAGCTAAAGACCGTTCGCTATTCTCATTTAGCTTCTTTACCTTCTAGCGCCTCTCCTTGTATCTTTTATAGGAAGGTCCTGGGACCTTCGAGGAAGAGGCAACTTCGCGGGAACCGAAGTGTTCCTGGAAGAGGAAGTTCCAGCCGATGAGAGAGCACCGGTCACTTTTTTTGTTTTCTTTTTAGAAAATTCTTTATGAGTCCCACGATTAGCGGAGAAAAGGAAGGTCAGGTTGTGCAGATTTCCGCATTGCTCCGCTAAGGCTGGGTGCCTTTTCTAAAGCCAGGCCAGACCTTAGCTGGCTCTTGGCGTTTATTTTATAAAAGGCTCTCGATGATTTTGAGGTGGGAGGGTGCGGGAGGCCTTTTCTTCATTCGTAAAATTTTACTCCTCCCTCCTTCTAGCTCGGTACTCCTCCTGATTTGATTGGCGGTTCGGCCATCCGGCGATTGCCAGGTTGCTGTGTGGATTTTTTTTCGAAGGAATCTTGTGCTACTTGTAACCATTTTACGGTCTGTCGCAATGTCAGTGAGTCATTAGCCGTTTTTATTGTCGTGTCGTGGAGGCTGTGTTTTCCGATCACTTCGCCAAAGATGTTTTCGACGATTTTGTCATCGTACTCCGGACAGGCACCGTACAAGAAGAATCTTCGGCTGGTGTGTATATAAGGCTGATGTTGTACAATCTGCCTTGGATACGAATCACAGCCAAGCGATCACTTGTCGGTTTAGATCTTCGATCCGTAATCCGTATTTCCACAAGTCCCAAATGTGTGCATCCTTTTGTGACAGCTGTAATATATGTCGCAATCTTTCTTTTTTATAATCTCTTGTCTTATTCAGCGTAATTCATGGAGCGCAGTAGAATCCGCTTTATACTGCTTGATCTTATTTTCCAGTTTTTGTGCGACTCCTAGAGTATAGAGTGTTCTTACATCCCATTAGCACACTCGCAAATTTTGTCCTTTTTGCGCCGTGTCGTTGTTGTAGGTCCGCCCTTTTCACCGAAACAAGAAGCGGTCATTGATTTGCGCATTGATCATAGACCCTTCCCCTAGAGGACAGAAATTTATATAAGAGCTGTGAAGGGTATCCCGTCTTTGTACTGTCTGATTTCGGTATGAATACAAATATTAAACTTTTAATCTGGGCATCCGTATGAGGCTATCACTAATAGTTGCAAGCCGGTATCTGGCCAAAATCACTATTCGGTACAACTCTAATTTGTGTGTCAGATAAAGTACTATAGAATTAAAACAATTTTTTCTTCTTCTATTTTAGCTTGACCTATGGGGAAATCGATGTGATCTATCAATATCGGAAGGCAAAGAAATAAAGCAGACGGGAAATCTCTTCCATAGTATTGATGAACTTGATTCTAACATTTTGGTTGACGACGGCATGTTTGTTTGGTCTTGTGTGAATGCACCTCTTGATGAAAGCTCGAGAGTAATTGATTTTGTTCAAGACAATTCCGGGTTTGAATTGTTTACGGACTTTTTGCTTGCTGAGTATATAATTGAGAAAGGTCTTGCAACAAAAGTTCGTTTTCACGTAAAAGCAATTCCTTGGTACATATCAGACGTTACGGCAAATGATTTTTTTTGGGCTCTCAACTATTTACAAAATCATTCGTCGGTCGTCTTAAAGGATGTTGGGCAAAAGTGGTCAACCTATGTAAAGAATGGCCAGTTCGAGTTGGCGCCCTTAGAATGGTTTTGGACTAGCCCCTACGAATATCATAGGTAAATGCTTAGATATCATGATGTATTTAGTAATATTATTTACTTGTAACTATTATTTTCAGAATGCAAAAAATTAATCCAAGTTTGTATATGAAATTGGCTGAATCACATTTGATTATTTTCAAGGGAGATTTGAATTATAGAAAACTTATTGGCGATTTCACTTGGGATAGTACAGAATCATTCAAAAATTGCCTAAGAGGTTTGTATTGATCACGATTGTATACTTTTCTGTTGTACAAATTTTGTTATGTTAAGAATTTCAGCCGACTAACTTATGCGCTCTTCGCACAGTCAAGGCTGATTTAATATGTGGATTAAAGGAAGGCATAGCTGAGAACTTAAATAAAATTAAGCCAAATTGGATGATAACTGGAGAGTATGGCCTTGTACAATTTTGCAATTCGATTTAAAACAAATTGTAATGAACGCTAAAATAAATCAATCACAATCATTTTCCGATTGTTTTATTTGTAGTTTGGCCTTTGCTGGGGCAAGGAGGTTGTTTTACAGCAGACAACTTGATTTCAGGGTGAAGGTTATCTGCTCATAGCCCTCTTCCGTGCAATTATGGCATACGATTGTCCACTGTGACTCAACAAGAGTCCTACCCAGATGGAAAATATGAGGTTGTTCGAGAGACAATGTCCTCGGACTTGTCTCGGATTGTATCCTACACCCAAGTCTAAGTACAAGAAGTACTATCCCAACCAGGTCCTGTACAACGAGGCAAACCTGAACAGGATTAGATAGATTTATTATTAATCTGACCAGAAGGTATACTGCACGAGCTATGACTTCATCCAACAGTCTGATCTTTGGGGTTTACTACCTAAATGTTAATAATATGGATGATAACAGTGCGCCTTACCAGCTTTATTAATCCCGAGGCATTCCTCTATCTCGACACAATTTGGCCTAATAAAGGATCCACACGGATTCCCTGCAATCTTCCATGTCGGAAGCCGACCAGTAGAGAGGCGACTTCAATATGTACACAATAATATGTCAATATAATATGCAAAACAATATGTCGCAGTTACGAGAATCTCCTTCGGTACATTAGAGCGATGTCAGCCCGAGACAGGAGAGAGTCTGCTAAGGAACGACAATTTTACTGGTAGGTACACCAAAACTATTCCCCGCGTTAGTTGACCATGGTGTCCCACTTAGATAGATTTAAGGTAGTCGTAAGGAACAATATAAAAAGAAAGTGCAAAAGAAGTAAAGTATTTAAAGTAAATTAATTAAAAATATAAAAAACTGTTTGTGAACTCTACGGACAGAAGAAAAGGGTAGAGAACCGGTTTCTCAGAAGGAAAAAGAAAGAGCAGGAGATGCTAGGAAAGTCCACAGTAGACCAGAACTTCACACTACGGCAGATCCTGGAACAAAACCCAAGAAGTGCAAATCGACACCTAACATCTGATAGTCGATTTCAAGGCTGCATATGAAAACGTGCATGAAGATGAGCCATACGCTATACGCCATGTCTAGTTTTCACATTCCTGATAAGCTCGTCAAATTATGCAGGATGACGGTGGAGGGCTCTCGCTGCTCCATCAAGGTCGGTAACGAACTCACCGTGAACTTCAATGTCAAAAAAGGTTTTAGACAAGGCGACAAGGCAAGGCTGTCATGTGATTTCTTCAACATCGTCCTAGAGAAGATCGTGCGAAACTCATACGCCAACACCAGAGGCACGTCTTCCAATAGTGCGAAATATTACGCTGATAACATTGACAGAATTCAGTGAGCCGTCAATGAGGAGTCTCTGGAAGGACCAAGTTGAGAAGTGCTTGGTCTCGCCGAGCGAAAAATTCTGCGCGCGATCTGTTTCTGTTGACGGGTTTTGGAAGAAAAGATGGAACCACAACCTATACGGGCTGTACAGCTACTTAAGCCTCGCCAGGCCTCTGCGGATCCAACGCCTACTGTGGCTGGGCCATGTAGAGCGTATGGACAACTCAGCTCCGGCCCGAAAAATCTTCAAATCCAATCCTGTAAGGGAACGCAACAGAGGACGCCTGCGATTAAGGTGGCGCACCGAAGTGGAAAAGGAACCTCAACCACCTTCGTGTGCAAAACTGGAAACAGATAGCCAGAGATAGCGCTAGTTGGTTGAGGCACAGGTCTTATAATGGACTGTATAATTATATTATTCGGCTTATTTTTAATATCCGGCCGGAGCTTAATATTCTGTTTATACACGGCCGAGTACCGGATAGTTGTTTTCACAGGAGAAAAAACTAAGAAAATAGTAAGTTTTATGATCTGATTGAATTAACTTAACGTATTGTTTCGTTTTACAAAATCTGTGTATTCGTAAACACATAAACCCAATTAATTTGTGCAATAAAAGGGTTAGACCACTGGATTGTGATAAAATTAAACTCAAAAATTCAATATTTCTATTCACCGATTTATTTACATACACTGCTATACTTTATCTTTACTACACTCCACAATTAGTTTATTACGCATTCTACTCCAAATTGTGTTCCATTATTTCACCTTAATTTGTTCGCATTAAGTGCGATCCGAAAATGTCCTTTGCCGTGAATAGCAGATTGGTATGAAATAAGGAAAACTAATATTTGTTCGTCACAGTTTCGTTGATTCCTGTGGACTACTTTCCTTAGATTCTCCTCGAATGTTCGGTTGAGCCTTTTCACAATACCGTCCGACTGTGACGGTGTTTTCCTTGTGTTATGTATGCCTTAGGTCTGACACACTTTCTTGAACACCGCCGATTCAAAGTTTCTTCCCTGGTCCGAGTGCAGCTTCAAGTTAACACAAAAATGACATATTCAATTGCGGAAGAATGTATCCGCACAAGTCTTGGCTTTTTGATTCGGGATGGCATATACCTCCCATCACTTTCTGAAATAGTCGACGACCACCAGGACATACATTATTACCATTCGCTGGTTGGAAAGGGTCATGTTACATCCATTGCAACACTGTCGCATGGTGCTCCAACGTTGTATTGGTGTATCTTCAATAGGATTCTTGACTGCGACTCCTTCGCATTTGTGCAAATATCACATGCCTGGATCCATTCCGTTACTGGCTGCTGGTATCCAAAACAGTAGAATCTCTGCTAATGTTCTCAACTGTCTCTGTGATGCCCAGATGTCCTCCACTTGATGCGTCGTGATGTTCCTACACAATTTCGTGTATTCTCCTCCTCGGGTTCACAATCAGTTTTAATTTTCTTGGTCATCCTCACGGTATGGTTAAACGTTCAACGGCTTCAATAATTTTGCCAGATCTGGATTATTGATTTGCTCCCTGCGTATCTGTTCCAACGACCACTGTTCCCCCGGTAAGACACTTAGTCATCGCACATCGATAATGAGTTGTTTTTCTACTGCCCTGCAATGTTTGCATTCAACCTTCCAAGGGCTTCGCGATAGTGCATCTCTGTTCTATGTTAAAGTGGTAGCTCTGAAATCTTTTTACCCATAGAGCTAGTTGTCCTTCGAGATTCTTAAACTGGAGCAACCACAGTAGCCCGGCATTATCAGTTCTCAGATCGAATTGTTGGCCATACAAATACTAGTGGAAGTGTTTTACACTTTCCACCACAGCCAGAAGCTTCCTTCTCGTGATGCAGATGCTTTGATAAAACTTTACTGTAATAGGCAATTACCTTTGCATGGCCACCAGTTACTTGGCTGAGAAAACCGCCTATACCGTAAGCCCTTGCATCCGTGGCCACTGGTATTCTCCTTCTTGCTTGTCGGAACGGTCTCGCATCGCCGGTGTGGATTTGATGCATGACTATGCTTGTTCTGGCCTCATTTCCCGAATTTGACGCAAATATAGGGCTATACAGCGCTTTCACTTTTTGCGCCTGTTGTGTTGATAGGCTTTTCTTACATTCGGTAATAAACGTACTCACGTTGCTGTCCGCTGTTGACTCCACATCTCGTTTTGGCTGTGACGCTGTACGTAGCCGCATGCCGTACAACGGCTCTACATCTAGTACAAGATCACTCCTTATGATCGAATGTGATGCTCCTGTCAATGTCAAGTTTCTTTCTCCAACAATGCCATCGACAGTAAGGTTGTTCCCGTTCCTTCCGAGTTGGTAAATAAAGATTGTGCGAAAATCCGTTGTCATTTTTTTTCATTTTCAATGCATTTTTATTTCAAATTCATAACAATCTTACGTACTAGACTAAAATGTCTAAAATTAGTTGGACGTACATGTTTTTTCTACATTTTAACTTACTAACCTCGATGAGCACTCTAAGCCAAACTTAATCTTAATCTATTGTCTTTCGACCTAACCTTACATTTAATTTATTTAACGACTTCACAACTACTTATTATTAAGAAAAATTTTAAATAAAAACTTAATAAATGGACAATCCGTTGTGGGAGCCAGTTTACGCCCCTCGAAACTGACTCCTTTTCCTTTCCAGTTGCATCCGGCTGTCGTCTCTTGATGTTATGTGCCGGTGACTGGGATCTGGAACGTTTCCAAGGCTTCCTGCAGTCGCATGCCATGTGTCCCACTCTATCGCAGATGAAACAATGGCCCTTAAAAGTGTTCCGAGTAGGTGCCAGCTCCACATTCACTCTGCGAGCTCTAAGATGTGGCTGAAAGGTCCTGAAAGGTCCTCCTTGGTGACAAAAAAAAAATCTCTAATACCGTCTATAAACGCATCTGTCTTTGCGTTTTCAATGAGCTCCATGGTTGTGCCGGCGTACGCCAGATGTGCCAATCGCTCAACATCTGCAGCATATTCCTGAAGTGACTCACCGTTGCGTTGTTTTCGTTGTTCACCTCCATACTTGCGTTGCAGCGAGCCCATTACATCGTGTACAGATCAGGCAAAAGGATCGAGGACATCACTACGCTCGCGCAGGGTGACTTCGACTCATTCATGAGAGATTGCGATGACTGGAAGTTGAATATCAACTTTCAGAAGTCGGAAACCATACTGTTCAGAACGCCGTTGTATAAAGCTTCCGCGGATACGAAAAAGAATTGGCGAAAGTTCTGCATTGTAGGACGGCACGGGCAACCACTGGCGCAACGGATTGTAGTCAGATACCTGGGGATCTGGCTAGATCAGTATCTATATTTTAACAAACATGTAGATGCTGCTCTAGCCAGGGCCCGAGGCGCTTTTGCCCTCACAAAGAGACTGTTTTTCAACAGCCAACTCGATGCAAGGGTAAAAGTAATCTGCTACATGGCCCTCATACGGCCAATGCTCACATATGGTTGTCCCGTGTGGTTCAACGTGAGTGCAAGCTTGATGGAAAAGATTCGGGTGTTTGAGAGGGCTTGTCTTAGGGCTTGCCTTCGCCTTTACAGAACACCATAGTCCCATAGTACATAAAATTCTACTCCAATGAGGTGTTATACAACAGGGCCAACCTGATACGAGTGGACAATTTCCTGGTGAAGTTGATTCGAGGTCACACTGCGAGAGCGATGAACTCGGTTAATAACTTGATCTTCGGGGCTTACTACCACAACCCATTGTACCACGAAAGGGTACGTCACAGTGGCTTCGTCCCTCCAGAAGCATTTCTCTATTTTGACAAGCACGGCCTGATACAAGAATGCGGTACCGCTCCTGTTTCACATAGCCAGGTCAACTGTGGGTGGGCGACTCAACCACGACCGTTCCGTTGCACAACGAGCTGAGGAGGGCCTCCTCCGGTTCAGTACAGCGGTCTCGAGTCGGTATGTGCGAGATGTTGCATTGCAACATCGTAAGTTGTGGTGGCTGGGGAGCGAAGGAACTCCAGCGTCGAACCCTTTACACCCGGGGGTAGTGCGTTCCCCCTTATGGGGCGCAGTCGGTTACTGTCTTGCAGCGGATTGGATCTAATTCCATCAGCCGCAACCTATGGCCGACTTATACATCTTAGTGTAGTTATAGGTTAGTTTTAAGCTGTAGATATGTAGATATACAAAAAATAAAATAATACAAAAAAAAATTAAATAAAAATATAAAAAAAGGTACCAAAGTATACACAGGAGTACACCTGAGTGTACTTTAGTGTATACGCTGTACATAGGGTAAGTACATATATATATACATGTGCGTATGTTATTATACATGCATGTATATATGTATGTATATTTCATTAAGGTAGTTTTAAGTTATTTTAAGTTAGTATGTAAGTTAGAATATAAGTTTTACGAAAAACTGTTCTGTTTTTGTTAAACAATTTTCTTAATATCGATTTGTACGATAAATGCATAGTTTAAAATATACTTAGTTTAAGTCGAAAGACATAGTTTAAGATTAAGTTTAGCTTAGAGCGCCCGCCGAGTGCCAGGAAGTTAGAAATAGAACTGTACGTCCAACTAGTTTTAAGCATTTTTGTCTAGTATGTAAGCTCTTTATGAATTAAAAAAAATAAAAATGAATTAAAATGAATGAATGAATGCGAGCCCATTATTACGTTGTAGTCCATCTGGCGATTCTCTGGAATCGTCTGGAGCATGTCCGCAGCACCGCCCTTTAACGACAAAACCAATGCTGCCGCCTTGTCTTCCTCGCTCAGATGTACACTGGCGACAGACGTTTCAAACTGAAGCCGAAAGATGTTAAAGGCTGTTGTTCCGTCGTATGTCGGTGGCTTGAGCTTGGTGGCAACGCTGCTGATAACTGATTGCCTCACCTTCAGGCAACCGAAGTCTCTACGCTCGGAACATCGGGGTCGAAGGGGTGAGAGTTTTCGTCGAGTACTTTCATTTAACTGTTTACTTCAAAAAGTTTCTGCTCGAAAAGGTTCAGCTGTAATTCTCGAGGCTTCTTGTTGTGGTCCTCCAGCGATTTTTGTACACTTCCCAGTAATTTTTGCATTTGTTTTTTCTGCACTTCCAACGATTCGCGCACGCTACTTAGCAATTGACGCATCTCTTGTTTCTGTTCTTGGAACAATCAAATGCATCATCGCTATTATCGCATTGCCACAATCCCACTTCTGACACCAATGTTACGTTTTATCCAAAACTGTGTCTATGTATTCACAATCAAACTGTCCAATAAAAGGGTTCGATCACTGGATTATGACGAAATAAAATAAAATACTTCACTATTTCTCTGCACTGATTTATTGTATGCTGCACTATTACTACTTTAACTTTACTATACTTAAATCACCTCAGTTTAGTTTTGGATTTTGTAAAAAAAAAAGTGATCAAAAGTGTAATAAACTAATTGTGATGATTCAATTCCAATTAAGTTAAGGTCGTAATAGTGCTCCAGCTGTAATTTCTTAAAATTTCAAGGGTCCTTTTATATAAGATTCATGAAAGTAGACTAAGAAATTTTAGCCTGTATATCCTTAACCGGTTGTTTGTTGTGCCTTACACTAACGTAGTTCTTCATAAGTCCTTGTTCACGAGTCTCGACGTAATTTTCTCTTTTTGCATTTAAGTATTTAATTTAGTTTTGATTATTTTTATCTAACCTGTCTTTTATTACAGTTCTTTCTATCTCATTATTTTGAGCCTTAAGTGGTTTTGTTTGAATTGTGGAATGGAAAGAGTTATTGTATAGACCGATTGCTTTATTCATTTGATCAGTAATGGGAAGTTTATTTTCTATATTCAAGGCACGAATTCGTTCGTTGAGGGTACTTTTCAGACGCTCTACATCACCGTTACCAGTATGACTATTCGGTTTAACGAAATGTACCTGAATATATTCTTCTCTGAAAAACTCCCTTACGTTTGTATTATTTAATACACTGTCACAAACTACTTTCTTCATTTTACCTTTAATTGCTATAAGTTGTAAAAATTTGTTAACAAGTGTTCGACTATTCCATTTTTCTAAATCAAAGCTTACTGCGTATTTGGAGAATTTATTAATGAATATAATAAAAGATTGTTTTGAGTTTGCATATGTATCTATATGAATAATTTGATGTTGGGGGCCGTTTCCGTAAATTCAAACCTTTTCTTAATATGCTTCCTATCGTACTTTGCAGAGAAGTATCACAGCTGTTAGCAACTTTACGGATCAAAACTCGGTCCGGGAAGCATACGATATGCTTCATACCTTCATAGTTTGAAACTATTCCAGAATGACCAGATTTTTTTATAGAACAAAGAGATTTGTCTAGTCTAGAGCTTCATCTTCACAATTAAGATCTTTAGCAAGGTATATACATTTTACAAATTTTTCCAATGTATTAGGTGGGAAAAGTAAGATCAACTTATGTTGTACCTGGTTATATCCAGAATCCTCTAATTCTGAGCATATTTCAACTTTTCCTTTAGTAACATGTCTTCGGACGATGTTATCAATATTGTGCTTTGTGCTTAATTTTTCTTGTCAAATTTAATTTTTGCGAAGTATGTTCATATCACAAATCCAAGCAAATTCTTTTTGCGCGTACAAGCAAATTTACTGGTCAATAGCACAAACTAAGGGAATTCCCAATGTCTTTTTTTACACGGTTTTTTCTTTATTCAAACTACCGTGTAAAAACAGAATTAGGTATATTGCTTTGCCTGATGGTCAGGAACGCACAATAAAAAGTACAAAGTCGTTCGTCATGCCAGTGATTAGACGGGTCCTTGACTACTGGTGTTACCGTCGGACATGGAGGGAATAATTGCAGATGATTAAACAGCTTCACACGATGAATTATCCAATAACACACGACAATTAGAATGACAGACAGAATGCCCAATAACGCACGACGATTAGAACCGCAATACAACGAACAATACACACCGCGATTTTCCAAATAAAATGAGAACTTCAACTATTTGTTCAATTAAATTTATTTATTAAGATATTAATTTATTATATGATTACGGTAGTACAACGATTCGACGTTCACCTGTCACTTACAACATTCAATTCAACTCAATTTCTTATCGCTACCTTCATTTATGCATTCATTGTTGCTGATCAAGCACTCTTACGAAATGTGGGAATGAGAATGAAAAATATGTTTTACGTCAATTTCGCTGACCTAATGTCTGGTGCGCTTTCCTGTTATCTTGTTGACTGCATAACACGTCCCCCCTTTTAGTCATATCTATGGATACTTAATTCTTAGATTCGACTTCGGTGAATTCATCTCGATTGATGAATAATCGTAATCGTTGTCCTGCCTGATCCAAAGCAAAGTTTCCAGATGGTGAATGCAATCGCTAGTAGGCTTACAATTCCAAAAAACGAAATTAGGATCCCCTGTGATCGTTCTGGAATCTTTTCTAAGGTTTTCGACCAAAAGTTTTTGTGATTCTGGATCTCCATTGACAGATCTTGCAGCTCATGGACGTCTTTTGCAGTAATCTTCGACATCGGTTCTTGGTTGATAACGATTTCTCTTAACTTAACGTTTATACAGCAGTCTTCTAATTCGCCATAGGAGTGCTTGTCCTTGACCGCAATTTCCGTTTCAGTACCAATTGTTTTTATCGTCATATCGTAGGTCTCGAAAATGCAGTTGTTATTTACTTGGATTATGCCGGTGCCAACTAGTTTTCCTACATCTGTTTCGTTTTTACATTTACATTCGTATTGAGTTTTCTCCGAAATACTATACAAATATGAATTTTCTCTTAACTTATGAAATATTTCTACATTAGAGTTTATAATTTTGGCATTACATTTTTCAGCTCTATTTCCCATGAACAAATTTATCTCACAATTGGAGTCACTTACTGTACTTCTAGGAAGTTGGGGTTTACATACTAAGATTTTGTTATAACTATTACAATCTTCCAAATTTTCTTTCAATGTGTAATCTTCTTTATTTTTATTTATAATTAAAAATTTATTTCTTACTTCTAGAATTACAACTCCATTTTCAACTATTTTTGGGATAGCAATTGTTTCATATATATCAAAAATGTCTTTCTTTACCGTCGGAATATTAATAATAACAATGATTTTTTGATTTTTAGCAAAAGCATTTAGTTTCAGTGTTCTCAAAATTTTCAATTCGAATTTTCCATGTTTGGTTCTACTGCTAGTATTTTGTTATTCTTTAAATTTCTAAGTTCGTTTAGTAGATCAGTAAGCTCTATAATCCGAGGATGTAGTATCCCTGCTTGTATGAATAAGAGGCTGTCTATTATTTGTTCTATTTCTATTTCTAATTGTAACATTTTAAAATTTATTTTGATAGATATTTCCTCATAGTATGATTCAATCAAAATAGTTTTATTTAAATTTCTACCCAACGCAATAACTTTATTAATTTCATTTACTATTTGATTGATTTTATTAATAGTTACATTCGAATTTTTAACATTTTCTATGATTTGTTTATTTAAATGGCTAAGTATCCTCACATTTTCTTCCATACTACTTTTAATTCGTTGTTCGTTATTATCTATATTCTGATTGTCATTATAGTAGTATTCCGCGGTGTCCATTGTACCGAAGAGGAATTTAAACCCTGATCCTATTGCATTAATCAGTCCACGTTTTTGCTTTTTTGGATTTTCTATAATTCCATTTCACCATGCCTTGGTGATTGCCTGCATGGTGAATAAGAACCTGAAATATATGGCTTAACGTTAGCTTTGTTAAATTTCTGCTTTTGTATATCGAAAAAATTTGCTTTAAGTTCGTCAATCATAAAGCGATTTTTCTTCTGTTATGTCTACTTCGCTAGGTTTGTTTGCTTCCAAACCGAAGACTACCTCATACGGTGTGTAACCCGTTGTGTTGTGAATGGTGGTATTGTAGCAAAACCCTGCGTATGGGAAACGCTTTTGCCAATCTTTCTCCTGAACTAGTTCTTTACCTGTTGCTTCAGATACTCTAATAATCTGCAATGGGCTCGCTCCACGCTTCCATTTGCTTGCGGGTAACCAACACTGGTCGTTATGTATTGTATTCCCAACAATTTGCAAAATTCTTCAAAAAGCCCATTACAAAACTCTGTGCGATTATCTGATAGAATTATCGTTGGCATTCCAAAGTTCATAACCCAGTCTTCCATGATTGCGCGAGCTACTGTTTGCATATCTTTGCTTTTTAATGATATGAACTTGATGAATTTAGAAATATCATCCTGTATTGTCAAACCGAATTTGAACCCATCAGATATTTCTTGCATTGGCTCGATGATGTCAATCATAGTTTTTTGTAAAGCCCTATCGGCTGAGCTGACTACTTTCATTGGGTTTCTTGTAGGCGCTCTGTTTATGTTCTCAGTTTGACATTCTTCTAACGAAATCTTCAATGTGCTTTTGCATACCTTTCCATTTGAACTTTTTCCTTATTTTGGCAAATTTTGCCTTTTGTCCCGTATGACCTCCTATAAGCCCTTGATGATACTCTTTCATTATAGCTAGTCTTCTTTCGGGATCAAATACCTCTTCTTTACCATCCGTGCCTTTTTCTTCGTCATCGCTAGATAATTCGCTTATTATATTAGAATTACTTTTCTGATTTGCGTCAATTTCTATTTCCGTTGTATTATCTTTTATATTATTTCCAATGTTTTCTTCTGGTAACCTTGAATTATTGGAAATTGTGGCGACCTTGTCAGTAGTATAAACACTTTACTACACTAATCGAGGTGGCATAGTAACATGTAAATTCTAGTTGTCATAGCTTTAGATAAATAAACTTTTACTTTTATTCTGGCAGCCGAATAGTTGAGTTATTCTTTTAGTACTTCTCTAGAGAATTGTGGGTCATTACAACTGGCGACGAGGTGAATTCGTTACATTTAATTGTTAACCAAAGGCATTAAATTGTAAAAGAAAGAAATTGCATTCAATTGCAGCATTGAGGATTACATTCAATTGTTGATCAAAAGCATTAAATTTGCGAAAGAAGGAAATTGCATTAAATTGCAGCATTGAGGGTTACATTGGTTGACCAAAAGCATTAAAATTGCGAACGAAGGAAATTGCATTAAATTGCAGCATTCAGCGGCATTCAATTGCAAAAACAAAAGATTGAGAGTTACTTATAAGGAAACGATGGCCGATTCCGTGATAAAACCATTTCTATGTGAAAATATCGATAAGTCCTTGATGAGATGGTAGAATGGTATCGTTCATTTCGAAGAAATCGCTAATCCAATTAAAAAGAAAAATAAGCTCTTGCATCTGGGAGGACCACAATTAAAAGTGGTTATTTTTAATATCCCTGGAGCTTTAGCGGATTCCACTGCAATTGAGGATGAAAATGTATTCATGGTGTTGGTAAGAAAACTAAATGACTATTTTTTCACCCAAGAGAAATTCGACATTTGAAAGACATTTGTTCAGAACACTTAAGCCAGATGAAGGGGAAAGCTTCAATAAATTTTTTCTGCGACTGCGACATCAGGCAGCCAGATGCTCTTTTGGTAACACAAAGCAAGAGGTTATTGAAATTAACATAAAAGACAAGGTCATAGACCCATGAGCTTCTAGAGATTTAAAGAAACGTTTATTGGAAAAGGAACACTCCCTAGAAGATGTGTTAGAGATGTGTCAAGTTCACGAACAGATCGCGAGCCAGACAGAATCGATGATTCCAACTCTATCGTCATGTGGTATTAACAACATCTGAAATACTCATAAACGGAAGGGTCCAAACGAAGATAAAGATTGTCAAAGATGTGGAAGATTCGGTAATAAATGTGGGTTTTTTCGGCATTTTGCTAAGAAATGTAAAACCAAGTCTGACAAGCGAAAGACCCCATTTGATAATGAACCTTTTCATAAGAAAAATAAGTTTGAACCATCAAAGGTTAGGTTCGTAGACGCAGAAAACTCAAATAATACTTTCAGTCAGCACTCCTGTTTTCAAATCACAGAAGACTATGTTGAAGCTTCAAGTGGAAAAATAATCTGTTCCATCGGAAACAAATTGTTAATGCTAATCGACTCAGGGTCACGTTTCAATTTGATAGGGGAAGAAGACTGGGAAAATCTATGCAAAACCTCAGCATTGATTAATGTCAGAACAGAATCGGAAAATCAGTTCATAGCATACGCAGCTAAAGAGATGCTTGAAATAAGAGCTGTTTTTGAAGCTCCCATTACGTTGACTACCGTAAAGAATCGATGGCTTCATTCTATGTTATCAAGAACGGTACACAGTCCCTTATGGGGCGTGAGAGTTTAGCGAGAGAGTTTAGCTTTGGTTTGGGGAGTAGAACGTTTTTATTACTATCTTGTAGGAATAGAATTTGAACTAGTGACGGACCACAAACCTTTGGAAGCAATCTTTAAGCCTACCTCGAAACCACCTGCTAGAATCGAAAGATGGGTTCTTCGGCTTCAGTCATTTACATTCAAAGTTATTTATCAACTGCCAACGATCAAGAGATTATGGAAGCGGTAGAAAATATCAAGAGAGACGATTGGACAGCGTGTAATAAAAATAAGTTATTTCCGTTTCGATTTGAACTAAGCACCATGGGAAACATCTTACAACGTGGTTCCAGACTTGTCATACCAAGACCGTTACGGACGAAAGTATTGGAGTTAGGACATGAAGGTCATCCAGGGGAGACAGCAATGAAACGAAGACTGCGGTTAAAAGTATGGTGGCCACTAATGGACAGAGAAGTGGAATCTTTCGTGAAACAGTGTCGAGATTGTCTGTTAGTTTCAAGGCCGACCCCACCAGTGCCTATGCAGCGCCTTGCTTTTCCAGACGGCCCCTGGGAATGCCTTGCAATGGATTTATTGGGTCCTTCATCAAATCACGATTACGCTTTTGTAATCATTGATTATTATTCAAGATACCAGGAGACTAGATTTGTAAAAAAAATAACGTCTTCAGAAATAATTGCCATTTTAGAGGAAATGTTTTCTAGATTGGGGTATCCTACATCTATAAAAGCTGATAATGGTCGGCAGTCTGTGAGTGTTGAATTTAAGAACTATTGTGACAGTAACAACATTGATTTGATAACTTCGCCTCCTTACTGGCCACAGGCCAATGGTGAAGTTGAAAACATGAATAGATCGATTTTAAAGCGACTACAAATAGCTCACGGAAATGGAGCAGACTATAAAATAGAACTGCAGAAATTTACTTTAATGTACAACGTGACAGCGCATGGTACAACGGGGAAATCACCTTCAGAACTGCTGTATAAAAGCTCAATTAGAGATAAAATTCCTTCTATACAAGACATAAATGAAACTGTTTTAGACTCAGAGGCAAGAGACTTGGACAAAATAAACAAACAAAAAGGAAAAGAGAGTGGAGATAGAGCTCGTGGTGCGAAGGATATATTGGCGATAAACTCTTACTTCGCAATTTGACACCCCAAAACAAGCTAACAACAACTTTTGATCCTGCTGAATTTGAGGTGATTAAATTAAACCGAAATGAAGCAGTGGTACAAGGAGATGACGGAAGGACTTTTAGGAGAAACTTAAGCCATGTAAAGAAGATACCAGTTTTATCTCAAACAGGGATGAAAGGAACAAATAATAATGAAAGCAATTCTGATCCCTCGCTAATAGAATCTAACGAGGTAGTGGAAAATAACACCAAGCCGAGAAATCCAGAGTTGAGTAAGCTAAAAAATATAGGAGGGATGTGGCGACCTTGTCATTAGTATAAGCACTTTACTACACTAATCGAGGTGGCATAGTAATATGTAAATTCTAGTTGTCATAGCTTTAGATAAATAAACTTTTACTTTTATTCTGGCAGCCGAATAGTTGAGTTATTCTTTTAGTACTTCTCTAGAGAATTGTGGGTCATTACAGAAATTATATTTTCCTCTCTTCCAGCATTTTCTATTTTCATTTTCATTTCATTTCATTTATATTTCAAAACCCTCTTCTTCTATTAGATTCATTAAATCCTGCGACGTCTCTTCCTTTTCTTTCTCGATGATTCTAACGTTTCTACTTAGCTACTACGTTTTCTTTTCTTTTTTGTAATTAATAACATAATCAAACTCCTCGAGTTTAAGTCGCCATCTTACAAGTAGGCTACCCGGGTCCTTTACTTGAAAAAGCCTATGTCAGCGGCCTATGGTCTGTTCTGATGATCAATTTTGTCCCATAGATATAAGGCCAAAATAGCCAAGCATTCCTTTTCTGTGGTGCTATAGTTTGCCTCTGCTTTGTTCAGAGTGCGGCTAGCGAAATGTATCGACAAGTCTGCTCTTGACTGAGCACCGCACCAATACCACGATTGGAAGCATCCGTTGTAATGATAAAGGCTTTGTTAAAATCTGGGTATTGTAGGATAGGATGAGTAGTTATAGTTTCTTTCAACTTTTCGCTAGCTAATGCTCATTGCCCCACATCAACTCAACATCTTTTTTAAGAAGACGATTTAGTGGTTCTGCAATTTGACTGAAGTTCTTTATAAACTTCCTGTAGTATCCTATCATTCCAAGGAATGACTTGATACCTTTAGAATTTCTTGGTGCTTCCATCTGCAGAATACTTTCAATTTTCTTTCGCGTCCGGTTTGACTCTGTTATTTGTTATGACAATCCCCTAAGTAGGAGACTTCCTTCCTTAGAAACTCGCACTTGTCGGGCTGTAACTTTAGGTTTGCTTTTCTAAGTTGCTGAAAAACTTCGCACCGTTTTTCGTTGTGCTCTTTTAAATTTTGGAAATATACAACAATGTCGTCCAAGTAGACGAAACACTTGATTCCCTGAAGACCTGCCAGAACAGTGTTCATAAGCATTTAAAAGCAGGTTGGAGCATTCCTCAATCCAAACGGCATTCTGGTATACTCAAAATGACCGTATGGAGTGCTGAAAGCCGTTTTCTCCATATCAGCTTCTTCCATGGGAATCTGGTGAAACCCGGAAGTTAAATCTAACGTTGAGAAATACTTCGCTTTTCCCAGTTGGTCCAATATTTCTGTAATATTCGGCAAGGAGTAATTGTTTGCTACCGTAAGCTCGTTTAGCTTACGGTAGTCAATTACCATACGCCACTTTTTCTTTCCGCTTGCATCGGCTTTTTCGGTACTATCCACAAGGGTGAGCTCCAAGGAGAGCTACTATCCCGGATAATTCCATCTTCTTTTAGCTTCCGAATCTGCTCACGAACTTCCTCTTCATGAACCTTCGGGTATCTGTAGCTTTTGGTAAATATTGGCTCAGAGCCACTACTTGTCCGAATCTTATGTTTTCTTTGTTTAAATCATCTGTACGAATATTACTCGACACAGTATAACATCGTTTCTTTCTTGCTATTTCAAACTCATCCAAATTAGTTCCAACAACTCTTATATTTTTTAAATTGAATGGCTTATCTGTAGTGTTCGTTATCGAGATTCGACATCTTCCTTCGTTATTGAGGGTAACACAGTTCGGTATTATAACACCTCCGGTAATTTCCTGTTGATGTATTACAATTTCTTCCTTTAGATTTTTGCTAACCTCTACTATTCTAAAGACTTCTGATCCTGCGTTTATTATATTTTCTTCATTTAAATACCTTAGAGGTATTTCGCCAAGCTTTCCGCTGATAACATTTTCTTCATAATTAATTGTGAAACCACCTTCTCTTAGGAAATGATTTCCGCTTAAACCGTCATAATCTCCCAACAAATCGTTTTCGATAACTTGAAACTTGATCGTTGTAGCTCTAGACTTTCCGACTAAGGGAACAAATCTAACTTTTGTTTCAGTTTCACCTAGCGTGTTACGCAATTTACCACCTATTCCACTGAATTTTATGCTTTTCCCATCATTAACGTCTTCCTCATAAACGCAGTTAGCTTTAATCAGAGACACCTCTGCCCCTGTATCTATTATCAGCTTTTTCTTTTCGTCGTAAATAACCACTAATACGTGAGGACTTTCGGAGTTATCCAAGGACCTAAGCTGTACGGGTGGCTCATTAACCATACAGCTTACCGAAAATTTTTCGGTTTGAAGTTTTTGTTGCTATTACTACTATTATATCCACTGGTACTTGGTCCTGCTTGGTGTCCATTTCCTGAACTATCTGCCTCGGTTTTATTCTTTTTTGGTAACCTGCAGAACTTCGCGATATGTCCCTGTTTACCACAGTTATAGCAACGTTTCTCTTGATAATTTATTTTGGCAAGGTTTTTGTTTGTATAATCTTTTTGTATATTACTTCTAAAAAGATTAATACGCTGCTCATCCTCCCATGCATATTTACTGGCCTCGGATAGGGTCTTAGGCCGTTGTGTAATAACATACGTGGAGAGTCGTTCATGCAATCCGTTAATGAAAATTGTTAATGTTTCATTTTGGATATACTCAATTTGACCAGCCCCATGTTCCACTTTGACATCTGAAAGTTTTGTCTGCAGAACACGCCTTTGGAGGGTTTCGACCCTTCGTAAGTAATGCACTACAGATTCTTCTTTATTTTGTTTAATAGAGATCAATTCACGATGCAACTGGAGAGCGCTGCGGTTCTCGAAAAACTGCTATTAATTCGTTTTTTAACGATTCCCAATGATCTATCTCTTTATTCATCAAAACTGTCGTAGCATTGATGGACTTTTGTTTTGATGAACTTAAACCGAATACGTCTCTGTGCTTCAGATGCCAATTCGATGGCATCGTTGCACGAGTCGATGAAGTTAAAAACTTCCTAGCCAGTACCATTGAAGGTTGGAATAAATGAAGTAAGGACGGTGATTGGAACTTCTACCATTTTTGGTATATTTTGCCTAGGACTACTATCTGAACTGTTTCCGACGGACTCTTCAACAACAATATTTATCTCGATGTCTGAACTATCTGAACTATTAGAACTATCGGAATTATCTTCTTCTTTTCTATGACCGTTTTTGTCTAACTCAATAACCGAACCGCGAAATCTTGAGAACATGAATACACTTTAGGCACAGTCGTATATAGCTGCTTAATAAACTCTTGAATATATATGAAACATTCAATTTACAAAGGAAACAAAGTTAATTCACTTACAATAAAACTATCGTTTTCATCTTTCGTTATTCCTCTTGTGACTTTGTTGGATCCCCACCGCTGCCACCAATTTTGTGTTATGCCTGAAGGTCAGGAACGCACAATAAAAAGTACAAAGTCGTTCGTCAGGCCAGTGATTAGTCGGGTCCTTGACTACTGGTGTTACCGTCGGAGATGGAGGGAATACTTGAAGATGATTAAACAGCTTCACACGATGAATTATCCAATAACACACGACAATTAGAATGGCAGATAGAATGCCCAATAACGCACGACGATTAGAACCGCAATACAACGAACAATGCACACCGCGATTTTCCAAATAAAATGAGAACTTCAACTATTTGTTCAATTAAATTTATTTATTAAGATATTAATTTATTATATGATTACGGTAGTACAACGATTCGACGTTCACCTGTCACTTACAACATTCAATTCAACTCAATTTCTTATCGCTACCTTCATTTATGCATTCATTGTTGCTGATCAAGCACTATTACAAAATGTGGGAATGAGAATGAAAAATATGTTTTACATCAAGAAACATTCTACACCATTCGGAGTAGTATCTATAATCAGTCGCTATAATAATGCTACACACAAATCACCACCACCAAAGTCTATGGATTAAATGGGTTCCTGTACATAGTGCCGGAGGGGTGGTTGTTGTGCAGTTATACATAAACAACCCCGATATACTGTGAACGAGACAGCGCCACCGAACAATTATGCATAGACAGCCCCGATATACTGTGAAAGAGACAGCGCTGTGCCGGCGCCGCCTAACAGTTGTACATAATCAACCCCTATTGTAATTCCTCGGGCAGATGGCCACAGACTTTTAATAGAAGGAAGAATGCTGGCTGATATAAATACAGTCGAACCCTCTTATTTGAAACTCGTTTAATTGAAAAATCCGCTTATATGCAACATTTATTCTATCCCCGAGAACATTTTCACAAATTTCATACAAACTGGTCCGTTTTATTGAAACCCGCCTAAGTGAAAAACTCGGATATTTGAAAAAGAAAATCTGAAAAATATATTACTTTTCACAGAAAAGACTCCGCTTAAATGAAAATCCTTCTCAAGAAAAATCAGATGCACAGGCTTTCAATGCATCTATTGAACTTGTAGTTTTTCTAAAGTTCTGCGTTAAAGTTCATCTCTTAAAGTGACAAATATAAATTTGACAGCACATTTTCTCACTGTTTTGATTTTCCAACGATTTTCATCTGCTATGCACTGCTCGTTAAAACATTCGCCTCTAATCTTACTTATTTCAAAATTTCGGCCCCAATTTTAAAATCTATTTTATTCACTTTATAAACGAAATTACAGAAAAATTATCAATATTTACATCGACCATGATTCTAAGAACCAAACAAGTTTGTATATAAATAACAAATTTAAAATTTTAAAATATCTTGATGATGTTGAGACGCGGAAAACCATTTATACGCAGTTTAGTTTAAGCGCCCCAACGCAAGCAAGGATATGGATACAAAAGGATTTCATTCATCGAATTTTTGGATCCACTAAACAATTTGTCTAAATGAAATCTTTTTTCAATCACCCGAGGTTCGCTCATATGCAAAACCCGGTTAATTGAAATTAACATTCCGGTTTTTTTACATTTCATTTAAGCGGGTTTGACTGTATCATGAAATGGTGCGCCACAACGTCTCTTTTCCACCTGAGGCATTCCTCTATTTGGATTCGATCGGTCTGAAGGATGCGCTGCAATCCACGCGGTACGCCGTACAGTTTACAGGCGACTCCTCGGAACCGGATGCCGTCCGCGAACACGAGGATCTCCTCCGGTTCAGTAGAGAGATCCCTCCTCGAGACAGGAGAGAGAGTAATAAGGAGCGGCACTTCTTTTGGTGGTTAAACTCGAAGCAGTCGCCGCCTTCGCCCGCCCCTGACTGAAACAATAATAGCTTTTGCAGTGGTTTAACGACTCACTTAGTTGTAAGGTAGATTAAGGAAAATAAATAAAATAAAATATAAAATAAAAACAATAAAAAAAATTTTTAAAAAATAAAAAAAAATAAATAAATAACAAAAAAAAAAAGAGGTGGACAAGGGCGTGTGTATTATATATGTTACGCATATACATAGAACACACGCCTTTGTGTACACGTCCGTAATGTTACGGACATAGATTAAGTTAGGCTATATATTGTTAGGTTAATTTTTAATAGGGAAGTACGGATTAGGTTAAGTAAGTATGAGAATGTCTAGTTTTTCCATAGTTTTCTTGGCCGTAAGTCTAAAAATAATAATAAAATAAGGACTAAAAAAACAAAATTAATAGTTTAGAAGCCCAAAGGCAAACATGTATGTTACATAGATTAGATTATTTAAAAGTACCCGCGAAGGACAGTAAGATAGAATTAAGAACTTGAATTGTAAGATATTAAGATAGATTTTAGTCATTTGTGTCTAGTGTAAGTTATTATAGAAGAAAAAAAATGAAATAATAAAAAAAGGAAATTGTGTGCAAATACATATGTACATACCTACTTGTCAAATTTAAATTGATTTAAAGCATACATTATCTTTCTTCCACACACTTCCCCATCTACAGTGTACACAAATAAAACAACTGTTATTTTATGTTTTCTAGAGTCTTGTTCAAAGTTATATATATTTTTTATATATAAAACAGATGATTTCACAAGCAACTTAATTTTTTTGCAGAAGGTATAGAGGGAGAGGAGGTACCTGTGCATATTGGTCTTAAATATTTGCAGATTATAGTCCATGAGAAATATTGAGCTGGGAAGACCGTTTCATATTCGTGTGGTGCGGCTAACAAACGAGTCTCTAAATTTCACTGTGCGTCCGAAAGCAGGCTCAAGGCACACTCACTTGGGCATAATTTTTAAAAATAAGGATAAAACACGGACAAGTCCGTCGATGTTCGAGCGAGTCTAATGAACCCGCGATATCATTGCTATCTATAAGTATTATCGCTCGCTTTTGTAGGTTGTTTATCTAGTAGGTAGAGGGTGGTTTTTGGGGACACCAAACCAGATATGAACGTTGTACTCAAGATTAGGGCGAACATACGCCTTATAGATTAAAGCCAAATCAGAGGGAGTGAAATACATCTTGCACCGTTTAAGGAAACCTAAACATTTCGCAGCATTTTTGGCGACCTCGTAGATGTGATCGTTCCGACTAAGTGTTGTATTGATGCACATACCAAGGATGGAAAATTTTCCGATTTGGTCGATACAAGCGCGATTCATGGATATTGGCTGATTATCAGGGGTTCGCTTTAGAGACAGCAGATTGAATTCCACTTTGTTGTTCTTACCCCAACATAGTTAACTGTCAAGATCGGAATTCAATGTGCTTGACATACGCTGCCGTTCCAATACTACGTCCGAAGGGCAGGGTCGAATATGAAAAGCTGGGTGCTGTCAGTGAAGGAGTGGATTGGATTAAAAGTGGCAGACAGGAGGTCATTTATAAAAGTGAGAAAGAGTGTCGGAGACAGAACAGAGCTTTAGGTTACATCAGCATTTATTTCGTGGATTTCAGACTTGAACCCATCCAACACAACTTGGAAAGGTAGATTAGAAATCCATAGAAGCACAGATTCATCAATACCATAAGCACGCATTTTCGACAATTTTTCGACATTCGAAGGGACGTAGGTGCTATGGGTCGGTACGAGGTGGGTGACGAAGATTCGCCCCTTTTAGGGACGGGATGGATATATGCTGTTTTCCATCTGCTATCATCTAGGATAGATGAAAAAGCTTACGCATTAGTTTTGACAGCGAAGAAGGACACCTCTTCAGAAGTATTGGGAAAATACCATCCGGGCCAGTGGATTTGTGCCCGTCGAGATTTTTAAGTACTCTTGCAACTGTACGTTCTGTATAAAATTCTGCAAAAGTGTCTAAAGCGTTCTTAGACGGAGTTCTATTCCTTCACACCAAAAAGAGAAAAACTTCAGGCAGTGCCGTTAAAGTTTGCCGCTCCGCTTGAAGCGGGTGAGATCTTCCAACTGCTCAGAGAGCAAGTGTGTGACGGTCTCGAATTCGTCGGGCTCAACCCCTTCACTACAGCTAAGGCAAAAAGAGAGGGACGGAAATTACCGTTCTTCATTGTTCAGCTGTCACCCAGTAGCAAACGAGATCGGCAGCTGGGTAAGCATAACGGCATTTTACAATGCGCTCGCTGCCAAAGGTTTGGGCATGCCGCGTCGAATTGCCAAATGCAACCTCTATGTGTAAAGTATAACAAAAACCACAAAGCGGAGGATTGCCTGCTGGGGAAAGAGGGACCAGCTGACAAAAGTCAGCTCAAGTGCGCACTCAGCTGAAACACTGGGCACACCACCAACTATCGGGGTTGCCTTAAGTTCCAGGAGCGGAAAACGATAGCGGTTCTGCAGAAGCAGCCCCCAGTGAAAAATCCACTCGGGGCAGCCATACCCGTCACACCTGAAGTGACTCTCGCCCAAATAGCGCCTGTCAGGGGAATCACGGAAAAGCAGCAACTAACACGGGTAGCGCCGCAAACCTCAGTGCCAAGAGCACACGGTCCAACGCCTGATTGGAAATCATCCATTGATGCAGGTTGCCAAAATTCTAGCACTCCTGCAGAACCCAGCACGTCATCAGTTATGATGGCTGCGCAGACAGAGAGTACTTTTAAGATCCTTGCAGTGAATACAATTGATATTGATCCCACGAAAAAACGAGCTCTATAGCTGTTACATCTAACAACCCGAGTATGTTTCCACAAATTAACAATATTTTTCGAAGAAAAAATAGCGATATTCCTTGTCTTAAGCTTCCCAGGACGACAGACAACGAACAGATACTGACTACAGCAGGTATTGATCCCAATAACGCAGTACTCGACAATGACTTCTTTGTGGTCGAAGACCCGCAAGAAAAAGTTGAAGTTCTAGGCGCAGTTTCCCAAGTATACAAGGTGAACGTGAGTGTTCGCAAGAACCACGACCTGGCAAACAGCGTGCAAGCTAGCAACTCTCAACTTCGAGAAGATTTGCAACAATGGCGATCTGAGAACATCGGCTTTGTCGTGTTCAATGAGGAAAACATGGCAGACAATGCCATTGCAGAGGAAGGGGTTCATCCGCCGTTCATTTCGAAGGCGGATCTTCAAGCGGTCTTCGAACCAATAAAGAAGAAAAAGTCAGTTGGAATAGACGGGATCTCCAACATTGTACCTTGCTCTGGAGTGGTCACTATCCTTTTTAACAATGCTCTGAATAATGTACATTATCCGGAGCATTGGAAAACTGCGATTGTACAACCCATATCCAAGCGAGGAAAAAATTCTTCGAATCAGTGCAACCTCCGGTCAATTAGTCTCATACCAAATATTAGCAAAGTATTCGAGAAGGTGATAAATAGAGATCTGATCAACTGGACAGAGGACAAAAATATATTTCCGGACAACTCATTCGGTTTCAGAGCATGATTGACCTGGAGAAGGCCTATGACACGGTATGGTTAGAAGGACTTCACTATGAGCTCAATCGGCTAGGCATTAGTAAACCATTGCTGTACCTACTGCTGCTGCTTACCGGAAGGCGGTTCGTAGTCAAGAATGGCAACATGACCTCTGCAGGTATTGTTAAAGTAAAAAATATTCTCCAACAGTATGCTGTTAATTCGCCGATCCTGTTGAACATTTTCTTAAGCAATCTAATAAGTTCCCTTCTTCGCGCAATTGTGTATGCCCCCTTTTCTTTAGATATTTTTGTTTTATTTTCTTTACCTATTCTTAAATCCTAGGCAAAAATACTTAAAACTAGCTTAACTATCTTAACCATCGTTCTTACATCTAACCTACTGACCTTATATTGGTACTCTAAGTTAATACTATCTTAATTTTACTGTGCCTTTCAGCGTAAGCTGGTCTTATGGACAGCCAAGAAAAGTGTTATGAAAAAGTTTGTGAATCATCTTAAACTGACTAAACCAAGCATTAAACATTACTGCCTTAACTATGTCCGTGCTGTAAGGACTCGTGCACCAGGAGATATTATAATATCTTTCTTCTATAATATTTTACAAATAATTATACAAAATTGTGTTTTTCAAAATAATATGATTTTACTTTGGAGGAAAACACGAAATGTGAAAAAAAAACAAAAGCAAAGGTATGTAAATAAGTGAAATAAATAATAAATAAATATATATGTAAATAAAAAATTAATAAATAAATAAATAAAAAAGTCAATAAATAAATAAATATATAAATAAATAAATAAATAAATAAACAAATAAATAAATATAACATAGTAACATTGAATAAGCAATAGAGATTAAGTATCACTTAGAATATTAATTAGCGGGTTTTCAACAAAACTACAGCGTTCTTTGAATTTTAATTGCAGTTTCTGTATCCTATCAAGAATCAATTCAACATTCGCTTTTTTGTGTAAGTCCTTAGTTGAGTGATGCCAAGGCAAATTTAACATCATTTTAACAAGTTTATATTTATAAATGGGTATAACATTTTTGTTGCTACCCCTACCTTTATAATTGTTATACTAATGTGATCATTGAAAGTTAGTTTCGTGTCTAGATTAATACCCAAGTAAAGTACGGAGTTTTCCCAATTTATAGATAATCCATTTAACTGCAATTGCCTTGTAGGAACAAAGCAGGGCTTTCTTTTTCGTGTGAAAAAGATAGCCTGCGTCTTTTCCTCATTCAATTTGATGTTCCATTTGCTGAAATATTTTTCCACAATTTTGATCACATTTAAGAGATTGCTCTCAATATTGAGAGCTAATTCATGTGAAGAAAATATGGCGGTATCATCTGCAAAAATTGCTGTGTGACAACTTGGCAATTTTGGGAAGTCTGATACATAAATATTAAATAAAATTGGAGCTAGAACAGAACCCTGTGGAACACCAGAATTAAAAAACATAAGGTCAGAAACACCACTGTTCACTTGGACTACGAAACGACGACGAGTTAAGAAATTTTGGACAATTTTACATATATAAGGAGGAAACCGGAAGTGTATTAATTTATACAAAAGTCTGTCATGCCAGACAGTATCAAATGCTTTCTCTATGTCAAGTAGAACAATTCCTTATCATTTTTTTTGAGTATTTTAAGTCTGGAGTTCCAATTCTTGTCGCGAAATTCAAAAATGTACTTGCTAATTAAATTGTTAAGATACTGTAGCTGACATTTCAAAAATGGCTGACGGTATCTCGTCCAATCTCTTCTGCACTTATTCCTTAGTCTGAAGAGCGCCAAAATATGATGAGGAAGTTTTGGAGAAAAAGTTTGTTTTGGAACTTTCGGAACAGAGTTTTCAACCGCGTCTAAAATGTTTGAACATAATTTATTTAGTGCAGCATCCACATCACTTATATTGGAAATACTTTCCAAATTCATTGGTGAGTTTCTCAATTTTGCATTGATTTCACTTTGAAAGCGAGTCCAATTGGCATATTTAAGGTCTTGAAAATACTCCGTTTTCCTCTCTCCAGACCATAGAAGTTGGCAAAGGACAGGATTGTGGTCGGAACTGAGGTCGTTTACTGAAGCTGGTTGGGTTATATTACTGCTAGAAACATTGGTGACGAAAATATCAATTGTCGACGGACTATAACGAGAATTTGAAGGTACATAAGTTGGGGTGGACGGATACAAAACAGAAAAGGGTTGAGTAATAGAGAGATCATGTAGAATCTTTCCCCAAGCATTTGCTCTTTGACAGCCTCAAGCCCTATGCCTACAATTTAGGTCGCCACCAAAAAGTAGGTTATTGCCCTGATTAAACAATTTTATAAAGTCATTTTTAAGAACCGTTTTTGTTGCTGCTCCTGCATTTCCTCCGGGGAAATAAACATAAAAAATTCTTATAGAATTTTGATTTCTCAATTTAATCTCAATACCTACGTTTTCTACCAACTCAGTTTTTATAACAGGTAAAAGCGAATGTTGAATTGATCTTTTTACAAGGATGGCGACACCTCCACCTCCTCTTCCGATTTTGTCATTTCTTTAACATTTAAAATCAAATGTAGACAAATTTATGTCATTTTTTAGTAGAGTTTCGGTGACTAAAGCAACATGAATGTCGTTATTATTTAAGAAGTTAAAGAACTCTGTGGTTTTGTTACGAATACCCCTCGCAATCCAATTTACAATGTTTATGTTTGTATCTAAACATTACTGCCTTAACTATGTCCGTGCTGTAAGGACTCGTGCACCAGGAGATATTATAATATCTTTCTTCTATAATATTTTACAAATAATTATACAAAATTGTGTTTTTCAAAATAATATGATTTTACTTTGGAGGAAAACACGAAAAAAACCTCCAATGTGAAAAAAAAACAAAAGCAAAGGTATGTAAATAAGTGAAATAAATAATAAATAAATATATATGTAAATAAAAAATTAATAAATAAATAAATAAAAAAGTCAATAAATAAATAAATATATAAATAAATAAATAAATAAATAAACAAATAAATAAATATAACATAGTAACATTGAATAAGCAATAGAGATTAAGTATCACTTAGAATATTAATTAGCGGGTTTTCAACAAAACTACAGCGTTCTTTGAATTTTAATTGCAGTTCCTGTATCCTATCAAGAATCAATTCAACATTCGCTTTTTTGTGTAAGTCCTTAGTTGAGTGATGCCAAGGCAAATTTAACATCATTTTAACAAGTTTATATTTATAAATGGGTATAACATTTTTGTTGCTACCCCTACCTTTATAATTGTTATACTAATGTGATCATTGAAAGTTAGTTTCGTGTCTAGATTAATACCCAAGTAAAGTACGGAGTTTTCCCAATTTATAGATAATCCATTTAACTGCAATTGCCTTGTAGGAACAAAGCAGGGCTTTCTTTTTCGTGTGAAAAAGATAGCCTGCGTCTTTTCCTCATTCAATTTGATGTTCCATTTGCTGAAATATTTTTCCACAATTTTGATCACATTTAAGAGATTGCTCTCAATATTGAGAGCTAATTCATGTGAAGAAAATATGGCGGTATCATCTGCAAAAATTGCTGTGTGACAACTTGGCAATTTTGGGAAGTCTGATACATAAATATTAAATAAAATTGGAGCTAGAACAGAACCCTGTGGAACACCAGAATTAAAAAACATAAGGTCAGAAACACCACTGTTCACTTGGACTACGAAACGACGACGAGTTAAGAAATTTTGGACAATTTTACATATATAAGGAGGAAACCGGAAGTGTATTAATTTATACAAAAGTCTGTCATGCCAGACAGTATCAAATGCTTTCTCTATGTCAAGTAGAACCATTCCTTATCATTTTTTTTGAGTATTTTAAGTCTGGAGTTCCAATTCTTGTCGCGAAATTCAAAAATGTACTTGCTAATTAAATTGTTAAGATACTGTAGCTGACATTTCAAAATGGCTGACGGTATCTCGTCCAATCTCTTCTGCACTTATTCCTTAGTCTGAAGAGCGCCAAAATATGATGAGGAAGTTTTGGAGAAAAAGTTTGTTTTGGAACTTTCGGAACAGAGTTTTCAACCGCGTCTAAAATGTTTGAACATAATTTATTTAGTGCAGCATCCACATCACTTATATTGGAAATACTTTCCAAATTCATTGGTGAGTTTCTCAATTTTGCATTGATTTCACTTTGAAAGCGAGTCCAATTGGCATATTTAAGGTCTTGAAAATACTCCGTTTTCCTCTCTCCAGACCATAGAAGTTGGCAAAGGACAGGATTGTGGTCGGAACTGAGGTCGTTTACTGAAGCTGGTTGGGTTATATTACTGCTAGAAACATTGGTGACGAAAATATCAATTGTCGACGGACTATAACGAGAATTTGAAGGTACATAAGTTGGGGTGGACGGATACAAAACAGAAAAGGGTTGAGTAATAGAGAGATCATGTAGAATCTTTCCCCAAGCATTTGCTCTTTGACAGCCTCAAGCCCTATGCCTACAATTTAGGTCGCCACCAAAAAGTAGGTTATTGCCCTGATTAAACAATTTTATAAAGTCATTTTTAAGAACCGTTTTTGTTGCTGCTCCTGCATTTCCTCCGGGGAAATAAACATAAAAAATTCTTATAGAATTTTGATTTCTCAATTTAATCTCAATACCTACGTTTTCTACCAACTCAGTTTTTATAACAGGTAAAAGCGAATGTTGAATTGATCTTTTTACAAGGATGGCGACACCTCCACCTCCTCTTCCGATTTTGTCATTTCTTTAACATTTAAAATCAAATGTAGACAAATTTATGTCATTTTTTAGTAGAGTTTCGGTGACTAAAGCAACATGAATGTCGTTATTATTTAAGAAGTTAAAGAACTCTGTGGTTTTGTTACGAATACCCCTCGCAATCCAATTTACAATGTTTATGTTTGTATCTATCATATTAATTCACATTTGAATACAGAAATTTTGTAGCTTACTGTGCGATATCCTTCGCGTGGTTACACACCTTGACGCGGTGCAAAGGCTTAGTAAAGGTCAATGACTCAAGGGAATTTATTTTCTATGAGGAGACCCGAAGCTAAGATGTAACCATACCTTCCCTCCCTCCATCTTATCTCTCCCTTCCATCTCCGGTGGGCTGGATCAAGGTGTCATACGACCCGTGCCAAGGATCAGCCTGGCTGGGGGCCCACCTAAAATAATAGCTCAGTCGCAAACGGAGTATCTGGGCGAAGGCTTAGTAAAGGTCAATGACTCAAGGGAATTTATTCTCTATGAGGAGACCCGAAGCTAAGATGTAACCATACCTTCCCTCCCTCCATCCTATCTCTCCCTTCCATCTCCGGTGGGCTGGATCAAGGTGTCATACGACCCGTGCCGAGGATCAGCCTGGCTGGGGGCCCACCTAAAATAATAGCTCAGTCGCAAACGGAGTATCTGGGTGTACTGGCACACTCCCAGATTAATCCTGCCCTAGCTGTGTAATGCGGATCTCTGCACAGCCGGACCTTCCTTTTCTCCGCTACTCGTGGGACTAATATGAACACAAACACACCAAAAACAAAAATCAACAAAAAAGAGACCGGTGCTCCCTCGCCGGCTGGAAGGATGGTCTGGAAGCATCCTTGACTCCTGAAGTGCCGGATAAGGCGGCTCAAACCGCCGTAAAGACTGTCAAAGGCCACGTGGAGTCTCCTAAACCAAATACCTGCACGGTAACTCCCACTAAGAGTTCCTGCACGGATAAAACAATCTCCGCCCGCGGAGTTGCCTCCTCCTCGAAGGTCCCAGGACCTTCACTCAAAAGATACAGGGAGAGGCGTTCTGCTGCCCGGATTTTGGAGCGCCTTAAAGGCATTCCACCGGAGAAGCTAAACGACAGTAGCAAGAGGTCGTTAGCTTGGGCTACTAATGTAGTGAAAAGCCAACCACAGGCGGACACTACCAGGGGCACTACGCCCAAACGCGCCAGGTCATTGGAGGCGTCACCCTCGGAGCCTAAAAGGCTGAAACCGAGTGGTGAAACAATAAATATTGCCAGTAGGCTCAACAGGCCGTATAGTGAAGTGCTGAAAGGCGAAATCACTTACGCCGTATTAAATAGAGGGCACGCTGACTGCGCCATCTCTCCACTGAATTGGAAGAAGGTGGAGTCAGCGATTAATGACATCTATCTGAGCCTGGTGCTGGAAAATGGAGGCCTTGCACCTGTAAGGCGTGACGGAGGATGGCACCAGGGTCATATTAAGCTCGTGACTTTCACGTGCCAGAGATCAACTGATCTCTCTAAAAAAGCCATCAGCAGACTGGGTGAGGTGTGGAAGGGGGCGCGGCTCGAGGTCGTAACGAGGGATCAAATCCCCAGTAGACCAAGAACCCGCACTTACCTTCCGCGAAGCCCCTCAGACCCTGCTACAATCCTAAACTTCATCCAACTTTGCAACCCAAACCTTCCTACCCACAATTGGAAGGTTGTCAAGCTGGATGAACTAAAGGGAGAAACGAGGTCCGCAGTGATCGTGATAAACAAAGAATCACTGGACCCACTTGCCAAGTCGGAAGGTGTCATCCACTACGGCTTTGGGACGATCACCCTGAAGGTGTATAAAAAGGATGGGGAGACAAGCGCGAAAGCGGAACAGCCTCCCTCCACCTCTGCTGCTTCAAGTGTCGGTAATATACTGACGGCGGTAGCAGTGGAGGAGAAAGACCGTCCTGCTTCAAGCGAGCCTCAACCCTCTACTTCAGGCTCCATCGTGAGGGCAACCCCCGTAGCCAATATGGTACCGATGGAGGTGGAGGAGGAGGGCTCTGGCACGCAGGCGCTGACCCATATCCTGGGTAGCCATGGTCAGGAAGCTGATGATATTGGCCTCTCTGACCTGGAATTAGCCAGCACCCCGCCCAATAGTCAAGCAGACTCTCTTCTGGAGTCTGACACTGACGATGAGGCTAACTTAACAGTGGTGGAGATTGTGTCCGGAACTAAGACGGACACGTTACCCGACAGCTATGCTCCGGGTGACACAGATTAATCTCCACCACTCCATCGCGGCCTCGGCCGCTCTTCTTCTCCGCGCTAACACCTGCGGAGACGACATCGTCCTGGCCCAGGAACCCTGGGTAGTCAACGACATAGTTCGTGGACTAAGGACTCAGCAATTCAACCTGTACTATGTAAGGAATGAAGGTAAGCCAAGAGCCTGCATACTTACAAAGAGTTCTTTGAATACTCACATTCTCTCCCACCTTAGCGATCGAGACTCAGTCACTGTATGCCTGAAGGCAGGCAAAACCAAACTATGGCTAGTCTCTTCCTACTTGGCCCATGACCATGGGGAATGTCCGTCAGAGACACTGAAAAGGACGATTGCTGAGGCGGAAAGAA
Source organism: Eristalis arbustorum (assembly GCA_916610145.1). Taxonomy (NCBI): domain Eukaryota; kingdom Metazoa; phylum Arthropoda; class Insecta; order Diptera; family Syrphidae; genus Eristalis; species Eristalis arbustorum. The sequence continues at coordinate 65,501,421 of OU744317.1, read as the reverse complement.
CAAAAACCGCGCTAATCCTAGGCTGTGATGCAAACGCCCATCACACAATATGGGGAAGCACGGACATCAACGAAAGAGGTGAGTACCTTTTCAACTACCTTATAAGTAGTAGATTAGACTTGTGCAACCAAGGTAATACACCTACCTTCGTAACTAGGAATAGACAGGAAGTCCTAGACCTTACACTCGTATCTGACCATATAGCGGATAGAATCAGCAATTGGAGGGTATCATCCGATCACTCCTTCTCTGATCACCGCTATCTAATGTTCAGTATAGCGAGTGCCCCCCCATCCCCAAGGGTATTTAGGAATCCTAAGAGAACCAACTGGGACAGATATAGAGAGATTGTTGCGGCAACAATGTCGAGCACCAACATCTCCATCCCGAGGAACCCCACTGATCTCGAACATTCGGTGGACAACCTTACAAAAACTCTCAAAAATGCAATGGCAATGTCATGACCAATCAGCAGGCAAAGAGGCAAGTCTAAACCTCCCTGGTGGAACCATGAAATTGACCTTTTGCGCAAGAGTTGTAGGAAGCTTTTTAACAAGGCGAAGGGCTCTCGTGATGCTAAGGACTGGGATTCCTATAAGGAACACCTCAGTACCTTTAAAACTGAATTGAGAAAGGCCCAACGAACCTCTTGGAGACTTTATTGTGGTAAAATCGAAGAAGTCTCCGAGGCTTCCAGGCTAAGAAAGATTCTGGCATCATCCCCTAAATCGCCTAGCTTCCTACAAAAACCTGACGGAACCTGGACCACATCCAGCGAGGAAACCTTAAGTCTCCTTGTTGACACGCACTTTCCGGGCAACTTCCCGATTAGAGCCAATAAGGAAGTGGTATCTCCCCCTAATACTTCATGTAACCTTATAAATGTCAGCCACACCACTATCATGTGGGCACTGACAAGCTTCAAACCCTTCAAGTCAGCGGGACCTGACGGCATCATCCCGGCGGAGCTCCAAAGAACAGCTGACCTCATCATGCCTTGGATTCTTAGCATATTCAAAGGCTGTATGAGTCTCAGTCATGTCCCCAGCTCCTGGAAGAGGGTCAAAGTAGTGTTTATCCCCAAAGCGGGTAAATACTCCCATGCCAAACCAAAGGACCTCAGGCCAATAAGTCTCTCCTCGTTTCTCCTGAAAACCTTGGAGAAACTTATAGACCAATATATCAGGCATGCTATCCCAGCATGCAGACTCTCATCTGCACAAAATGCCTACAACAAGGGCAAATCTGTAGAAACAGCCCTCCACTCTCTGATAGGCACCATCGAAAAATCTATCGAGTTCAAAGAATACACACTTGTGACTTTTCTCGACATCGAGGGTGCCTTTAACAATATCAACCCGGAAGCAATTTCACTTGCGCTTAGCAACCTCGGGATCGGAAAGCCCCTAGTGGCCTTCATTCATCAGCTACTCACCACCAGAGTAATACACTCTCAGATGGGAGACGCTAAGATCCATAGAGGAGTTAATAGGGGCACCCCACAAGGAGGTGTTCTCTCACCCCTTCTTTGGAACGTAGCGGTAAATGAACTGCTACTAATACTGGAAGAGGTAGGGTGCAAAGTTATTGCGTATGCCGATGATATTGCCATAGCGGCATCCGTGTGTCTCAGTTTGGTGGACAGCACTAAACAAGGCTATAAACTGCAATGCACTCAACCGAGTACAAAGACTGGCCTGCCTGTGTATCAGCGGGGCACTGAGAAGTACTCCGTCAGACGCACTGAATATTCTCCTCCACCTCCCACCTCAGGAAATATTCGGGAAACAAGCAGCAGCAAGTACAGCCATGAGACTCAAAACACTTCGATTGTGGTCCGAACTCAACACTGGCCACTCAACCATTCTCAAGGAATTCAACTTCCTACCTAGCGACACCGACCGCCTACTACCCCAGGCCATCTTTGAAAAGAAATTCTCAATCACTATTCCCTCCAGATCGGACTGGATGACTGATACGCAAACACTGAAAGATCCTCTGCGCATCTTCACGGATGGTTCAAAGACAAAAGAAGGGGTGGGTGCGGGTGTCTATTCACAAGACCTCAACATTGCTATCTCCGTGAAGCTCCCTGATCACTGTAGCGTTTTTCAGGCAGAAACCATAGCGATTAAAGAGGCGCTGTCCTGGCTTAAAAACAATGTGATATCAAAAAGGGATATCACCATCTGTTCCGATAGTCAGGCCGCCATAAAATCCCTGGACAATGTCATGTTCTACTCTAAAACATCCCTTAATTGCAGGCTGTCTCTTAACGAGATGGCCGAGCAACATTCACCTCATGTGGGTGCCGGGACACTGTGACATACCAGGAAACTGCATAGCCGACGAACTCGCTAGGTGTGGTACAACCTCATCCCTATCGATAGAAGGGGTACCACCTTCCATGCCGATCGCTACAGCCTTTCATCTTTTAAAGATTCATACAATCAAAACCACCAATGACAAATGGCTAGAAGGCACCACCTGCCTTAAAACAAAAGAAATCTGGCCATCACTTAACCTAAAACGGTCACTCAGTCTACTTGGACTCAGCAAGCCCTCAGTAAGGACCCTTATAAGAGTCATAACCGGGCACTGTGTAATTGGCACTCATGCTCGCAGGATGGGTGCACCATATAATGATTTTTGCAGAAGCTGCATGGATGAAGAGGAGGAAGAGAACACTCATCACCTACTCTGCTCCTGCAGTGCTCTTGCCAGTCGTAGGTTCCTGCATCTAGGAGCCCACTACTTCAGCGATCGTAACGAGCTAAAAAGTGCCAGCATTGGCCAACTAAATCGGTTCATCAGCAGCACCAACTGGTTCCAGCGTTAGGAGAAGTCAATCCGCGCGGTATCACAATGGGCCTATTCTGGCCTAAGTGTGACTGCTCTGCAGCAGTCAGCCACTACAACCTAACCTAACCTAACCTACTGTGCGATAACGTTGAATTGTTCAATTTTAGTTTTACAAACAGAAAGTTTAGTGACCATTTCCATGGCCAGAGAGTTAAATTCCTCCGGCGAAAACAAAGAGCCGGTGTTGCATCCAGTAGTGTTTCCGGGAGTATCGTCAGCGATGTTGCTTGCGATGTTGCTTGCGATGTTGCTTGCGATGTTGCTTGTGATGTTGCTTAGTTTACCGCTGAATTGCACAAGAGGGTTTTGTGGAGAGTTATTCAGCCATGCACTTGTTGTTGGTGGTGTAGAAATAATAGCACTCTGTGCATCACTGACGGTCTGCTGTCGTCGTCGATGCGATGCGTTGTAGGATGGGAAACTCGGAGAGAGAAGCGATCGATATCGGATTTGGGAGAGTATGACCAGAAACATGCGATGCCTGATGAGCGGCCGATTTGCTCATTTTCATTATTAAGCTGATAAGAAGGCATGTGGCACGAGCTATGACTTTTACCAACAATCTGATCTTCGGGGCTTACTATCCCAATGAGATTTTTCACGAAAGGGTGCGACGGAATGGCCTCGTCCCGCCTGAGGCATTCCTCTACTTCGATAAAATTGGCCTGATACAGGATGCGGATGGATGTCCTGTAATCTTTCGTGGTACGACGAACAGTAGAACGGCGACTCTTATTCGAACCGAACGTCGTTCGGGAACACGAGAAGCTTTTCCGGTTCAGTAGAGCGATCCCCGCTCGAGACAGAGAGGAGTGCGCCAAGGAGCGACATTTCTTTAATAGTCTTCCGACGGTTACTATGGCTCTTTTATTTTTTATTTGTTTAACGTCTGCTGTAATAAACTAACAGCGTATTTACATAGATTTGAGGTAGAATAAGTAGTATAATTTAAAAAAAAAATAAATAAAACAAAAAAACAGGTTCATCAGGGTGTGTGCATTGCATTCTATGGACAGAACGTCAAGAAACCGATAGAATAGGCCGAAAAGTAATTAGAGCTGTAGACTAATTTAGCTTAGAGTACCCGCATAGGGTCAGTAAGTTAGTCATAAGTTCAAATGAATTGTTAAATTTAAGCTAGAATTAAACATTTTGTCTAGGATTAAGTTAGATATAAGAGCGGAATTGAATAAAAATGATATTAAAAAAAACAACTCTCTAACTACAGTAGGACTCAACATCAGCTATGGTACGGTCGTAGCGTGCAACCTGCAACCTGCAACCTGCAACCTGCAACCACTAGTCCACCTAATGGCTTGGCTTGGCTTGACTTGGCATGGCGTGGCGTGGCTTGGCTTGGTGTGGCGTGGCTTGGCTTAGCTTTCTTCATTCAAATTATGTTAGATATAAGCTAGATATAAGAGACTTGTGACTTCACTCTTGTTTAAGCAGTTGATAATTAAGGACGTACATATGAAAAAAGGAATTTCAATTTAATGTTTATATATAACATTACTAGCGCAGTCGGTGAAAGCAAGTGAACTTAAGTTTCAGTGAATAGTAATATGAATTAAATATATTATAGAGTTAAAAAACAAGTTTTTGAAAAAATAAAGAGAAATATTCTTTTATTACACAAAAGCAACAAGTATCATATACGTAGGAACTTAAATAGTGTGAAGTGTGAAACCAAAAGGAGAAGAAGTATAGTTGACATTGACTAAGAGTGAAGTTAAATAAATCAATTAACATAAAAAAAGAGTGTTTCAAAAAAAAAAATCAAAAAAAATCATAAGAGCAAATGCAAGTGTAAAATTGGAAAAGACAAGATCATCACATACATATATGTGTGCAGATATTTGCATAAAATCATCGTTGGATTCAGCGGTCTACACAGAAAGCAATTCAAAAAAAAATAAACAAGGTATGGGGAACTTGAATTTACTTGATCTGATAAGGGAAATATCGGATTTTACGGGACTAACAGAAGAGTTTGATTTATTTACTAAGCAAGTTGATTATATATATCTACTATCGCAAGATCAAGATGTAAATGCAAGAGGGATCTTAGAGTTAAGAATAAGACAAAAGGTCAAAGGCAAAGCAAATTTGATTTTAATCAATAACAACAACCCAACACAATGGCCTATAATAAGAAGTGTATTAAAATCTAACTGTGGTATTAATGAAAGTGTGGAGATTATAATTAATCAAATCAAAATCCTTACATATGAAAATACAGCTGAGGAATTATTCGAAAAACACTGAAACCTCTTGACAAAGCTAAATATTATATCTTCACTTTGCTCAGACACTCCTGCTTGGTTCGATAGCGATCAGAATGAGGAAATTTGTCTTAAAGCTAAATTTTATTGATACAGACAACCCTAGTCGGCGATTTAGTTATAATTACAGTACAAACACAAGAGGACAGACCCATGAACATTTTACTAATAACAGCAACTTCACATATAGCAGTACACCGACCGTTAGACAGATGCACAACAATATAGGACAAATAAATTTAAGAAACAATAGACAACTTCATTCAGGAAATTATGTAGGAAACTCAGCCCATTCTCAAAACAATAATAAAGAATATTTTCTGCAAAATAGACCACAGAACATTCTAAATGCAATTCCAAACTATTCAGGTTATGGCAATTACAATCCAAACGTTTCCGCAAATCATAGAACTAATAACTCAGGAATCCGAAAATGCTCGAAGCTCAGGATCTTTCAGAACAAGAAGTTATAATATGGAGGTAGATCACATACAAACAGCCAACTTTCATGGTGGTGAATCTAGTAGAAATATCCAAGTTGATTCACAATTTGAAAATGTTCCGTTAACCACCTCAGATCTCTACCCTGCGTGATAGTAAAAACGAAATCAATTCCAATCAAACTGCTTATCGATTCTGGATCAAGTACATCATTAATTCAAAAGGGGATTTTTCCTTCAAAGCGGAACTTGAAAAGCCACTGATACTGAAGTCTATCAGTTCAAATACTTACGTTAATTCAAAAATAACGATCCCACTTTTCAAGGAGTTCAATCAATAGACCTTTCGTACGAATTGAAATGATTGAAACGGAATTAAATAGTCATTTTGATGGCATAATTGGATGCAATGTTTTAAAACCTTTGCAAGCTATAATCGATTTCAATAGTTCACAATAATTTACAAAAGATGCAAAACTACCCTTAATTTTTCCAAATCCAATAAACCGCTCATGTCAGGAAGACATTCGAATTTTAGAAAAAGACGCTATAGATATTAAACCTGATATTATCCTGAGGCTCATACCCATGAGGTTGATACACAAATCGCTAAAATGCTTCAGTCAGGTATTATTGTTAATTCAACAAGTGCATACAAAGCTCCAATTTGGGTTGTCCAAAAGAAGATCGACAACTCTGGTGAACAAAAATGGCGCATTGTCATTGACTACAGGAAATTGAACGACAATAGATGAACGATTTCCTATGCCCTTAATTGAGGATATTTATTCAAAACTGGGCAATGCACAGTACTTTACAACTCTTGATCTTGCCAAGGGCTTCCACCAAATCCCTATTTGTGAACAAGACACAAGACAGCCTTTTCAACAGCGAGTGGGCATTATGAATTTACTCATATGCCATTCGGGTTGAAAAATGCACCTGCATCGTTCCAAAGAATGATGAATGAAGTCTTGTGCGGTCATTAATAAAATTTGTGTCGTATATTTAGATGACATTCTCATTTTTTCAACTTCGCTTCAAGAGCATATTCACTCTCTCAACAAGATCCTTAAGAGACTTCAGGAATACAATCTTAAAATACAGATAAACAAATGTAACTTTTTAAAACGCGAAACCGAATATTTAGGACACGTTATTTCAACTGATAGTATAAAACCCATTCCTAATAAAATCGAAACTATTAAGAATATTAAAATACCGCATACAGTGAAACAAATAAAATCATTCTTGGAAGTCACCGGATTTTACCGTAAATTTATTAACGACTACTCGAAAGTCGCCCTTCCAATGACCCAGCTCCTTAAAAAAAATTCAAAAATCAATATAAAAGACAGACATTACACTGAATCCTTTGACAAGCTCAAAGAACTTTTATGTACTTGCCCTGTTCTGGCATATCCTGATTTCAGCAAGTGTTTCGTTCTAACAACTGATACGAGTAATGCAGCTTTGGGGGCAGTTCTGTCGCCAAATCGCATTTGTATCTCGGACTTTAAATCGTCACGAGACAAATTACAACACTGTAGAAAAAGAACTTTTGTCCATAGTGTGGGCGACTAAGTACTTTCGCCCATACTTGTTCGGCCGTAAGTTTAAGGTACAAACTGACCACTGACCTCTGGTTTGGCTACAGTCGCTTAAAGAACCAAATGCGAAATTGCAACGTTGGAAAATAAAACTTAATGAATTTGATTTCGACATCGAATATATTAGAGATATGGAAAATAATTGCGCTGACTTTCTCAGTCGATTAGAGACAAATTCTTCAGAAGAAGTTAATGCAGACATTAGATCCGACTTAGCAACGATTCATAGCGGTGTCGAAAATCTCAACGATCATATTTTTATTACAGAAACCCCATTGAATGTATATAAATTTCAACTAGTACTAGAAAAAAGCAATATCAAATCACACACAAATAAAGTTTTATATAAGAGGAAAAGAAGAACTATTATCTAGCTACCAGAGTATGACGAACATCATGTTCTGAAAGTCTTAAAGGAATTGCTACCTATTAAAGGGACAGTAGGGATATTTTGTAAGGATGACGACATATTTGTTAAATTTCAAAACACAATAGTAAAATATTTTTCAAAGTCACCATACATGAGAATTCTTCGAAGTACAAAGTTTCTCACAGATTTAGCCTGCCCTGGGAAGATACTAGAACTAATTGAAAAAGCTCATCTTAGTAAAATCATAGAGGAATAGAGGAAACCTTTTTAGAACTAAAAGACACATACTATTTTCCAAACCTTAGACTTGAGATAAATAAATACATTAATAACTGCGTAATTTCCAATATGTGCAAATACAGACAGAAGTCCAATAAAACCAAAATGAATGCTCTCTGAAACACCTAAAAAACCTAATTAAATAGTACACATAGACGTATGGTTTTCAAATAAAAACAACATGTTTCTTACATGCATTGATAGTCTTACCAAGCATGTTTCTATTCACCCTCTAGCAGATATGAATTCAATAACAATAGCTGAAATATTAAAACATCGATTTGCAAATTTAGGTAAGCCCCAAAAAATTATAGCCGATAACAAGTTCAACACTGCGTATATCAAAAGTTTTCTAAACAAAGAAAGCATTCTTTAACATTTTACATCTCCAAATGTACACACTGGAAATTCTACAATAGAACGGTTTCATTCAACTCTGAATGAACACATACGTCTATTTAAGCTCAACAAAGAAAACAAAGATACCGATGATAAGACACTGTGTCTCAATGCTGTAGAATTTTATAACGAGACAATTCATTCAACGACTAAATACAAACCTAACGATCTTCTCCATTCTACTTTAAATGAATCTGAATGTGAAAATCTGAGACGAAGTGTTCAAGAAGCTAAAGAAAAACAAATAAATAGAATAAATAAAGCACGAGAAGATCCACCTGAATACAAAGAAAGAGAGTTTGTAAAGAATTTAGGCTTCCACAATATCAAACATTTACCTAGGTACATAATAAAAGAAGTTATGCAAAAGGGCAGAACCTATTTTAAAGATACGGATGGCCAAAAACGCAGGTTGCGCAACCTGCAACCTGCAACCACTAGTCCACCTAATGGCTTGGCTTGGCTTGGCGTAGCTTGGCGTGGCGTGGCGTGGCTTCGCTTGGCTTTCTTTATTCAAATTATGTTAGATATAAGCTAGAATTGTGACTTCACTCTTGTTTGAGCAGTTGATAATAAAGGACGTACATATGAAAAAAGGAATTTCAATTTAATTTTATATATAATATTACTCAGGGGGTAATTTTTTTTTATAGACTAGCTTAAAATTATGTAAGTTGACCACTATGATCAACTACCGGGTCATTTTGAAAACTTGCGGCAGCGGGGTCTGGTTTTTGTCTAAGCACCAGTAAAATTGTCGTTCTTTGGCAGCCTCTCTCCGGTCTCGAGCAGGGATCGCTCTACTAAACCAGAGGAGATCCTCGTGACTGCGAGCGACATCCCGTTCGTATTGGAGTCACCTGCCCACTGTTCGGCGTAGGACGTGGAAGATTACAGGACATCCGTATGGATCCTGTATTAGGCCAATTGTGTCGAGATAGAGAAACACCTCGGGAGGAATAAAGCCGGTAAGGTGCACTCTCACATGGTACATTACGCTGGGGTATTAAACCCCAAAGATCAGACTGTTGGTTGAAGTCATAGCGTGCAATTTTCTTCTTCAGCTTAATAATAAAATTATCTATCTTGTTCAGACTTGCCTCGTTGTACAGGACCTCGACTTCGACGGAGATAAGTCCGCAGACACTGTCCCCCGCACAACTTTCTTTTTTCCATCTGGGCAGAACTCACGTGATGGCTAGGTGCTGTGGGAATCGGGTAGTCACTGACTGGCGTCAACCTGGCGATGCCCAGTGTTGCAACTTTTCCTACGCACCAATTGTACTTATTTTACCTCCAAGTGGTAGTCATCGAGTACTGGTTGTTGTTCAACCGAGCTCAACCTGCCAAACTTATAAGTGCGAGCTCTTGTCCTAGGGGTTACAAAAAAAGGAACTGGCCCTTCAGGTTGGGGGTTGTGCCGTCGGGTAACTGCCCGGCCACACAAAAAAAAAACCATAGTTACGAAGCAACAACAAGCCTCGGAAACGGATGATTTTACTGATAACGAACCCTGCAAACGATATACGGACAACGACCTTCGGATCTGTACGTGGAATGTAAGGTCCCTTTATAGGCCACGTGCAGCCGAACAATTAGCGGAAGCCCTAGACTGATGCAAACCAGACATAACCGCCATCCAGGAAGTGCGATGGGATGGACCGGGCAAAAGAACGATGAAAAACTCTGATATATATTACGGTGATTGCTACAAGCAACAAAAACAGCGCCTATTTGGATGTGGATTTGTCGTTAGAGGCAGACTTAGGCAAGAAGTCTTATCGTTCAGGTCAGTGACCGAGCGTCTCACGATAATTCGCATTAAGGCTAAATTTGCCAACATAAGCCTTATATGCGCACATGCTCCCACAGAGGAGAAAGATGACGATACCAAAGACAGGTTCTATGAGCTCCTGGACAAAACGTGTGAGCAATGCCCTAGCTACGACATTAAAATTGTTCTTGGTGATTTTAACGCAAAGCTAGGAAGGAGAACATCTTTGGTAGTACGGTCGGGAAGCACAGCCTGCACGACACCACATCCGATAACGGATTTAGGCTGATCGACTTTGCTGCGGGGCGAAATGTTGTAGTAGCCAGTACAAAATTCCCACATCTCGACATTCACAAAGGGACATGGCGATCTCTTGATCAATCAACCATTAATCCGATTGATCACATTGCGATCGACGCAAGGCACTCCTCCAGTATTATAGATGTCCGAACGTTCCGAGGTGTCAACATTGACTCGGACCAACACCTTGTAGTAGCCAAGGTAAGGTTGCGGATATCCCGAACACCGCCAAGCCAAAGAAATACTGTGAGGAAGTTTAACGTCGGCCGACTACAATCGCAAGAGATTGCAAAATCCTTTTCCGATCGTGTCTCCTCCTCTTAAGAAATCCTACGCCGCCAACATCAAGTATTGAAGACCAGTGGCAGCATTGCCAAAAAGCCATCAGAGATGCCGCCTCCGATGTGCTGGGTCTCAATCCGCCACCACAACGAAACCAATGGTTTGACAATGAGTGTCGGCAGGCGAATGCAGCCAAGCAAGAAGCATACAAAGCGGCACTGCAAAGAAGGACAAGAGCTGCTCTTGAGCTCTAAGAGCAAAAGAGGAGAGACGAACACCGGCTTCTCAGGAGAAAAAAGAAATAGCATGAGAAGCGCGCGATCGGCAGAATAGAGGGATACTACTGCAGGAATGAGGTAAGGAAGTTTTACCAAAGGGTAAAGTCAACCAGTCAAGGTTATAAACTCCGGACCGAAGCCTGTAAGGATGATCAAGGGAACATCGTAGAAGAGTCACAGTCGATGCTGAGAATATGGAGAAACCATTTCTGCATACTGTATAACGGCGACGAAGAACCAAATCCCGCTGTCAGGCAGAACAAACCATTCAACCACAATGAAAGGGCGATGAAGATCAACAATTCCGTCCACCCGACCCGGATGAAGTTAGTATTGCTTTATCTAAACTAAAATCCAACAAGGCTGCTGGAGCTGACGGCCTACCCGTCGAGCTTTTTAAAGCCGCAGGCGATGATTTGATAAGGAGCATGCACCAACTCATCTGTAAAATATGGTCGGAGGAAAACATGCCCGATGAATGGAACCTCAGCATTGTTTGCCCGATCCACAAGAAAGGAGACCCCTTTGACTGCGCCAACTATCGGGGAATAAGTCGCCTTAACATCGCATATAAAATCTTCTCTGCCGTTCTGTGTGAGCGCCTGAACCCATTCGTCAACAACCTGATAGGTCTCTATTAGTGCGGTTTCACGCCTGGGAAGTCCACCATCGATCAAATTTTCACATTACGGCAGATCCTCGAAAAAAACCCAAGAGATGCAGATCGACTTTAAGGCTGCATATGACAGTCAGCACAAGGACGAGCTATACAACGCCATGTCTAGTTTTGACATCCCTGCCAAACTCGTCAGATTGTGCAGGATGACGATGGAGAACTCTCTCTGCTCCATCAAGGTCGGTAACGAACTCACCGAGACCTTCAATGTCAAAAAAGGTTTTAAGCAAGGCGACGCGATGCCATCTGATTTCTTCAACATCGTCCTGGAGAAGATCGTGCGAAACTCACACGCCAACACTAGAGGCACGATCTTCCAGAAGTCCGTTCAACTGCTAGCATACGCCGACGATATTGACGTGATTGGCCGAACTCAGCGAGCCGTCAATTAAGCGTTTGCTTGTATTGAGACGGAGGCGGCAAAAATGGGTTGAGGGCAAAATAAAGTATATGCTGTCATCAAGAAAGGACACACAACATCGACGACTCGGCCAGAACGTCACCATAGGCAGCTACAACTTCGAGGTAATAAAGGACCTCGTCTACCTTGGCTCCCAAGTAAATAGTGCGAACAACATCAGTACTGAGATTAAACGCAGAATAACTCTTGCCAACCGCTCTTTCTTTGGGCTCAAGAGGCAATTGAGTAGTAGAGCCCTCTCTCGAAAGACCAAGCTCACGTTATATAAGACCTTGATCATCCCTGTCCTGCTGTATGGCGCGGAAGCTTGGACTATCTCAAGAGCTGATGAAGACGCACTTGGTCTCTTCGAGAGCAAAGTTCTGCGTTCAATATTTTGTCCTGTTTGCGTTGAAGGTTCTTGGAGAAGGAGATTCAACCACGAACTGTACAGCGACATGAGTCTAGTCAGGCGTCTACGGATTCAACGCCTAAGATTCAACGCCTAAGCTCTCAACGCCTAGGCCATGTAGAGCGCATGGACAACACAGCTCCAGCCCGAAGAGTCTTCGACTCCGAACCAGTGGGACAACGCAATAGAGGTCGACCACCAACCCGATGGCGCAATCAAGTGGAAAAGGACCTCAACCAACTTGGAGTGCGAAATTGGAAACAGCTGGCTAAGGAACGTGCCAGCTGGAGAGGATTGTTGACCGAGGCCCAAGTTCACCCCGGACTGTAGCGCCACAAGAAGAAGAAGAAGAATTTTCGTGGTGCAGTTTCAACAACTGAGAACAAAAAACTCTTTATTAGAGATTTACGAAGTCTACTCTTTACAGGAAGTGATGTCATTCTCGCTGGTGATTTTAACTGTCGTCATCGAGATTGTGGTTGTGTCCGGGCAAATATTTGGGGTAATATTCTTTCCAGAATATAGTCCTGGTTTACTGTCTCAACCTGTTACTGTGAATGATCTCTACTCTGACCACTATCCTGTTTTTTGTAAAGTTCGTTTCGTCAATAGTGAGCGCAAATCTGTTTTTTATAACTTCAGGAAAACAAACTGGACTAAATACAATTCAAAAATAAACGTAGGACTTACTGGTGTTAATCATGATTTAAATAGAGTTTGCTGTAGTCGTAATGTTGATACTATAGCGAATAACTTTACCAATGTTGTAGCCGAATCAATTGTAAATAGTGTTCCAAGAAAGAATAAGTCTACTTCTCCTCTAAAAGGAGGAGTAGGCATTGATATGCATAAGCAGTAGACGTGTTTTTACCTAGTCTGATTCATTTCACGAGATTCAAAGTGTAACCAAAAACTTTAAGTGCTAGTGCATAAAAAAACACTAAACCGCATTTGTTTCATTTACAATTTTGGCTAACTCGCTCATTTTAATTCATAATTTTATAAATTCGTGTACTTTGCTTCATTTCGGTATTTGTCATTGTTCTTCATCACACAACAATGCCCATCGATACAAGACGTGGTCGATCCCAACAACAAAAACAAGGAACCTCACCAAAAGTCAGCGACTCTCCCACTGAACTCAGTGAGCAAAATTCAGCCAACATTGCTAATAAACTCTGGCTTCGAATTGAGAGCAAGCTTGAGAAATGGGCAGAGAACTTCACTCAATTGCTGGATGCGAAGTTAACAGAACTGGAAGATCGACTCAAATCGCAGATCGATAAAACAAAAGAGGTGCTCGAGGCAAAAATCAGTAAGAATTGCCAAGACATCGCGCGGCTGGAGCTCCTCATAGACGAAATAGAGAGAGAGAAAATATGCTCTGATGCAGTTATTTTCGGAATACCCGAGAACAATGACGAAAACCTGGAGACTCTCTTTAATAACATATGCTCCACACTCAGAATTCAGCCGCCCAAGCTGCACGCCTCTCCAACAGTTCACAACCTAATGATGCTAGCATCATACTTAAGCTGGCAGACAAGCAAGAGAAGCAAAAGTTTATGAGAGCGGTAGCCGATTATCGAAGAGGTAAAAGAAGTCCACTAAGGCTAAACACCATTGGATTTAATTCCACAAGAAGCTTCTACATTAATGACAGCCTGACAAGAAGAAATTACCAACTGCAGAGAGAAGCTTTGAAACTAAAGCACAGAAGTCTCTTTTCATCCGTTTACACATATAATGGACAAGTTCATGTGCGTAAAACACCAGAGCGACGGTCCATCCTGATTCGCAGCACGAATGATCTCATGAATCTAGTCGGACCGAGGACCGATGAACAACATTCAACATAAACAACAAAGGCTAATCTTGATTGTTTTTTTAATTGTCTAATCCTGAATTAATCTTTTTTATTTAGTTTTTAATTTTTAGTGTATTTTTTGCCTTATTATTATTTTTTGTTCTCTTTTTTCTTTTTCTCCCCTGCGTAACAAATTTCAATTTTCTCTGTTTTGTAAGGGTATTACTTCAGTTCTCTTTAATTACAATATCAATCTCTCTTCCTTCAAAATCGTTACATATTGACTTTACTCGATCTCACTCTTCCATATACTTTCTCATTACGAGTTTCAATAATACAAATTACACCGACATGAATGAAAGAACCACCCAATTACTAAACATATTATGCAAAAGGCATCAAGGCTTACACATATGTCACATAAATCCGCAAAGCCTTGTGAATAAATTTGATGAATTTAAATTAATTTTTGAAAAGAGCATGGTTGACGTTATTTGTATTTCCGAGACATGGTTCAATCCTGGCGTAAATGACCACGCCTTCTCTCTCAAAGGGTTCAATCTCTTCCGAGCAGATCGCTTTCTCAGGATTGGTGGGGGCGTTGCTCTTTACGTCAGAGACAATATAAAAACGAAATACCTATCATCATCCAATGATAGTGATGCGCACTCTAGTCAATTCTATTTTGTTGAGATATTCACTGGTGAACATAAATGTGTTGTTGGGACAGTGTATGTGCCACCCGACGTAGGTCGTCCTAATTATATTTGTGAAATTATTGAAGACATTTCTTCGTCAACTCCAAATGTAATTATTTGTGCTGATATCAATTTAAATCTTCTTGAAATGTCACCTAACTCTATGTTAAACAGCACAATGCGTTCTCTCAACTTAAACTTCTTAAACACCCAGGAACCCACTCATTTTAAACCAAACTGCTCGCCGTCATTGATCGATGTCATATTAACCAGTGATAAGAGCTTGGTGAAAACTTATAGTCAACTTTCTGTTCCTGTATTTCTGTACCACGACCTTATTTTTGCGACATTTGACATTCTATCCGAAAGGAGTTGTCCTCAGTCCGTTCAATATCGTGATTTCCGTAGTATTAATGTTGATAATTTGTTTTCGGATTGTTTAACTGTTGAGTGGAGTACGCTATATATGTCGTCTGACGTCGATGAGCAAATCACATTTTTCAATGCAAGTCTAAACTACCTGTTGGAAAAACATGTCCCACTTCGTACGCGAGTCATTAGAAACGAAAAATCTCCGTGGCTAACAGATCAAATTCTTCTCGCGATAAGAAAGCGGAACTTTCTTTTCAGACGATGGAGAAGATTCCGTTGCCCGGAAATGCATAATGCATATAAAAACTGCAGAAACGATGTCACGTTGATGATAAGATCGGCTAAGCTCCGGTATTACAAAACAAAATTCAATAACGACCGATCTTCCAGGTTCTTATGGAAACAGGTTCGCGATATTGGACTGAGCAAAACAAAGAACAGGATTAACGATGATGACATAAATCCTGATAACTTAAATATTCAATTTGCTTCTACTATGCCGAGAGCATCCGAAAGGATGTCTTTAACACTTCCAAACAACACTCTAGCAAATGCATTTGGGTAGAGTTAATTCCTACACAGTTGGTTCCGCGGTGTTCTCGATCAAGTCGAAGTGCGTTGGCCTCGACAATATTCACCCAGACTTAATTAAAGTACTGCTTCCAATAATACTCCCTCACATAACACATATTATTAACACAATAATCATGACATCAAAATACCCAATACAATGGAAGAAAGCTAAAATAATCCCTATACCCAAAAGAACCAATCCACCCGAATACAGACCCATTGCTATTCTTCCGTTTTTGTCAAAAGTGTTTGAATATGTTGTTAGTAAAGACATAAAAAATTATCTAGAGCAACACAACCTCTTAAACCCATTACAGTCAGGTTTTCGGAAAGGACATAGCTGTGTCACAGCATTATTAAAGGTGACGGACGACATTCGAAGAGCTATTGACGAAGACAAAGCAACCATACTAACCTTACTTGACTTCTCGAAAGCATTCGACAGTGTTGACCCAACTATACTCTGTCACAAACTGTCCACGCAATTCAATTTTTGTAATCCCACTAATAAATTAATTTTCTCGTATCTTACTAACCGAGTTCAAGCAATTTGCCATAATTTCAGACTTTCATCTTTTTGTGATGTACATTGTGGTGTCCCTCAAGGTTCTATTCTCGGTCCATTGTTATTCTCAATGTTTATAAATGACCTTCCAACTGTGTTGTCCTACTGTAACTTCCATATCTATGCAGACGATGTTCAAATCTACCTAAGCTTCCCACTAGGTATGGTTGAAGATTCAGTTGCAAAAATAAATGAGGATCTGAGCTCTATAGCAAATTGGGCTACCTACAACTGTCTAATGCTCAATCCTGACAAAACAAAAGCAATCCCGATCTCGAAACAATCTCCTTCTCTATCTAATTTCCCGCCATTAGAACTCAACTCCACGATAATAGAATATGTTACATGTGTAAAAAACCTTGGAATAGTGTTGAATAGTGAATTGACATGGACTGACCACATCGATAGCTTAGTTTCCAAGATATATACCTCCCTAAGAGGCCTATCTATCAGCAAATATATTCTCCCTCTCAATGTGAAACTTAAACTTGCCAGAGCACTCATAGTGCCAATATTGACATATGCATCCGAATTGTTCGCTGACTGTGATTACTCTTCTTCCCAAAAGTTGACAAGAGCAATCAATGCCACTGCAAGGTATGTTTTTAACCTACGCAGGTATGAACATGTCTCGGAAAAACGTCGCATTCTCCTAGGTTGCGAATTAGAAGCATTGTTAAGCTACAGATCTTGCATATTACTCTTCAAAATTATTCACAAGAAACAGCCAAACTATCTTTTTGAAAAGATCACTTTCTGTCGATCGAGTCGTAACATTACCTTAAAGCCCTCCATTCATACTTGTTTAATGTCAAGCAGGAACTTCTTCATTCACGCCGTCCATCTCTGGAATCACCTACCTTCACAGGTACGGTCAAAGACCGAGTACAGACAATTTTGTAACGCTTGTTTCTCCCATTTCTCTCGTCCGAACTGAAATAATTCCCCAAAATTTCTGTTTTTGTTCTTTTTGTATGCATGCGCACAAATGCATTTAAAATATTTTTTGCAAACATACACTTTTCCAACATTAATAATAATTGTATATAATTTAAAACACGTCATTTAAAATCGTATGCTTAATTGAATTATTCCTGTACTATCAAAAGAATACATGTATTATTCTTAAGGTACAGCGATATAAAATCAGTAAATAAATGAAATGAAAATGAAAAATGAAATAAAATTACCAAATTACATTATCCATCACATAAATAGTTATTAGAAGAAATTGGCAGCGATATCGGCAACCATATCTTAAGCTACAGTTAGATCACATAAACAAACTGATTCACAATCTTATTTTGGATTTTCGAAACCTTATATGGAACCAAAAACTAAAATCTTTAGGAAAAAATTGCAAACAATTTTGGAACATCGCCAAAGCAATCAGGCATAAAAATAGGCATATTCCTGCACTTATCTGTGATGATGACACCTTCTTCACAGACAAAGAGAAGGTAGATTTAATTTCTAAACCCTTCTCAGCAAATCATCTTGTCTCAAGTAGTTTAGGGGAAACGGAAACTGATACTCTGGTTAATGAAGCAACCACAGTTTTTAATAATGATAACTTTATCACTCCAAACAATGTATTTATTCAAGTGAACACCGTCAAAAATATTCTGAAAACTCTGAAGGTCAACAAAACTGTTGGATTGAACGGTACCAGAAACATGTACTTGAAACGTCTACCTCAATCGGGCATAAAATATCTTACATTTCTTGTCAATGCGTGCCTTAAGACTCAATATTTCCCTGACAAGTGGAAAATGACAAAAGTTATACCAATCCTAAAACCATGAAAGCCTGTGGAAAAGTCCTGAAGAAACTAATCCTAGAATTTACAATTGAAAATGCAATATTAACCAATACACAATTCGGTTTCAGACAATCCCATAATACTTCCGATCAATGTCTTAGGATATGTAATCATATCAGATCCATCCATTTGTCTGCAAAATATCTTGGAATATACTTGGATTCGAAACTTACCTTTAGTTGCCATGTCACGCAGACGTTAAAAAATCTTCCAGCCAACATTAACTTACGGCTGCCCGATTTGGGGTGGTATGGCCAAATGTCATTTAAAAAGACTTCAAGTTGCTCAGAACAAAACCTGATATCTTCAATTTACCATGGTACTTTTCTACGAATGAACTGCATGCAAGGGCGGGTGTTGAGCTGGTTAACGAACATATTGAAAGGCTTATAAGCAACTTTAATATCCGTTGCGCTCTTGCGTATAATGCTCTCATAAACAATCTTGCGTATAAATGTTATTAATATAGTCATTAATTAAATTGTTATTCATTTATTCGTTTATACATAATATATTTATTTTGTTTTTGTTTTTTTATTTATTTATTTATCTATGTATATCCTTCACTTATTTATAATTTATATATTTATTATCTATTAATATTGTTATTTATGTATTATGTTTATATATATGTTTATATCTTTTTGCTTATCAACGTAGTTATTTATTTATTTATTTATGTATACACATTAATTTATTTAATTTTATATACACGTTATTACTTTGTAAGTGTTCACAACACAATTTTTTTGTTTTTTTTTCTTTCTCTTTTGTTACGAGGTTTTTGTTTGCACTTTTCCTCGATTTCAATTTGACTTTCATAAACCTGTTTTTGTAAAATCTAAAAGTGTTTCTAAGTAGCAAGGTACTCGCGTGCCAAATCTCTATATGTAAAATGTGCAATACTAATACTGTAACAACCAATTTTATGTGCAAAATAAAGAAGATGACAAATGACTTGAAGCACAAGCTCCAGTCCAGTAGAATCAACTAATAAACCGATTTTTAAATTGAAAAATAAATGAATTTAAATCTTCATTTAGTTGACATTTATTTTGTACATTTCAGTTTTTGTTTCTTACATTTCTCATCTCTTGTTCATGGACCTGAATACTATCTTCATTGCCAGTAGGTCCCATTTCTTTCTGGTATATAAATTGTTGACGCCTCTATTGTGCCCAAATTAACTGTGGTTTGTAACATCACGGCAACGCGGATGAGAAGGAATAAGAGAACAACAGAGAATGAGAGAGAGAGAGACATTCGTAACGACAACGCCGACGTAGACGGAAGAGTGATCGAGCGAAAAAAGGAAAATAAAATATTTAAAAAATAACAATATTAAACAAAAATAACTTAAAAATTGTATTTCATTTCAAAAACATACACAAAATAAAGCTAATCCATTTATAAATTAAGGTTTAAAAAAAATCAGGTATTCCAATATTCCCTGAGGTAATCGAACGTTTTTTTTCAATTTGATTGAGGTAACAGTTCTTGAAGGCTTGCGATTGGCTCCAATTTGCGTTCTTCAATTTCCATTTTTTGTTTTTCGATTGCCATAAGTTCTTGGTGCTGGTGTGTATACTAATACTGTAACAACCAATTTTATGTGCAAAATAAAGAAGATGACAAATGACTTGAAGCACAAGCTCCAGTGCAGTAGAATCAACTAATAAACCGATTTTTAAATTGAAAAATAAATGAATTTAAATCTTCATTTAGTTGACATTTATTTTGTACATTTCAGTTTTTGTTTCTTACATTTCTCATCTCTTGTTCATGGACCTGAATACTATCTTCATTGCCAGTAGGTCCCATTTCTTTCTGGTATATAAATTGTTGACGCCTCTATTGTGCCCAAATTAACTGTGGTTTGTAACATCACGGCAACGCGGATGAGAAGGAATAAGAGAACAACAGAGAATGAGAGAGAGAGAGACATTCGTAACGACAACGCCGACGTAGACGGAAGAGTGATCGAGCGAAAAAAGGAAAATAAAATATTTAAAAAATAACAATATTAAACAAAAATAACTTAAAAATTGTATTTCATTTCAAAAACATACACAAAATAAAGCTAATCCATTTATAAATTAAGGTTTAAAAAAAATCAGGTATTCCAATATTCCCTGAGGTAATCGAACGTTTTTTTTCAATTTGATTGAGGTAACAGTTCTTGAAGGCTTGCGATTGGCTCCAATTTGCGTTCTTCAATTTCCATTTTTTGTTTTTCGATTGCCATAAGTTCTTGGTGCTTTTAGTCGTCCTTTTCTGCTTCCTTCTTTAAAAATTCAAAGAGTTCGTCTTCTTTTGTACGTTTTCTTTTAGTTGGTGTTTCGAAAACGCTTTCGTCCTCAGCAGATTAATTTTGCTCATTCAGTTTAATGACGAGCTTGAACAAAGGATGTTTTGTAGAAGAGATTTCCAGAGAGAGTCTTCCACCGTAGGCTTCATCAAATATTCGAAAAAAAATCCCAAGTCGTTGCTTCTCGTCCTGATTCCTTATTGCGCTTTTTTATTCGCTTATAGGTCGTCATTAAGTTTTCAAATTTGTTCATAATGTCCAGAACATATAACTCCAAAAATGGATCTGTTGCCTTAATTTTGGACAGAACTGTCCTCCACAACGAAATTTGTTTCTTCTTGCCGGCGTTAAACTCGGCCCTTGTATTAATCATGCCGATTATGGAATCCGGCGGATGGACTGCGAAGGGAACATTTTCTCATCCGCATATTTACCTATTATAGAAAACGCAATCCAAAAAGTGGGCGGAGGTCGGTGAAGTAGTGCGAAAAAATCCGGTGCGTGTGTTGCAATTGTAATCCACAAAAATCGTATTTGTATGACTGCAAAGGGGTGCCCGATGAAATACGTGCGTTGCGTCCAAAGTATGTATACATTAGAATCCCACAAGGGCATGAGAGTAAAATGATACAGATACAAGCCTAAATGTTACACACACGTGAGAATAAACTGTCAAACGGAAGAAAAGTTAAAAGTTCGCCAACTTCATCAATATTGATGCATTCCACATATAGCCCACACTCGTTGTCTAGCTCCTTCTTATTAGATCTTATGAGTTGTCAATTCAACGCACGTAACGCACGCACCGGAGTTAGGAATTAATAACCATAATTAGCTGTAAGAAATCAATTTTGTGTTAGTTCTTAAGTGATTGCGGTGAAATAAAGTGGCATTCTGTCAGAAGAATAATTTTTTTTAAGAAAAGAAAACTTCTTTCTATTCAACTTATATATACATATATATATATATATATTTATATATATATGTATATATGTATAATATGCACTGGTACATAAGTGTTTGTACATGTCATTTTTAGAATATTATTTATATTTGAGCAAAAAAACATACATTTATCTGTTCATTCATTAATATCACCTAGTGCTGCAGACCGAAACTCCTATAAACAGGAGCTTAATTAATCTACCACGTGAACATACGCTTTGTTCGTTTGCTTATCCCTCCTCACTGTGTTGAATACTTAACACAGAAAATTTGAAAAAGAGCTCTCGATGACATCCTAAGAGAGAATATTGGAAAGCGATGCTATATTTATATTGATGACATCGTCATCTTCGGTAAAGACAAAACTGAACACTTCAATAACCTCAAAGCCGTATTTGAAACTCTAGAATGTGCCAACATGAAAATCCAACTAACCTTCCTTTCGAGAACTCTAACAAAGACCGAAGAGAGTTATGCCACTAACGAGAAATAGATGCTCGCCATTATCTGGGCTCTCAAACCGCTTAGGAATTTCATTTACGAATCAAAGAAAGTTAAGATCTACACGGACCATCAGCCGCTCACCTATGCGCTGAGTAATAAGAATACAAACCACAAGATGAAACGATGGAAGGCGATACTGGAAGAATACAACTACAAGTTGAAATACAAACCAGGAAAGTCAAATGTAGTTGCCGATGTTTTATGACGCCTCCCGCAGACTTCACAAGTCAATTCAATTACAATGACCCAACACAGTGACGACAGCTCTGAACATAATCTGATTCCAACAGTAGAAGCACCCATCAATGTATTCCGCAACCAGTTCTGGAGGAGAAGATTCAATCACGAACTGCGCGGGCTGTACAGCGACATGAGCCTAGTTAGGCGTCTACGGATCCAACGCCTACGGTGGCTAGGTCATGTATAGCGTATGTACACCACAGCTCCGGCCCGAATCCGAACCTGTCGGGCAACGCAACAGAGGACGCCCGCGTTTAAGTTGGCGCACCCAAGTGGAGAAGGACCTCAACCAACTTGGTGTGCGAAACTGGAGACAGCTAGCCAGGGATCGCGCTAGTTGGAGAGGCATGTTGGTTGAGGCCCAGGTCCACCCCGGACTGTAGCGCCACACAAGGAAGAAGAAGTTACAGCAACACCGACATCATTAACATATTTATTGCTTTACTCACAGAAGAAAATATAATGGGTTGTCTACAAGAAATTTATCCATTGCACTTCTCAAATTTTAAAATAAGGTTTACCCAAACAATGGTGAAGGACATAACGGATGAAAGCGAACAGGAAGACAACATTTTAAAAACTCAAAGGAGAGCGCATAAAAATCCCGAAGAAAACCGCAAGCAGCTCCTAGAAAACTATTAACTTCCGAATATGGCAGCGAAAATCAAGAAACTAGTGAATTCCTGCACTTATCTGTAATGATGACACCTTCTTCACAGACAAAGAGAAGGTAGATTTACTTTCTAAAACCTTCTCAGCAAATCTTCTTGTCTCAAGTAATTTAGGGGAAACGGAAACTGATACTCTGGTTAATGAAGCAACTACAGTTTTTAATAATGATAACTTTATCACTCCAAACAATGTATTTATTCAAGTGCACACCGTCAAAAATATTCTGAAAACCCTGAAAGTCAACAAAACTGTTGGTTTGAACGGTATCAGAAACATGTACTTGAAACGTCTACCTCAATCGGGCATAAAATATCTTACATTTCTTGTCAATGCGTGCCTTAAGACTCAATATTTCCCTGACAAGTGGAAAATGACAAAAGTTATACCAATCCTAAAACCATGAAAGCCTGTGGAAAAAGTTCTGAAGAAACTAATCCTAGAATTTACAATTGAAAATGCAATATTAACCAATACACAATTCGGTTTCAGACAATCCCATAATACTTCCGATCAATGTCTTAGGATATGTAATCATATCAGATCCAATCGATTAATAGGCAAATATACAAATATACTGGAATTTGTCTGCAAAATATCTTGGAATATACTTGGATTCGAAACTTACCTTTAGTTGCCATGTCACGCAGACGTTAAAAAATCTTCCAGCCAACATTAACTTACGGCTGCCCGATTTGGGGTGGTATGGCCAAATGTCATTTAAAAAGACTTCAAGTTGCTCAGAACAAAATCTGATATCTTCAATTTACCATGGTACTTTTCTACGAATGAACTGCATGCAAGGGCGGGTGTTGAGCTGGTTAACGAACATATTGAAAGGCTTATAAGCAACTTTAATATCCGTTGCGCTCTTGCGTATAATGCTCTCATAAACAATCTTGCGTATAAATGTTATTAATATAGTCATTAATTAAATTGTTATTCATTTATTCGTTTATACATAATATATTTATTTTGTTTTTGTTTTTTTATTTATTTATTTATCTATGTATATCCTTCACTTATTTATAATTTATATATTTATTATCTATTAATATTGTTATTTATGTATTATGTTTATATATATGTTTATATTTTTTTGCTTATCAACGTAGTTATTTATTTATTTATTTATGTATACACATTAATTTATTTAATTTTATATACACGTTATTACTTTGTAAGTGTTCAAAACACAATTTTTTTTGATTTTTTGTCTTTCGGTTTTTGTTTGCACTTTTCCTCGATTTCAATTTGCCTTTCATAAACCTGTTTTTGTAAAATCTAAAAGTGTTTCTAAGTAGCAAGGTACTCGCGTGCAGAATCTCTATATGTAAAATGTGCAATACTAATACTGTAACAACCAATTTTATGTGCAAAATAAAGAAGATGACAAATGACTTGAAGCACAAGCTCCAGTCCAGTAGAATCAACTAATAAACCGATTTTTAAATTGAAAAATAAATGAATTTAAATCTTCATTTAGTTGACATTTATTTTGTACATTTCAGTTTTTGTTTCTTATATTTCTCATCTCTTGTTCATGGACCTGAATACTATCTTCATTGCCAGTAGGTCCCATTTCTTTCTGGTATATAAATTGTTGACGCCTCTATTGAGCCCAAATTAACTGTGGTTTGTAACATCACGGCAACGCGGATGAGAAGGAGTAAGAGAACAACAGAGAATGAGAGAGAGAGGCATTCGTAATGACAACGCTAATATTTTCATACCGACATAGAATAACTATCTGTGGTGTACACAGAAATTTATTTGTGTGTGAAGATGGGGAAGAATAAGAAAAATAAAAACGAAGATATGAAGGGTTGTATACGAATTGAAGAGAAATGTTACAAAATAAGTGTTTGTGGTGTACACAGGCATTTATTTGTTAATGAAGAAGGAAACAAAAATGGAAGAGTGATTTTGTTACAAGATAAATGTCTGTCAGATTAGGTTAGGTTAGGTAATAGTGGCTGACTGCTAAAGGGCAGTCACACTTAGGCCAGGGTAGACGCATTGTGATACCATGCGGATCGACTTTTCCTAACACTAGAACCAGTTGGCGCTTCTAATGAAGCGATTTAGTTGGCCAATGCTGGCACTGTTCAGGTTTTTACGGCCGCTGAAGTAGTAGGAACCTGCGGCTAGCAAAAGCACTACAGGAGCAGAGAAGGTGATGAGTGCTTTCTTCCTCCTCTTCACTAACGCAGCTTCTGCAAAAATCATTATATGGGGCACCCATCCTGCGAATATGAGTGCCAATTGCACAGTGCCCAGAGAGTCAAAGTCAAAGTAGACTGCGTGACAGTCTTAGGTTAGGTGATGGACACAAATGGCCTTCTAGCCATTTGTCATTGGTGGTTTGAATCTTCAAAAGATTAAAGGCTGTAACGATTGGCATTTAAGGTGGTACCCCTGCTATTGATATTGATGAGGTTGAAAAAAGTCTCCTTACACCGGATTTATCGTATATTTTTGTTAAAAGTATCAGCTTAATTTGGTAGGAATCAAAAAACGCATTAAAGAAAAAACAGAAAAGGATGGATGGATACACAGCCTTTTAAATTAAATCAAATTCCAAGAATTAGCGTCGCCTATGTGTACCGTTATGACGAGAATCCTTCTCTGCGATCAATTAGTGGAGTTTCCGTACAGATGTCATTCTTGTGTTTTATTTGGCAATGTAAAGTGTGTGATACAGCATTATTTGGTTTTTGATAACTTTAAACATTTTTAATTGTATTTCTGCCGTAGGCCTCAACAGAAGGTTAAGGAGATATACTAAGCTTATCAGAGACATGAAAAGTGGCCGATCAGCAACTAGGGTAAAGAGAGTGGGACATTTAAAGGCGCGAAAAGCAACAGCTGGAAAAAGAAAAAGAACTGCTAAGAAAAGACAGAACCAGCAACAGTTGAGGAAAAAGGCGGTAGGGTCACTGATACCACGAACAAGCAAAAATTAAACGAAAGCATCAAAGACACAGCAGAAGCTTTACATCGATCAGTACATCGCTGCAACTCCGTTGAGTAGGGATAAGAGAACTACACGAGAATGAGAGAGAGAGACATTCGCAACGACAACGCCGACGTAGACGGAAGAGTGATCGAGCGAAAAAGGAAAATAAAATATTTAAAAAATAACAATATTAAACAAAAATAACTTAAAAATTGTATTTCATTTCAAAAACATACACAAAATAAAGCTAATCCATTTATTAATTAAGGTTTAAAAAAAATCAGGTATTCCAATATTCCCTGAGGTAATCGAACGTTTTTTTTTCAATTTGATTGAGGTAACAGTTCTTGAAGGCTTGCTATTGGCTCCAATTTGCGTTCTTCAATTTCCATTTTTTGTTTTTCGATTGCCATAAGTTCTTGGTGCTTTTAGTCGTCCTTTTCTGCTTCCTTCTTTAAAAATTCAAAGTGATGTGATAAATGATGTAATTGTAATCTTAAAGCTTGTGATCACATCTTAAAAGTCTTACTTACAACAATAAATTATGGGATGTCATTTTGTATTACATATATATATATATATAAATTATACCGTCCACATCTTCTGCCCTTTCCTTCGTTTTTTGGCAAGTAGGTTGGACGTGTATCTCATTCATAAAATAATTTACCCATTTTAATGAATCGAATAAACCATTATAATATAATTAAAAATAAATATAATTAAATCTTTTTCTAATCATAACAACTGGCGACGAGGAATAGAAACGAGCTGCGCGAGCATGGACGCCGATGGTCTGGAACGAATTCTTCAAAAACTTCAAGAGGCCAACCAGAAATTTTTGCAATCAGTGCTGGAACAAAAACCTGCCAAACAAACTATTGTATCACCTTTCAAAAGTTTCGACAAATCCAAGGAAACGTGGCCCACATATCTTCTACAACTGAAGCAACATTTCATTGCAAACAATGTGCTTGAAGATGACACTAAACGTGCATGTTTGCTTAGTTACATTGGCGGCGAATCATTGGAATTGCTCCAAAAGTTATATGGAGAAAATGTTGCTCAAATATCATTCGATAAAATAATTGAAAGTCTCACAAATCATTTTGAAAAAAAAACCCATTTGCTCGCATCCAGGTTCAAGTTTTACAGAAAATTTATGCAACCTAACCAAACATATTCTGAGTGGGTAGCGAAACTGCGCGGAAGGGCTAAAGAATGCATGTTCGTTTGCGCAAACAGTGGTTGTAAAGAGTCATACGTGGACTCTAAAATTAGAGATATGATCATTCTGTATACTCCACATGATAAAGTGCGATCAACTGCTTTACAAAAAGAAAACCTAACTCTGGATGAAGTCCTTCAAATTGCAGAACTCTTCGAGGAAACAACAAAAGCATGCAGCGAGCTTAGGGGAGAGGAGAAAAGTCAAGGGGAGGTGAATGCAGTCCAACAGACAACAAATCATCTGCCGAGAGGTAAGCGGTTGAGCTTCAATAGTTTCGTTGGCAAGAGTGCTTCTAGAGAGAGTAATAAATCGCGCCCGGGATGTAATATCGCTCATCAGCGATTTCAGTGCTTTCACTACAAAAACAAATCAGTGTGTAAGAAATGCAAGAGAGTCGGACACATTGCGGCTGTGTGTATGGCGTCAAAAGCTCCGGATTCAATAAAATCGTATGCAACATCACAAAGAGGTTCGAAAGGACTAAGTAAGAAGCATGAAAGCGTAAATCTGGTTAAACGATTCGAAACCGTAAGTACTGTCGATTTTCTTTATCCATCGGTAGTGTCACCCATCGAAGTTAATCATAGCAACGTCATTTCTGATAAGCTTTTCATAGATGTGAACATCAATAAGATATTCCTAAAATTTCAAATTGACACTGGCGCGTCTTGTTCACTTATCGGCCTCGAAGGATACAAGCTGCTGAATGAGCCGCCTAGTACGCCAATATCTAAAACGTTAAGAGCTTATGGTGGTAGTATCTTGCCTTTAAAAGGCACAATAACCGTTGACGTGGCACTTGGTGCACATAAAGAAAGAGTCACTTTAATAGTCGTTGATAGTCCATACGCCTCAAATATACTTGGAATGGACTGGTTCCAAAAAATGAAGTTCAGCATTCAGATACCTATGAATTTTGGAGATGTTAATGACATAGGCAATAGCGTAAGGCCTCAATGCTTTAAGATAGAAGAATCTTTTAAATTGGAACTCGATGCTTTAAGGAATGAATTTCTATCCATATTTTCATCAGAACTGGGACACTGTTCCACAAATAAAGCTCATACCACATTAAAACCAAATGCTTGTCCTAAGTTCCACAAACCATACAATCTTCCCTTCGCTCTCTATGAAGACGTACGTTCTGAAATTAATCGCTTAGTGTCTCAAAATATTCTCAAGCCAGTGAATGCTAGTGATTGGGCAGCTCCTATTGTAGTCGTGAAAAAACCAAACGGGAAAATACGAATTTGTGCTGACTTTAAGGTTACTGTCAACCCTCAAATTGAAATCGATCGATACCCAATTCCACGAATTGAGGAACTCTTTCATAAGCTCAGTGGTGGTAAATTATTTACTAAAATTGATTTAAGCGACGCATACCTTCAAATCGAACTCACAGAGTCTTCCAAAAAGCTGATGGTCATCAACACACCCTTTGGTCTTTTTCAATACGAAAGAATGCCATTCGGAATCGCTAGTGCACCTGGAATTTTCCAAAGGATAATGGAAGGGGTTGTAGCTGGGATACCAGGTTGTGCGGTATACCTGGATGACGTTACAGTCACTGGGAAAAATAACGAAGAACGCCGAAACAACGTAAAGCTACTTTTAGAAAGACTCTGCGCACATAACTTCAAATGTCGAAAGGAAAAGTGTCTACTTGCGCGAGAAAAATTGGAGTACGTGGGACACGAAATCGACGCAAGCGGTATTAGACCATCCGAAAAGCGAATTGAAGCGATTAAATTAATTGCAACCCCGAAAAACTTAGCAGAATTAGAATCATTTATCGGAAAAATAAATTATTATAATAAATTCATTCCCAATTTCTCATCAAAGGCTTCGGCTTTAAATCAACTTCGAAGGCAAAATAGTGATTTCACGTGGCGAAGAACACAAAACATAGCATTTCATGCATTGAAGAGCCACATGATAAAAGCTATGCAATTAGTTCACTTCGATGAAAATCTTCCCATTATTCTGGCAACGGACGCATAAAAAACTGGAATCGGAGCTGCACTTTCACATCGGTACCCAGATGGTTCAGAGAAACCTATCTCTTTTGCATCAAAAACTCTGAATGAGAGCCAGACAAAATACTCTCAAATAGAAAAAGAAGCCTTATCAATCATCTTCGGTGTCACTAAATATCATCAGTACCTCTACGGCAGACACTTCGAACTTCTCACCGATCATCAAGCACTCATTACTCTCTTCCATCCATCAAAAAAGTTACCCGTTATGACACTTCATCGGCTGCAGCGTTGGGCGATCATTCTCCAGGCCTACACATACTCCATCCACTACCGTAATACGAAACATCATGCTAATGCCGACGCCTTATCTCGCCTACCGATGGGAGATGCTATCGAATTTGACAACAAAGAAAGAGGTTTGCTGGCGGTTGAACAGATATATGAGTCAGTTATCACGGAGTTCCCTATCAGTTCTGATGTAATCAGCTCACATACCAAGAAAGACAAAACTCTCAGTCTTATTTCTCATTTTGTGGAGAATGGATGGCCACAAACAATACCAAAAAACCAGGTAAATTTAATCCCTTACTTTAATCGCAAGTGCGCTTTTTCGCTCCAGAGAGGACTCCTGTTCCTGCAAACAGATCACACCCGCATTGTTATACCCAAATCACTCGAAGACAAGGTTCTAAAAATGCTTCATGAGGGTCATTGGGGACAAGCGCGTATGAAGCAGCTCGCGCGCAGATATGTTCCTCGGCATCGACCAAGCGATCAAGAATACGTCAGAGGCGTGTTCAACCTGTAGTGTAAATGCCAGTCAGCCAAAGCAGCAGTATTCATAATGGCCCGAAGCAACTGAACCATGGGAAAGGATTCACATCGACTTTGCAGGCCCCTTTTCTCTCGCATGTGGCTGATAGTGGTAGATTCATTTTCTAACTTTCCTTTTGTGTGTGAATTATCATCGACAACAGCGACATCAACTATTTACGCAATGCAAAAGATTTTTGCAATCGAGGGACTGCCAAAGACAATTGTCAGTGACAACGGGCCACAATTTTCATCAGTCGAATTTAAAACTTTCTGCGAGCTGAATACCATTGCCCATGTAAGAACAGCGCCTTTCCATCCAGCATCGAATGGTTTAGCTGAGCGCACTGTCCGGACTTTCAAAGAATCTTTCAAGAAAATTATGAACGATGAGAATGATCGAGAAAAAGCCTTGTATAAGTTCTTGATAACATTTCGAGCAACGCCAAATCCTTTGTCAATGAAGTCACCATTGGAATTGCTGCACGGACGTCAACCCAGCACCATATTTTCAGCGATGTTTCCCGACGTACATCGAGTTCAGCAGTATCCTACCAAATTTTCAATCGGCCAAAAAATCTTCGCAAGGTCTTATTCAAGAGGAAGTCGTTGGATCGCTGGACTAATCACCAAGGTGATCGGATGCATAAATTACCTCTTGCAAACTTCTAAAGGTCACATCAAGCGTCACCAAAACCAACTTCGAGTCCGGCACCATAAAGAAGCAACAGACGAAGATTACGACATCGATTTGTGTTCAGGATTGTTAGCATCACCTGCTGTAGATAACTACACGGAATTGTCTTCAGCACCGAACATCCAGAGAAGCACACAGGCCAGCACCACTGCATCTGAATGCCAAACGCCTGAATCTCAAACAAGACAGCAGGAACCGGCGGCTCAAAAATCGACAACTATACTCAGACGTACAAACAGACTAAGGAAACAACGTGAGATTTTTCAACCGACGTGGAATAAATCCGGTCGGAGGGAGTGATGTGATAAATGATGTAATTGTAACCTTAAAGCTTGTGATCTTAAAAGTTTTACTTACAACCATAAATTATGGGATGTCATTTTGTATTATACCATTTGAATTCGCATAAATTATACCGTCCACATCTTCTGCCCTTTCCTTCGTTTTTTGGCAAGTAGGTTGGACGTGTATCTCATTCATAAAGTAATTTACCCATTTTAATGAATCGAATAAACCATCATAATATAATTAAAAATAAATATAATTAAATCTTTTTCTAATCATAACACAAAGAATTCGTCTTCTTTTGTACGATTTCTTTTAGTTGGTGTTTCGAAAACGCTTTCGTACACAACAGATTAATTTTGCTCATTCAGTTTAATGACGAGCTTGAACAAAGGATGTTTTGTAGAAGAGATTTCCAGAGAGAGTCTTCCACCGTAGGCTTCATCAAATATTCGAAAAAAAATCCCAAGTCGTTGCTTCTCGTCCTGATTCCTTATTGCGCTTTTTTATTCGCTTATAGGTCGTCATTAAGTTTTCAAATTTGTTCATAATGTCCAGAACATATAACTCCAAAAATGGATCTGTTGCCTTAATTTTGGACAGAACTGTCCTCCACAACGAAATTTGTTTCTTCTTGCCGGCGTTAAACTCGGCCCTTGTATTAATCATGCCGATTATGGAATCCGGCGGATGGACTGCGAAGGGAACATTTTCTCATCCGCATATTTACCTATTATAGAAAACGCAATCCAAAAAGTGGGCGGATGTCGGTGAAATAGTGCGAAAAAATCCGGTGCGTGTGTTGCAATTGACATCCACAAAAATCGTATTTGTATGACTGCAAAGGGGTGCCCGATGAAATACGTGCGTTGCGTCCAAAGTATGTATACATTAGAATCCTACAAGGGCATGAGAGTAAAATGATACACATAAGAGCATAAATGTTACACACACGTGAGAATAAACTGTCAAACGGAAGAAAAGTTAAAAGTTCGCCAACTTCATCAATATTGATGCATTCCACATATAGCCCACACTCGTTGTCTAGCTCCTTCTTATTAGATCTTATGAGTTGTCAATTCAACGCACGTAACGCACGCACCGGATTCTATGGTGGAAGAATATTCAAACGAAGTAGAAGAAAATGATTCAGGGTGACTAGGACAGAACTAAGATATGTTACATTGACTAATATACTGCCACCTGTGTTAAGATCCACATCCTTGTTTCCGGAACATAAATTTGCAGCATGTTTAAGATTCATGGATGAAATGGATATCGGACCACTGACGGTTGCCACGTATTATTTACAGGAATTCTTTGAATCAATTATAGCCTATATTTTTATACGCGAGAAATGAAGTCACTTTCATAGCATTCCTTCATAAATTTGAAAAAAGTTTAAGAATTACAAATTCACATTTCTTAATTGTTAAGAGAAATGCCAAGATATTGAAACTGAAACCAACCCAGAAAAAAAGTTGCCAAAATTGGGAAGGAACTTCCATCATATATCTGTTAAAGAGAAAAAGCCGCAAAGAAACTGCTTATTTCATTGATTGCTGCAAATGTTGCCATATTATATATAATAATAAGAACATGGGTGGCGCTACAGCCTATAGAGGGCCAGGGCCTAGCTTCTCAGCAACCACTCGTGTTGTTCGTGCTATTGTTCTCTCACGAGTGGAAGGTACCTACAGTTTAATGCAGAATCCGAACGGTGATCGCTGTCCCACGGTGATAAATGCTGAGTTAGGAATTAATAGCCATAATTAGCTGTAAGAAATCAATTTTGTGTTAGTTCTTAAGTGATTGCGGTGAAATAAAGTGGCATTCTGTCAGAAGAATAATATTTTTTAAGAAAAGAGAACTTCTTTCTATTCAACTTATATATACATATATATATATATATGTATATATGTATAATATGCACTGGTACATAAGTGTTTGTACATGTCATTTTATAGAATATTATTTATATTTGAGCAAAAAACATACATTTATCTGTTCATTCATTAACATCACCTAGTGCTGCAGACAGAAACTCCTATAAACAGGAGCTTAATTAATCTACCACGTGAACATACGCTTTGTTCTTTTGCATATCCCTCCTTACTGTGTGGAATACTTAACACAGAAAATTTGAAAAAGAGCTCTCGATGACATCCTAAGAGAGCATATTGGAAGGCGATGCTATATTTATATTGATGACATCGTCATCTTCGGTAAAGACAAAACTGAATACCTCAATAACCTCAAAGCCGTATTTGAAACTCTAGAATGTGCCAACATGAAAATCCAACTAACCTTCCTTTCGAGAACTCTAACAAAGACCGAAGAGAGTTATGCCACTAACGAGAAATAGATGCTCGCCATTATCTGGGCTCTCAAATCGCTTAGGAATTTCATTTACGGATCAAAGAAAGTTAAGATCTACACGGACCATCAGCCGCTCACCTATGCGCTGAGTAATAAGAATACAAACCACAAGATGAAACGATGGAAGGCGATACTGGAAGAATACAACTACGAGTTGAAATACAAACCAGGAAAGTCAAATGTAGTTGCCGATGCCTTATCACGCCTCCCGCAGACTTCAGAAGTCAATTCAATGACAATGACCCAACACAGTGACGACAGCTCTGAACATAATCTGATTCCAACAGTAGAAGCACCCGTCAACGCATTCCGCAACTGCGCGGGCTGTACAGCGACATGAGCCTAGTTAGGCGTCTACGGATCCAACGCCTACGGTGGCTAGGTCATGTAGAGCGTATGTACACCACAGCTCCGGCTCGAATCCGAACCTGTCGGGCACCGGAACAGAGGACGCCCGAGTTACATATCTATATGGTGACCTCCACATCGAGCAACAACCTTAAGTTGTTGCAATCGTACAATCAGCATATTTATGTTGAGCAACAGAAAACCGAAACAGAAACAAAAATGCTGCATCGGTCGATTTAAATAGGTCAAACAGCAACCATAGGTTGTTGCCCGATAAATGCTGACTAATTTTAAGTAACATTGTTTGTAATTTTCATTGAGGAAAACAGTCAATAAAGAGACTCCGTGAATGAAAAACGTTTTTTCTTTTTCTTTTCTTTTTTCAGTCGGTAGGATATTCTTAATACGTAGGATATCCAAAGAGAACGGACTTACAGTGAAAGTTAAGTTTTGACAATCAATAAAAATTGTTCAACTACAAATCAGTTGAATTAGTGTGAATATACTAAAAATCAGTTGACCAACAAAATATATTGAGTACAAAACGAAAACTGCTAGTGAAAGTGGAAGTGTTCGAAAAACAAAACGAGAAACGGTGTTATAATGAGAATAAAAGAAATAGGTTTGTCAACTACAAATCAGTTGATAAATCTTAAAGAAGTTAAAGTGAAAACAATTCTATCACGACAAGAACTACACGATTTGGGGCGTAATATCTCCCAAGGACAAGAGGAAGAAGAAAATATGGCCAACGACACATTAAACATTTTAAACACCATGGCTTGTGTTCTAGAAAGACTGGAAGCTAACCAACAGCACGGAACAAGCCGAGCTTTGGTATTAATGAAGGAAATTTCATATATTCCTGAATTTTCTGGAGAGCAAAGCGAACTGACCCAGTTTTTAAACATCGTTGATAACCACCTGGACAGCGATCTCACAGTGCAAGTTTACCGGAAAGGCGAAGGATTTGATACTCATCAACAACACGACAACGTGGGAAGACGCTAAAATTCTTCTTAAAAACAACTTTAGACCTGTCACTGATCAAAAGGAAGTCACCAAAAAAATAAATACACTAAGGGTGAGCTCAATTTTAGACTTAAGTAACAAAATAGAATATTTAATGTCGGAAATCCATACTATTGTCAAAGTCTTAAAACACTCTTTTACGGTCTGATAGTTAATAAGGTTAGGGAATTAGCTCTAGGAAACTTAGCCAGAGAAATCAGAAACGAGTACGATCTACAAAAAATTAAGAACATTTTATATTCATATGTAGGTTTCGACCAAGGCAATTTGCAAGTTAATAGGGATTACCATAATGATAGAGTGAAAGAAAGGAAATATAAAAATCCTAGTTTTCAGAATTCTACTCATGTTAAGTCTACACCAATATTAGGTCATAGCAATTTTCAATCAAATAGTAATCGACCTCAACGACTAATTAGTGACAACTACCAAAGGCAATATAGCGGAAATAACCGAGAACAAAATAGCCAACAATATAATAATAACTACTATAACCCTAGGCAAAGTAACCAACAGAGAAACTACAATAACAGTAATAACTCCGCACAAAACAGGGAACAATTTACATTTTCGGGACAAACACTTCATAGTAGACGAAGTGCTCAACCAATGGACATAGATCATATAGCACATTCAAACTCACAGGAACACACTCAGGGAGACACTATTATTGAACAAGAAATCCTTTCGATTGACACACCGGTTTTTTCTGAACAAAGCCTCACGAATAAGACACAAATAGCATTTTCTATAGGTAATAGGAAACACATATGTCTAATAGATACAGGTTCGACCATAAGTATCATTAATACTAGAAAAATTGATTGCAGTAAATTTAAAGTATCGGAAGAAGTAAATGTAAACCTCAAGACGGTTAATAAACAAACTGTCGAAAAAATGAAAATCTATCAGTTTCCCTTGCCTCAAGAATTTGGATACAAATCCAATGTATTTATAGAGACATATGGTAAGTCCTTAGAAGATAAGCCATACAGTCTTCTACTAGGTATGGATGTAATTATGAACGTGATAGAAACTAAATATATACGAAAACAAGAAGTAGTACTGCTTAATAAAACCGTAATTCCAATGGCATTGGACGTCGATCCTATTTTCGAGTGTTATCAACTAGACGGTAGTAGCCAGGTTCAATTGGGACATTTAAAACCATACGAAGCGGAAGAAATTCAGAAGTTATTAAAAAAATATATGTGTCTTCTATATCAAGAAGGAGACCAACTTACAAACTCTGAAAGTGTGCTTCATGAAATAAAACTAATCACGGACCAACACATAAATGCGAAGCTCTACAGACTTCCGCCAAAACACGAGGAAGAGGTTAGAACCCAAATTAGGGATATGGAAAAACAAGGCATCATCCGCAAATCGAATAGCAGTTATGCCTCTCCAATCGTTGTCGTAGCTAAGAAACCCGACAGTGAGGGGAAAAGAAAGTTTCGACTATGTGTCGATTATCGAGCATTAAACGATATTACGGTGGATGATAAATATCCGTTACCGAATATAGATGCAATTTTGGATAAGCTAGGCAGATCACAATATTTCTCCACCCTTGATTTAGCCAAGGGATATCATCAAATAAAGGTACATCCTGACGATATTCATAAGACGGCATTTGTTACACCAAACGGTCTATATGAATATGTTAGAATGCCTTTCGGGCTCAAAAATGCTCCAGCCACATTCCAACGGCTAATGAATGATATATTGAGAGAGTATATAGGTGTCATATGTACAGTATATCTTGACGACATATTTATCTTCTCCACCTCACTTGAAGAGCATATAATATTTCTTGATAAGATATTTAAAAAACTAGCTGAACATAACCTTAAGGTGCAACTTAGCAAATGCTCATTTTTAAAGAAGAACACTGAATACTTGGGTCATATTCTAACGTCCGAGGGGATGAAACCAAACCCCAATAAGGTAGAAGTAATTCAAAAGTTTCCATTACCCTTTACGATAAAACAATTAAGAGAATTTCTAGCCAGCACTGTATACTATCGAAAGTTTATCAGGGATTATTCTAAGATAGCATACCCTATGGTAAAATATTTAAAAAAGAACATGAAACTTAACACCAACGACCCAGAATACATTCAAGTCTTCGAAACATTGAAGGAAACGCTTATTAAGCACCCTTTGCTGAAATTTCCCGATTTTAATAAACAATTTTGCTTATATACCGATGCAAGTAATTTTGCTTTAGGAGCAGTACTAACACAAGAAGGGCAGCCAGTATGTTATGCCTCGAGAACGTTAAATGACCACGAGAAGCACTACTCAGTAACTGATAAGGAGTTTCTTGCAGTAGTATGGGCCACTTCGTATTTTAGGCCATATCTTTGGGGACAAAAATTTAAACTAATAACTGACCACATGCCAATCAAATATTTAACAAAAAAATACAATGGTAAAGAATTTAGCCAAAGAGTTCAAAGAGGACTTCTAAAATTACAAGAATTCGAATTCGACGTTGAATATATAAAAGGAAAAGAGAATATAGTTGCGGACTTTTTAAGTAGAATCCCAGGAGAAGTCAATGAAACATCCGAGTTAGAAACTGCACACTCCACTGAAGAACAAATGCTGGACCACATACCGATAAAAGATGGGATTATCAACATATATAAGACGCAGTTGATACTCACCAACGCAGTCGAAAACGAAATAGAAATTAAACATAATAAGAAAATTATTTATGTTGACATGACAAAGCAAAAGTGTTATTGGAAAGATATACTTAGAAAAACGGTGAAGGCAGGAATTATAGGTATTTTTTCCGAAGTAGACGATCATAAGTACAATGAAGTGCAGAAGATAATTATAGAAATGTATGGACACGATAAGGAAGTTAAATTTTATAAACTAACACGAAGAGCAAGAGACTTAGAGAAAGAAGAAGATGTTCATAGACAAATATCTCTTTATCACACCAAGGAGAGTAATCACTCAGGGATTGTAGAAACATACCGTACTCTAAAGGAAAAAATATACTTTCGAAATTTCCAAAGTAATAGGAAACTGTGAGACCTGCCAAGAAAGTAAATATGACAGGAAACCAATTAAACCGAAATTCAATATTACAGAAACTCCAAGTAGAATGAACGAAATACTTCATATGGATATCTATCATTTTAATAAATTAATATACCTGACTTTCATAGACAAATTGACAAAAAAAGCATATGGTTACAGTTTAAATAGCAAACACTGGACAAGTAAGTTAGAGTGTATGGATCAGCAAATAAATAAATTCGGGAAGCCAGCTAAAATAATATGCGACAATGAATTTAATTCGGAGAATATAAAAGAATACTTACGAGAAAGAGGGAATAGAAATGCATATGACCAAAGCAAATTCTCATACAGGTAATTCGGACATAGAAAGATTTCATTCAACCTTACTTGAAATCTTACTTACCATAAAAGATGACATTTCGACCAATAGAAAAATATATAAGGCTATTCAAATATATAATAATAGTTATCACAGTACATTGGGCATGAATCCTAATCAAGCTGAGAAAACAGATCAGGAAGCATTAAAACAAAAAATATGTAAAAATAAATACAAAGTCATAAACAAGAAAAATTCGACTAGAGAAAAGTATCAGGAAAAACGCAAAGAAGGTTACATTAGAAACTATAAACATCTCAGACATAAGAATGAAACTTACTATAGGAAATATAATTTAAGAAATGTACATCCCACAAATATCAAAAGACCGTCCAATTTTGCAGATATTAATAATACTCCTCATGATGAGAGTAATCGCAGTACAGGGCGTACTTCAGGTACATCCGATCCAGGAAGAGAACGGGTACGTAAGAATAAGGATAAAACAAGTAGAGATAGCTAACAATACGAATACAATCTTGCATATTATAAATCCAATGGAGATAGTAAATATCTTAAACCAACTAGAATCTAATATTGATAACTTAAAATATGGGGACAGAGAAGCACTTTATGCAGAAATAAAACTAATCAAAACTAAGCTTAGAACAATAAGTAGATCAAATAGGCAAAAGCGAGGATTATTAAATATCATCGGCAGAGCAGAGAACT
This sequence comes from Eristalis arbustorum, assembly GCA_916610145.1. Classification (NCBI taxonomy): domain Eukaryota; kingdom Metazoa; phylum Arthropoda; class Insecta; order Diptera; family Syrphidae; genus Eristalis; species Eristalis arbustorum. The sequence continues at coordinate 65,462,735 of OU744317.1, read as the reverse complement.
GGTTATTTGGTACGATGGACCATTCAGACCGGCAAGAAATTTTAGAACATTTGCAGGTTACTGATACAAATAATCATAAAGCCATAGACAATTTAAATAAACAAATTATAATTAATAATCATTATAACAAAACTTTGGCAGATATAAAGATACTTATAGATAACGATAGGAACAAAATTTCAAAAGCATATGATTCAACAAATAATATTGTGAAAGAATTGAATGAAAAAATTTTATATTTGGAAGAAGAAACTAAACTTAGATACATTGAAAATAGAGTAAATCAAATTCTCGACAATATAATGGCAACAAGAAACAATATAATTCACCCTAGTATGCTCACTTTGGAAGAATTAAACCGCTATGACATAGATTTCCATAAAATAAAACTGTTAAAATCCGGAGTCATGGAATTTGATAATCAATGTCTTATATTTGCTATTAAAATACCAGTTAGATATATTCTTGTGGATTTAGAACTAATAAAACCTATACCAAACTCGAGTAGTATGCAGATAAATGAGTTTGACGAATTAGTCGTTTAAATTAATAAAGAACTGTATCACTATGACGATAAAGCATTATTAAAAGATCTTAAACATAGCGAACATTGTATTACAAAAGAAGCTTGTTCATTAATACATAACAATGTAACTAAAATTGAAGTAATTGATGACGAAACTATTTTGTTAGCAAATATGATCAATGAAACTATATTACAAAAGAGAAATAAAAGTAACAGGAAACTATTTAATTAATTTCAATAATTGTACCCTACAAATAAAAAACAATAAATTCTATAAGAAAAAAGTTACTATATTAGACAAGTACTATTACCCATCTCCAAACATTACAAAACTGTTTATAAAACCCATTAATTTTGATCAAATTGTTATGGAAAATGTAAGGAACTTAGAGGAAATTAAAGAACTTCAATATCATAAAAATATTATATACAGTACCAACATAACTCTACTTGTAATTGTAATACTAAGCATATCATTTATATTTATATATGTATCCAAAAGAATCGAATCAGATATGAAACCACAAATTATAAAGATTCCTACAGTTACTCCTAAGATTCAGGAGAATCTTAAGAATAAGGGAGGGGAAGTTACATATCTATATGGTGACCTCCACATCGAGCAACAACCTTAAGTTGTTGCAATCGTACATTCAGCATATTTATGTTGAGCAACAGAAAACCGAAACAGAAACAAATATGCTGCATCGGTCGATTTAAATAGGTCAAACAGCAACCATAGGTTGTTGCCCAATAAATGCTGACTAATTTTAAGTAACATTGTTTGTAATTTTCCTTGAGGAAAACAGTCAATAAAGAGACTCCGTGAATGAAAAACGTTTTTTTCTTTTTCTTTTCTTTTGAACACCGTTCAATTATTTATTTCCCGCGTTTAAGTTGGCGCACCCAAGTGGAGAAGGACCTCAACCAACTTGGTGTGCGAAACTGGAGACAGCTAGCCAGGGATCGCGCTAGTTGGAGAGGCATGTTGGTTGAGGCCCAGGTCCACCCCGGACTGTAGCGCCACACAAGGAAGAAGAAGTTGCAGCAACACCGACATCATTAACATATTTAAAAAATTCCTTAATCACAGTACGATAAATGGTTTACTCACAGAAGAAAATATAATGGGTCGTATACAAGAAATTTATCCATTGCACTTCTCAAATTTTAAAATAAGGTTTACCCAAACAATGGTGGAGGACATAACGGATGAAAGCGAACAGGAAGACAAAATTTTAAAAACTCAAAGGAGAGCGCATAAAAATCCCGAAGAAAACCGCAAGCAGCTCCTAGAAAACTATTAACTTCCGAATATGGCAGCGAAAATCAAGAAACTAGTGAAAAATTGCCAAACATGCAAAGAAAATAAATATGACCGACATCCAAATAAACCTATCCTCGAACCAACCCCTATCCCAAACTATCCTGGCCATACAGTACATCTTGATATTTTCTCAACAGAAAAGATTCTCTTATTAACTTCAATATGTAAACTTACTAAATTTGCGAAAACAAAGATAATTCGTTCCAGAGCAATTGTTGACATTAGGCAACCACTCCGAGAAAGTCTATTTGCGTTCGGTGTTCCCGAAAGTGTTGTCATTGACAACGAAAAAGCAATTAACTCTGCAACAATCACTTCCATGATAGACGACGAGTTAGGAATTTGTGTATATAAAACACCACCGTACAAAAGTGAAGTGAATGGTCAGATTGATCGGTTTCACTCATCTCTTTCAGAAATCATGCGATGCCTCAAAGCTGAACAAACTCCTCGCTCTTTTGAAGAACTACTCGAAAGAGCAACCAATGAGTATAATTTCACTGTGCATTCCACAACCGGAAAGAAACCCATCGAACTCTTCCTTGGCAGATGTCCCAGAATAAATCCTAAAGAATTCGAAAAAACCCGCCAAGAAAATATAAAAAAGATTACAGAAAAACAACGAAAAGACATTGAGTATCACAACAAGAAACGGAAACCTACCAAAACTTATAATCCGGGAGATATTATTTTTGCTTAACACAATAAAAGACTAGGTTCAAAACTTACGTTCCGATATCGAAAAGATATAGTAAAGGAAAACAAAAATACAGTAGTAATAACAGAATCAGACAAAACCATACACAAAAGCAACATTAGAAATCAACACCACTCTCTCTATTTCAGATGTCTACTTTATTTTATAAAAAGAGAGATCCAAATCTTGGACTTCTCAAACTCCCACATACCGGACAGACTAAGATACAAATTGGTAATTTTAAAATAATGCATGAAATTGACCTTGACCAATACGAACAGTTTTTGACAAAGCTCGCTCCAACGCTTGACCTAAACACAAGAAAGAACGATTCTCTATTTCCCTACTTATCCCACGAATACCAACAGATTCAAACCCTAATCCAAAATCTGAAGCCAAGAAAAATAAAAAGATCATTAAACTTTATAGGTTCTGCGTGGAAATGGATTGCTGGTAATCCAGACCACAACGATCTTATAACTATTGAACAAAAAAATTAATAACCTACTTGTGAAGTCTAATGAACAAGTTATAATAAATCAGATCTACAATGAAAGAATAAATAACATAACAAAAATAACAAACGAAAGTAAAGTAATTAGAGAAAATAAATATGTAAATAAAGAAATTGTATCTGAAATGCAATATAAGCTAAAAATTGTTAAAGAAGAACTACAAAATATAAATTTAGCCATTCATTTTGCGAAAGTAGGAATTGTTAATACACTTATTTTATCAAAAGAAGGAGTAACTCTAACCATTAATGCATTAAATAAAGAAAATATTCCTTTCCAAACAATAGTAGAAGCTTTAAACTTTGCCGAAATAAAAATCATAGCCAATTCTATTTCAATTTTGTATATTGTTAACAATATACAAATAAAACCGATGCTCATACATATGAAACATTTTTACTCAAACCTGTTAAAAAGAATGGAGTAGCAATAGAAATTTATTATGAATTATGAAATATTCCTTTCCAAACAATAGTAGAAGCTTTAAACTTTGCCGAAATAAAAATCAAAGCCAATTCTATTTCAATTTTGTATATTGTTAACAATATACAAATAAAACCGATGCTCATACATATGAAACATTTTTACTCAAACCTGTTAAAAAGAATGGAGTAGCAATAGAAATTTATTATGAAAAAATTTTAAAGCATAAAGAAGAAATTTATGGACTGACGTATGTAAAAAAGAAAATATTGTAAACCTAACTAACACCACTTGTATTCCAAATTTACTCAGAAGTGAAACAGCAACATGTAACTTAATAAACAATCAGCACATTCTTTCCATTGAAGAAATAGCACCTGGGATAGTTCTACTGAATGATTTCAATGAAGCTAACTCCATGCAACGGAACCTCACCGGCACTTTCCTCGTAAAATATGAAAAGACAAACGTCACCATCAACGGCAAGATATTTACGGCACAAGAAGCATCCAGACATACAATCCTCCCAGCGGTACTACAACCAATAGCCATTGGAAATAAATTCCACATTTATTATCCTCGAAATGATGAGTGAGCTAGACCTGAACAACACCAAAAAATAGAGCTACTACAATCAGAAAGCAATTCGCGAACAATCTTCACATATGGAACAGTCTTAATTATGACCATCATCTTTACAACCATAGCAGCCTATAAAACCTGTAGCAGAAGAGGAAACACGAAAATTGTAATTCACCAACCAGAGGCCAAAAACGCCGAAATTCCGTCGCATCTGGGAAACACACCAACCTCCATATCCTCGACTAAAGTTCAATGACATCCCGTACTTTTAAGCGATTGAGGACTATCGCACTTAATAGGTGAAGAGTATTATATTTCCATACAAGCTGAAAAATAATATCATGCACGCGCGGCCCAATCGTCGCCGGATATGCTGACATCAACGTCCCGCCGAACCGAACTGGTGATCGCTGTCCCACGGTGATAAATGCTGAGTTAGCAATTAATAGCCATAAATAGCTGTAAGAAATCAATTATGTGTATGTTCTTAAGTGATTGCGGTGAAATAAAGTGGCATTCTGTCAGAAGAATAATTTTTTTAAGAAACGAAAACTTCTTTCTATTCAACTTAACTATATATGTATATATATATATATATATATATATATATGTATATATATATATATATATATATGTATATATGTATAATATGCACCGGTACATAAGTAGCACCCACCGATTGAGGACTATCGCACTCAAGAGGCGAAGAGTTATTTCCATACCAGCTGAAAAATAATACCATGCACGCGCAGCCCAATCGTCGCCAGATATGCTGACATCAACGTCTGCCGAACCGAACTGGTGATCGCTGTCCCACCGTGATAAATGCTGAGTTAGCAATTAATAGCCATAAATAGCTGTAAGAAATCAATTATGTGTTAGTTCTTAAGTGATTGCGGTGAAATAAAGTGGCCTTCTGTCAGAAGAATAATTTTTTTTAAGAAAAGAAAACTTCTTTCTATTCAACTTATATATATATATGTATGTATATATGTATAATGGGGGCATGGGCTTATGTACACAGGGCAAAGTTGCTGACTGCACCCAACCTGGAAAGATGCCAGCGCGATCCCTGCTTCTCCATAAGTCAAGTTGACATACAGCCTCCTCGTGGCGCCCCTGGATAACCATCACAACAACCGTTGTGTGGTGAACTAATGTACGCAGCGATCCCCTCTGCCCGAGGGTCAAATAATGGGCCTGGCCTACCAGTTGTAGGTTGTGCGTGAGGTTAACTCCCTCACCACAAAAAAAAAAAAAAACGGTTACGAACCGACAACAGGCCTCGGATATGGACGGATTCAAAGTTGACGACCCCAGCAAACGATCAAAGGACAATGATTTTCGGTTCTGCACGTGGAATGTGAGGTCCCTGAACAGACCACGTGCAGCCGATGAACTCGCGGAGGCCCTGGACTGCTACAAAGCAGATGTCACCGCCATCCAGGAGATGCGATGGGATGGGCCGGGCAAAAGGAAGATGAGAAACTGCGACATCTACTACGGTGATTGCTACAAAGAGGGAAGGCAGCGCTTATTTGGATGCGGATTTGTTGTTCGAGGCAGACTTAGGCAAAAAGTCTTAAGCTTTGATTATATCAGCGAGCGCCTCATAACAATCCGCATCAAGGCTAAATTCGGAAACATCAGCCTGATTTGCGCACACGCCCCGACAGAGGAGAAGGATTACGATAGTAAGGATGACTGGCGGTCTCCTGATCAATCAACCGTCAACCAGATTGATCACATTGCGATCGACGTCAGACACTCCTCCAATATTCTCGATGTCCGAACGTTCCGAGGAGCCAACATCGACTCGGACCATATCCTTGTTGTAGCCAAGGTAAGGATGAGGATGTCGAGAGAAATACGGACTCGAGAAAGAACACTACGGTTTGACGTCGGAAAGCTACAATCGCAATCGATAGCTAGGAACTTTGCCGACCGAGTCTCCCTGAAACTCTCTGAAAGTTCGACGCTGCCTGCACATTCAATAGAAGAAGAATGGAAACCTTGTCAAAAAGCCATCAAAGAAGCTGCCACTGATGTGCTGGGTTTCACGACACCACCCAGAAGGAACCCATGGTTTGACGACGAGTGCAGGCAGGTACATGCAGCCAAGCAGGGGGCCTACAAGGCAACGCTGCATCGAACAACGAGAGCTGTTCGTGAGCTCTACGAACAGAAGAGAAGGGAAGAGCACCGGCATCTCAGAAAGAAAAAGAAAGAGCATGAGAAGCGCGCGGTCGTGGAGATGGAGAGGTGTTACAACAGGAAGGAGGTCCGAAAGTTTTACCAAAAGGTGAAACAAATATCAGGAAGATACATACCTCGGACCGAAGCCTGCAGGGACGAAAATGGACAACTAGTAGTAGAATCGCAGTCGATGCTGAGAATTTGGAAAAATCATTTCTGTAGACTGCTAAACGGCGATGACGACACAAATTCCGCTGTCAGGCAGAATGTTTCACTCAATTTGGACGATGATGAACACGAATTCCGTCCCCCCGATTTAGACGAAGTTAAGATAGCGATATCTAGACTGAAGTCGAACAAAGCTGCTGGAGCGGACGGATTGTCCGCGGCATTGTTTAAGGCAGCTGGAGATGACCTGGTTGGGCGCATGCACCAGCTCATCTGTAAGATATGGTCGGAGGAAAGCATGCCCGATGAGTGGAATCTCAGCGTCGTTTGTCCGGTCCACAAGAAAGGAGATCCCTTTGACTGCGCCAACTATCGAGGGATCAGCCTCCTTAACATTGCTTACAAAATACTCTCTGCCGTCCTGTGTGAACGCATGAAACTCTTTGTCAACAAACCGGTTAGGTCCTTATCAGTGCGGTTTCAGGCCAGGAAATTCCACTATCGATTAAATGTTCACATTACGGCAGATCCTGGAAAAGACTCAAGAGATGCAGATCGACACCCACCACCTATTTGTCGATTTCAAGGCCGCATATGACAGCGTGCATAGAGACGAGCTATACAGCGCCATGCCTAGTTTTGACATTCACGTCAATGTCGTCCGCGTAAGCAAGCAGTTGAACGGACTTTTGGAAGATCGTGCCTCGGGTGTTTACGTTTGAGGTTCGCACGATCTTCTCAAGTATGATGTTAAATAAGTCACATGACAGCGTGTCGCCTTGCCTAAATCCTTTTTTGACATTGAAGGTCTCGGTGAGGCATGTTGGTTGAGGCCCAGGTCCACCCCGGACTGTAGCGCGAATCAAAGAAGATATATGTATAATATGCACCGGTACATAAGTGTTTGTACATATCATTTTATAGAATATTATTTATATTTGAGCAAAAAAACATACATTAATCTGTTCATTTATTAATTACACCTAGTGCTGCAGGCAGAAACTCCTATAAACAGGAGCTTAATTAATCTACCACGTGAACATACGCTTTGTTCGTTTGCTTATCCCTCCTCACTGTGTTGAATACTTAACACAGAAAATTTGAAAAAGAGCTCTCGATGACATCCTAAGAGAGCATATTGGAAAGCGATGTTATATTTATATTGATGACATCGTCATCTTCGGTAAAGACAAAACTGAACACCTCAATAACCTCAAAGCCGTATTTGAAACTCTAGAATGTGCCAACATGAATATCCAACTAACCTTCCTTTCGAGAACTCTAACAAAGACCGAAGAGAGTTATGCCACTAACGAGAAATAGATGCTCGCCATTATCTGGGCTCTCAAATCGCTTAGGAATTTCATTTACGGATCAAAGAAAGTTAAGATCTACACGGACCATCAGCCGCTCACCTATGCGCTGAGTAATAAGAATACAAACCACAAGATGAAACGATGGAAGGCGATACTGGAAGAATACAACTACGAGTTGAAATACAAACCAGGAAAGTCAAATTTAGTTGCCGATGCTTTATCACGCCTCCCGCAGACTTCAGAAGTCAATTCAATGACAATGACCCAACACAGTGACGACAGCTCTGAACATAATCTGATTCCAACAGTAGAAGCACCCATCAACGCATTCCGCAACCAGTTCTGGAGGAGAAGATTCAATCACGAACTGCGCGGGCTGTACAGCGACATGAGCCTAGTTAGGCGTCTACGGATCCAACGCCTACGGTGGCTAGGTCATGTAGAGCGTATGTACACCACAGCTCCGGCTCGAATCCGAACCTGTCGGGCACCGGAACAGAGGACGCCCGAGTTACATATCTATATGGTGACCTCCACATCGAGCAACAACCTTAAGTTGTTGCAATCGTACAATCAGCATATTTATGTTGAGCAACAGAAAACCGAAACAGAAACAAATATGCTGCATCAGTCGATTTAAATAGGTCAAACAGCAACCATAGGTTGTTGCCCGATAAATGCTGACTAATTTTAAGTAACATTGTTTGTAATTTTCATTGAGGAAAACAGTCAATAAAGAGACTCCGTGAATGAAAAACGTTTTTTCTTTTTCTTTTCTTTTGAACACCGTTCAATTATTTATTTGGCGCAGTCGGTAGGATATTCTTAATACGTAGGATATCCAAAGAGAACGGACTTACAGTGAAAGTTAAGTTTTGACAATCAATAAAAATTGTTCAACTACAAATCAGTTGAATTAGTGTGAATATACTAAAAATCAGTTGACATACAAAATATATTGAGTACAAAACGAAAACTGCTAGTGAAAGTGGAAGTGTTCGAAAAACAAAACGAGAAACGGTGTTATAATGAGAATAAAAGAAATAGCTTTGTCAACTACAAATCAGTTGATAAATCTTAAAGAAGTAAAAGTGAAAACAATTCTATCACAACAAGAACTACACGATTTGGGACGTAATATCTCCCAAGGACAAGAGGAAGAAGAAAATATGGCTAACGACACATTAAACATTTTAAACACCATGGCTTGTGTTCTAGAAAGACTGGAAGCTAACCAACAGCACGGAACAAGCCGAGCTATGGTATTAATGAAGGAAATTTCATACATTCCTGAATTTTCTGGAGAGCAAAGGGAACTGACCCAGTTTTTAAACATCGTTGATAACCACATGGCGCTTACACCGCAGGACAGAAGACAATCCACCTGGACAGCGATCTCACAGTGCAAGTTTACCGGAAAGGCGAAGGATTTGATACTCATCAACAACACGACAACGTGGGAAGACGCTAAAATTCTTCTTAAAAACAACTTTAGACCTGTCACTGATCAAAAGGAAGTCACCAGAAAAATAAATACACTAAGGGTGAGCTCAATTTTAGACTTAAGTAACAAAATAGAATATTTAATGTCGGAAATCCATACTATTGTCAAAGTCTTAAAACACTCTTTTACGTTAATAGGGATTACCATAATGATAGAGTGAAAGAAAGGAAATATAAAAATCCTAGTTTTCAGAATTCTACTCATGTTAAGTCTACACTACCAAAGGCAATATAGCGGAAATAACCGAGAACAAAATAGCCAACAATATAATAATAACTACTATAACCCTAGGCAAAGTAACCAACAGAGAAACTACAATAACAGTAATAACTCCGCACAAAACAGGGAACAATTTACATTTTCGGGACAAACACGTCATAGTAGACGAAGTGCTCAACCAATGGACATAGATCATATAGCACATTCAAACTCACAGGAACACACTCAGGGAGACACTATTATTGAACAAGAAATCCTTTCGATTGACACACCGGTTTTTTCTGAACAAAGCCTCACGAATAAGACACAAATAGCATTTTCTATAGGTAATAGGAAACACATATGTCTAATAGATACAGGTTCGACCATAAGTATCATTAATACTAGAAAAATTGATTGCAGTAAATTTAAAGTATCGGAAGAAGTAAATGTAAACCTCAAGACGGTTAATAAACAAACTGTCGAAAAAATGAAAATCTATCAGTTTCCCTTGCCTCAAGAATTTGGATACAAATCCAATGTATTTATAGAGACATATGGTAAGTCCTTAGAAGATAAGCCATACAGTCTTCTACTAGGTATGGATGTAATTATGAACGTGATAGAAACTAAATATATACGAAAACAAGAAGTAGTACTGCTTAATAAAACCGTAATTCCAATGGCATTGGACGTCGATCCTATTTTCGAGTGTTATCAACTAGACGGTAGTAGCCAGGTTCAATTGGGACATTTAAAACCATACGAAGCGGAAGAAATTCAGAAGTTATTAAAAAAATATATGTGTCTTCTATATCAAGAAGGAGACCAACTTACAAACTCTGAAAGTGTGCTTCATGAAATAAAACTAATCACGGACCAACACATAAATGCGAAGCTCTACAGACTTCCGCCAAAACACGAGGAAGAGGTTAGAACCCAAATTAGGGATATGGAAAAACAAGGCATCATCCGCAAATCGAATAGCAGTTATGCCTCTCCAATCGTTGTCGTAGCTAAGAAACCCGACAGTGAGGGGAAAAGAAAGTTTCGACTATGTGTCGATTATCGAGCATTAAACGATATTACGGTGGATGATAAATATCCGTTACCGAATATAGATGCAATTTTGGATAAGCTAGGCAGATCACAATATTTCTCCACCCTTGATTTAGCCAAGGGATATCATCAAATAAAGGTACATCCTGACGATATTCATAAGACGGCATTTGTTACACCAAACGGTCTATATGAATATGTTAGAATGCCTTTCGGGCTCAAAAATGCTCCAGCCTCATTCCAACGGCTAATGAATGATATATTGAGAGAGTATATAGGTGTCATATGTACAGTATATCTTGACGACATATTTATCTTCTCCACCTCACTTGAAGAGCATATAATATCTTAAAAAAGAACATGAAACTTAACACCAACGACCCAGAATACATTCAAGTCTTCGAAACATTGAAGGAAACGCTTATTAAGCACCCTTTGCTGAAATTTCCCGATTTTAATAAACAATTTTGCTTATATACCGATGCAAGTAATTTTGCTTTAGGAGCAGTACTAACACAAGAAGGGCAGCCAGTATGTTATGCCTCGAGAACGTTAAATGACCACGAGAAGCACTACTCAGTAACTGATAAGGAGTTTCTTGCAGTAGTATGGGCCACTTCGTATTTTAGGCCATATCTTTGGGGACAAAAATTTAAACTAATAACTGACCACATGCCAATCAAATATTTAACAAAAAAATACAATGGTAAAGAATTTAGCCAAAGAGTTCAAAGAGGACTTCTAAAATTACAAGAATTCGAATTCGACGTTGAATATATAAAAGGAAAAGAGAATATAGTTGCGGACTTTTTAAGTAGAATCCCAGGAGAAGTCAATGAAACATCCGAGTTAGAAACTGCACACTCCACTGAAGAACAAATGCTGGACCACATACCGATAAAAGATGGGATTATCAACATATATAAGACGCAGTTGATACTCACCAACGCAGTCGAAAACGAAATAGAAATTAAACATAATAAGAAAATTATTTATGTTGACATGACAAAGCAAAAGTGTTATTGGAAAGATATACTTAGAAAAACGGTGAAGGCAGGAATTATAGGTATTTTTTCCGAAGTAGACGATCATAAGTACAATGAAGTGCAGAAGATAATTATAGAAATGTATGGACACGATAAGGAAGTTAAATTTTATAAACTAACACGAAGAGCAAGAGACTTAGAGAAAGAAGAAGATGTTCATAGACAAATATCTCTTTATCACACCAAGGAGAGTAATCACTCAGGGATTGTAGAAACATACCGTACTCTAAAGGAAAAAATATACTTTCCCAAATTAATCCACGAAATTTCCAAAGTAATAGGAAACTGTGAGACCTGCCAAGAAAGTAAATATGACAGGAAACCAATTAAACCGAAATTCAATATTACAGAAACTCCAAGTAGAATGAACGAAATACTTCATATGGATATCTATCATTTTAATAAATTAATATACCTGACTTTCATAGACAAATTGACAAAAAAAGCATATGGTTACAGTTTAAATAGCAAACACTGGACAAGTAAGTTAGAGTGTATGGATCAGCAAATAAATAAATTCGGGAAGCCAGCTAAAATAATATGCGACAATGAATTTAATTCGGAGAATATAAAAGAATACTTACGGAAAGAGGGAATAGAAATGCATATGACCAAAGCAAATTCTCATACAGGTAATTCGGACATAGAAAGATTTCATTCAACCTTACTTGAAATCTTACTTACCATAAAAGATGACATTTCGACCAATAGAAAAATATATAAGGCTATTCAAATATATAATAATAGTTATCACAGTACATTGGGCATGAATCCTAATCAAGCTGAGAAAACAGATCAGGAAGCATTAAAACAAAAAATATGTAAAAATAAATACAAAGTCATAAAAAAGAAAAATTCGACTAGAGAAAACTATCAGGAAAAACGCAAAGAAGGTTACATTAGAAACTATAAACATCTCAGACATAAGAATGAAACTTACTATAGGAAACATAATTTAAGAAATGTACATCCCACAAATATCAAAAGACCGTCCAATTTTGCAGATATTAATAATACTCCTCATGATGAGAGTAATCGCAGTACAGGGCGTACTTCAGGTACATCCGATCCAGGAAGAGAACGGGTACGTAAGAATAAGGATAAAACAAGTAGAGATAGCTAACAATACGAATACAATCTTGCATATTATAAATCCAATGGAGATAGTAAATATCTTAAACCAACTAGAATCTAATATTGATAACTTAAAATATGAGAACAGAGAAGCACTTTATGCAGAAATAAAACTAATCAAAACTAAGCTTAGAACAATAAGTAGATCGAATAGGCAAAAGCGAGGATTATTAAATATCATCGGCAGAGCAGAGAACTGGTTATTTGGTACGATGGACGATTCAGACCGGCAAGAAATTTTAGAACATTTGCAGGTTACTGATACAAATAATCATAAAGCTATAGACAATTTAAATAAACAAATTATAATTAATAATCATTATAACAAAACTTTGGCAGATATAAAGATACTTATAGATAACGATAGGAACAAAATTTCAAAAGCATATGATTCAACAAATAATATTGTGAAAGAATTGAATGAAAAAATTTTATATTTGGAAGAAGAAACTAAACTTAGATACATTGAAAATAGAGTAAATCAAATTCTCGACAATATAATGGCAACAAGAAACAATATAATTCACCCTAGTATGCTCACTTTGGAAGAATTAAACCGCTATGACATAGATTTCCATAAAATAAAACTGTTAAAATCCGGAGTCATGGAATTTGATAATCAATGTCTTATATTTGCTATTAAAATACCAGTTAGATATATTCTTGTGGATTTAGAACTAATAAAACCTATACCAAACTCGAGTAGTATGCAGATAAATGAGTTTGACGAATTAGTCGTTGAAATTAATAAAGAACTGTATCACTATGACGATAAAGCATTATTAAAAGATCTTAAACATAGCGAACATTGTATTACAAAAGAAGCTTGTTCATTAATACATAACAATGTAACTAAAATTGAAGTAATTGATGACGAAACTATTTTGTTAGCAAATATGATCAATGAAACTATATTACAAGATTGTGACAAAAGAGAAATAAAAGTAACAGGAAACTATTTAATTAATTTCAATAATTGTACCCTACAAATAAAAAACAATAAATTCTATAATAAAAAAGTTACTATATTAGACAAGTACTATTACCCATCTCCAAACATTACAAAACTGTTTATAAAACCCATTAATTTTGATCAAATTGTTATGGAAAATGTAAGGAACTTAGAGGAAATTAAAGAACTTCAATATCATAAAAATATTATATACAGTACCAACATATGGAATTGTAAGGAACTTAGAGGAAATTAAAGAACTTCAATATCATAAAAATATTATATACAGTACCAACATAACTCTACTTGTAATTGTAATACTAAGCATATCATTTATATTTATATATGTATCCAAAAGAATCGAATCAGATATGAAACCACAAATTATAAAGATTCCTACAGTTACTCCTAAGATTCAGGAGAATCTTAAGAATAAGGGAGGGGAAGTTACATATCTATATGGTGACCTCCACATCGAGCAACAACCTTAAGTTGTTGCAATCGTACATTCAGCATATTTATGTTGAGCAACAGAAAACCGAAACAGAAACAAATATGCTGCATCGGTCGATTTAAATAGGTCAAACAGCAACCATAGGTTGTTGCCCAATAAATGCTGACTAATTTTAAGTAACATTGTTTGTAATTTTCCTTGAGGAAAACAGTCAATAAAGAGACTCCGTGAATGAAAAACGTTTTTTCTTTTTCTTTTCTTTTGAACACCGTTCAATTATTTATTTCCCGCGTTTAAGTTGGCGCACCCAAGTGGAGAAGGACCTCAACCAACTTGGTGTGCGAAACTGGAGACAGCTAGCCAGGGATCGCGCTAGTTGGAGAGGCATGTTGGTTGAGGCCCAGGTCCACCCCGGACTGTAGCGCCACACAAGGAAGAAGAAGTTACAGCAACACCGACATCATTAACATATTTAAAAAATTCCTTAATCCCAGTACGATAAATGGTTTACTCACAGAAGAAAATATAATGGGTCGTATACAAGAAATTTATCCATTGCACTTCTCAAATTTTAAAATAAGGTTTACCCAAACAATGGTGGAGGACATAACGGATGAAAGCGAACAGGAAGACAAAATTTTAAAAACTCAAAGGAGAGCGCATAGAAATCCCGAAGAAAACCGCAAGCAGCTCCTAGAAAACTTTTAACTTCCGAATATGGCAGCGAAAATCAAGAAACTAGTGAAAAATTGCCAAACATGCAAAGAAAATAAATATGACCGACATCCAAATAAACCTATCCTCGAACCAACCCCTATCCCAAACTATCCTGGCCATACAGTACATCTTGATATTTTCTCAACAGAAAAGATTCTCTTATTAACTTCAATATGAAAAAGCAATTAACTCTGCAACAATCACTTCCATGATAGACGACGAGTTAGGAATTTGTGTTTATAAAACACCACCGTACAAAAGTGAAGTGAATGGTCAGATTGAGCGGTTTCACTCCACTCTTTCAGAAATCATGCGATGCCTCAAAGCTGAACAAACTCCTCGCTCTTTTGAAGAACTACTCGAAAGAGCAACCAATGAGTATAATTTCACTGTGCATTCCACAACCGGAAAGAAACCCATCGAACTCTTCCTTGGCAGATGTCCCAGAATAAATCCTAAAGAATTCGAAAAAACCCGCCAAGAAAATATAAAAAAGATTACAGAAAAACAACGAAAAGACATTGAGTATCACAACAAGAAACGGAAACCTACCAAAACTTATAATCCGGGAGATATTATTTTTGTTTAACACAATAAAAGACTAGGTTCAAATTTTACGTTCCGATATCGAAAAGATATAGTTAAGGAAAACAAAAATACAGTAGTAATAACAGAATCAGACAAAACCATACACAAAAGCAACATTAGAAATCAACACCACTCTCTCTATTTCAGATGTCTACTTTATTTTATAAAAAGAGAGATCCAAATCTTGGACTTCTCAAACTTCCAATTTATATCACTACATACCGGACAGACTAAGATACAAATTGGTAATTTTAAAATAATGCATGAAATTGACCTTGACCAATACGAACAGTTTTTGACAAAGCTCGCTCCAACGCTTGACCTAAACACAAGAAAGAACGATTCTCTATTTCCCTACTTATCCCACGAATACCAACAGATTCAAACCCTAATCCAAAATCTGAAGCCAAGAAAAATAAAAAGATCATTAAACTTTATAGGTTCTGCGTGGAAATGGATTGCTGGTAATCCAGACCACAACGATCTTATAACTATTGAACAAAAAAATTAATAACCTACTTGTGAATTCTAATGAACAAGTTATAATAAATCAGATCTACAATGAGAGAATAAATAACATAACAAAAATAACAAACGAAAGTAAAGTAATTAGAGAAAATAAATATGTAAATAAAGAAATTGTATCTGAAATGCAATATAAGCTAAAAATTGTTAAAGAAGAACTACAAAATATAAATTTAGCCATTCATTTTGCGAAAGTAGGAATTGTTAATACACTTATTTTATCAAAAGAAGGAGTAACTCTAACCATTAATGCATTAAATAAAGAAAATATTCCTTTCCAAACAATAGTAGAAGCTTTAAACTTTGCCGAAATAAAAATCATAGCCAATTCTATTTCAATTTTGTATATTGTTAACAATATACAAATAAAACCGATGCTCATACATATGAAACATTTTTACTCAAACCTGTTAGAAAGAATGGAGTAGCAATAGAAATTTATTATAAATTATGAAATATTCCTTTCCAAACAATAGTAGAAGCTTTAAACTTTGCCGAAATAAAAATCAAAGCCAATTCTATTTCAATTTTGTATATTGTTAACAATATACAAATAAAACCGATGCTCATACATATGAAACATTTTTACTCAAACCTGTTAAAAAGAATGGAGTAGCAATAGAAATTTATTATGAAAAAATTTTAAAGCATAAAGAAGAAATTTATGGACTGACGTATGTAAAAAAGAAAATATTGTAAACCTAACTAACACCACTTGTATTCCAAATTTACTCAGAAGTGAAACAGCAACATGTAACTTAATAAACAATCAGCACAATCTTTCCATTGAAGAAATAGCACCTGGGATAGTTCTACTGAATGATTTCAATGAAGCTAACTCCATGCAACGGAACCTCACCGGCACTTTCCTCGTAAAATATGAAAAGACAAACGTCACCATCAACGGCAAGATATTTACGGCACAAGAAGCTTCCAGACATACAATCCTCCCAGCGGTACCAATAGCCATTGGAAATAAATTCCACATTTATTATCCTCGAAATGATGAGTGAGCTAGACCTGAACAACACCAAAAAATAGAGCTACTACAATCAGAAAGCAATTCGCGAACAATCTTCACATATGGAACAGTCTTAATTATGACCATCATCTTTACAACCATAGCAGCCTATAAAACCTGTAGCAGAAGAGGAAACACGAAAATTGTAATTCACCAACCAGAGGCCAAAAACGCCGAAATTCCGTCGCATCTGGGAAACACACCAACAATTGATGCTACCATATCCTCGACTTAAGTTCAATGACATCCCGTACTTTTAAGCGATTGAGGACTATCGCACTTAATAGGTGAAGAGTATTATATTTCCATACAAGCTGAAAAATAATATCATGCACGCGCGGCCCAATCGTCGCCGGATATGCTGACATCAACGTCCCGCCGAACCGAACTGGTGATCGCTGTCCCACGGTGATAAATGCTGAGTTAGCAATTAATAGCCATAAATAGCTGTAAGAAATCAATTGTGTTAGTTCTTAAGTGATTGCGGTGAAATAAAGTGGCATTCTGTCAGAAGAATAATTTTTTTAAGAAAAGAAAACTTCTTTCTATTCAACTTAACTATATATGTATATATATATATATATATGTATATATGTATAATATGCACCGGTACATAAGTAGCACCCACCGATTGAGGACTATCGCACTCAAGAGGCGAAGAGTTATTTCCATACCAGCTGAAAAATAATACCATGCACGCGCAGCCCAATCGTCGCTGGATATGCTGACATCAACGTCTGCCGAACCGAACTGGTGATCGCTGTCCCACGGTGATAAATGCTGAGTTAGCAATTAATAGCCATAAATAGCTGTAAGAAATCAATTATGTGTTAGTTCTTAAGTGATTGCAGTGAAATAAAGTGGCCTTCTGTCAGAAGAATAATTTTTTTTAAGAAAAGAAAACTTCTTTCTATTCAACTTATATATATATAAGTATGTATATATGTATAATGGGGGCATGGGCTTATGTACACAGGGCAAAGTTGCTGACTGCACCCAACCTGGAAAGATGCCAGCGCGATCCCTGCTTCTCCATAAGTCAAGTTGACATACAGCCTCCTCGTGGCGCCCCTGGATAACCATCACAACAACCGTTGTGTGGTGAACTAATGTACGCAGCGATCCCCTCTGCCCGAGGGTCAAATAATGGGCCTGGCCTACCAGTTGTAGGTTGTGCGTGAGGTTAACTCCCTCACCACATTAAAAAAAAACGGTTACGAACCGACAACAGGCCTCGGATATGGACGGATTCAAAGTTGACGACCCCAGCAAACGATCAAAGGACAATGATTTTCGGTTCTGCACGTGGAATGTGAGGTCCCTGAACAGACCACGTGCAGCCGATGAACTCGCGGAGGCCCTGGACTGCTACAAAGCAGATGTCACCGCCATCCAGGAGATGCGATGGGATGCGCCGGGCAAAAGGAAGATGAGAAACTGCGACATCTACTACGGTGATTGCTACAAAGAGGGAAGGCAGCGCTTATTTGGATGCGGATTTGTTGTTCGAGGCAGACTTAGGCAAAAAGTCTTAAGCTTTGATTATATCAGCGAGCGCCTCATAACAATCCGCATCAAGGCTAAATTCGGAAACATCAGCCTGATTTGCGCACACGCCCCGACAGAGGAGAAGGATGACGATAGTAAGGATGACTGGCGGTCTCCTGATCAATCAACCGTCAACCAGATTGATCACATTGCGATCGACGTCAGACACTCCTCCAATATTCTCGATGTCCGAACGTTCCGAGGAGCCAACATCGACTCGAACCATTTCCTTGTTGTAGCCAAGGTAAGGATGAGGATATCGAGAGAAGTACGGACTCGAGAAAGAACACTACGGTTTGACGTCGGAAAGTTACAATCGCAATCGATAGCTAGGAACTTTGCCGACCGAGTCTCCCTGAAACTCTCTGAAAGTTCGACGCTGCCTGCACATTCAATAGAAGAAGAATGGAAACCTTGTCAAAAAGCCGTCAAAGAAGCTGCCACTGATGTGCTGGGTTTCACGACACCACCCAGAAGGAACCCATGGTTTGACGACGAGTGCAGGCAGGTACATGCAGCCAAGCAGGAGGCCTACAAGGCAACGCTGCATCGAACAACGAGAGCTGTTCGTGAGCTCTACGAACAGAAGAGAAGGGAAGAGCACCGGCTTCTCAGAAAGAAAAAGAAAGAGCATGAGAAGCGCGCGGTCGTGGAGATGGAGAGGTATTACAACAGGAAGGAGGTCCGAAAGTTTTACCAAAAGGTGAAACAAGTATCAGGAAGATACATACCTCGGACCGAAGCCTGCAGGGAAGAAAATGGACAACTAGTAGTAGAATCGCATTCGATGCTGAGAATTTGGAAAAATCATTTCTGTAGACTGCTAAACGGCGATGACAACACAAATTCCGCTGTCAGGCAGAATGTTTCACTCAATTTGGACGATGATGAACACGAATTCCGTCCCCCCGATTTAGACAAAGTTAAGATAGCGATATCTAGACTGAAGTCGAACAAAGCTGCTGGAGCGGACGGATTGTCCGCGGCATTGTTTAAGGCAGCTGGAGATGACCTGGTTGGGCGCATGCACCAGCTCATCTGTAAGATATGGTCGGAGGAAAGCATGCCCTTTGACTGCGCCAACTATCGAGGGATCAGCCTCCTTAACATTGCTTCATCTTATATGTGTATAATATGCACCGGTACATAAGTGTTTGTACATATCATTTTCTAGAATATTATTTATATTTGAGCAAAAAAACATACATTTATCTGTTCATTTATTAATTACACCTAGTGCTGCAGGCAGAAACTCCTATAAACAGGAGCTTAATTAATCCACCACGTGAACATACGCTTTGTTCGTTTGCTTATCCCTCCTCACTGTGTTGAATACTTAACACAGAAAATTTGAAAAAGAGCTCTCGATGACATCCTAAGAGAGCATATTGGAAAGCGATGCTATATTTATATTGATGACATCGCCATCTTCGGTAAAGACAAAACTGAACACCTCAATAACCTCAAAGCCGTATTTGAAACTCTAGAATGTGCCAACATGAAAATCCAACTAACCTTCCTTTCGAGAACTCTAACAAAGACCGAAGAGAGTTATGCCACTAACGAGAAAGAGATGCTCGCCATTATCTGGGCTCTCAACTCGCTTAGGAATTTCATTTACGGATCAAAGAAAGTTAAGATCTACACGGACCATCAGCCGCTCACCTATGCGCTGAGTAATAAGAATACAAACCACAAGATGAAACGATGGAAGGCGATACTGGAAGAATACAACTACGAGTTGAAATACAAACCAGGAAAGTCAAATGTAGTTGCCGATGCTTTATCACGCCTCCCGCAGACTTCAGAAGTCAATTCAATGACAATGACCCAACACAGTGACGACAGCTCTGAACATAATCTGATTCCAACAGTAGAAGCACCCATCAACGCATTCCGCAATCAGTTCTGGAGGAGAAGATTCAATCACGAACTGCGCGGGCTGTACAGCGACATGAGCCTAGTTAGGCGTCTACGGATCCAACGCCTACGGTGGCTAGGTCATGTAGAGCGTATGTACACCACAGCTCCGGCTCGAATCCGAACCTGTCGGGCAACGCAACAGAGGACGCCCGCGTTTAAGTTGGCGCACCCAAGTGGAGAAGGACCTCAACCAACTTGGTGTGCGAAACTGGAGACAGCTAGCCAGGGATCGCGCTAGTTGGAGAGGCATGTTGGTTGAGGCCCAGGTCCACCCCGGACTGTAGCGCCACACAAGGAAGAAGAAGTTACAGCAACACCGACATCATTAACATATTTAAAAAATTCCTTAATCAAATTCTCGACAATATAATGGCAACAAGAAACAATATAATTCACCCTAGTATGCTCACTTTGGAAGAATTAAACCGCTATGACATAGATTTCCATAAAATAAAACTGTTAAAATCCGGAGTCATGGAATTTGATAATCAATGTCTTATATTTGCTATTAAAATACCAGTTAGATATATTCTTGTGGATTTAGAACTAATAAAACCTATACCAAACTCGAGTAGTATGCAGATAAATGAGGTTTGACGAATTAGTCGTTGAAATTAATAAAGAACTGTATCACTATGACGATAAAGCATTATTAAAAGATCTTAAACATAGCGAACATTGTATTACAAAAGAAGCTTGTTCATTAATACATAACAATGTAACTAAAATTGAAGTAATTGATGACGAAACTATTTTGTTAGCAAATATGATCAATGAAACTATATTACAAGATTGTGACAAAAGAGAAATAAAAGTAACAGGAAACTATTTAATTAATTTCAATAATTGTACCCTACAAATAAAAAACAATAAATTCTATAATAAAAAAGTTACTATATTAGACAAGTACTATTACCCATCTCCAAACATTACAAAACTGTTTATAAAACCCATTAATTTTGATCAAATTGTTATGGAAAATGTAAGGAACTTAGAGGAAATTAAAGAACTTCAATATCATAAAAATATTATATACAGTACCAACATAACTCTACTTGTAATTGTAATACTAAGCATATCATTTATATTTATATATGTATCCAAAAGAATCAAATCAGATATGAAACCACAAATTATAAAGATTCCTACAGTTACTCCTAAGATTCAGGAGAATCTTAAGAATAAGGAAGGGAAGTTACATATCTATGTGGTAACCTCCACATCGAGCAACAACCTTAAGTTGTTGCAATCGTACATTCAGCATATTTATGTTGAGCAACAGAAAACCGAAACAGAAACAAATATGCTGCATCGGTCGATTTAAATAGGTCAAACAGCAACCATAGGTTGTTGCCCAATAAATGCTGACTAATTTTAAGTAACATTGTTTGTAATTTTCCTTGAGGAAAACAGTCAATAAAGAGACTCCGTGAATGAAAAACGTGTTTTCTTTTTCTTTTCTTTTGAACACCGTTCAATTATTTATTTCCCGCGTTTAAGTTGGCGCACCCAAGTGGAGAAGGACCTCAACCAACTTGGTGTGCGAAACTGGAGACAGCTAGCCAGGGGATCGCGCTAGTTGGAGAGGCATGTTGGTTGAGGCCCAGGTCCACCCCGGACTGTAGCGCCACACAAGGAAGAAGAAGTTACAGCAACACCGACATCATTAACATATTTAAAAAATTCCTTAATCCCAGTACGATAAATGGTTTACTCACAGAAGAAAATATAATGGGTCGTATACAAGAAATTTATCCATTGCACTTCTCAAATTTTAAAATAAGGTTTACCCAAACAATAGTGGAGGACATAACGGATGAAAGCGAACAGGAAGACAAAATTTTAAAACTCAAAGGAGAGCGCATAGAAATCCCCGAAGAAAACCGCAAGCAGCTCCTAGAAAACTTTTAACTTCCGAATATGGCAGCGAAAATCAAGAAACTAGTGAAAAATTGCCAAACATGCAAAGAAAATAAATATGACCGACATCCAAATAAACCTATCCTCGAACCAACCCCTATCCCAAACTATCCTGGCCATACAGCACATCTTGATATTTTCTCAACAGAAAAGATTCTCTTATTAACTTCAATATGAAAAAGCAATTAACTCTGCAACAATCACTTCCATGATAGACGACGAGTTAGGAATTTGTGTTTATAAAACACCACCGTACAAAAGTGAAGTGAATGGTCAGATTGAGCGGTTTCACTCCACTCTTTCAGAAATCATGCGATGCCTCAAAGCTGAACAAACTCCTCGCTCTTTTGAAGAACTACTCGAAAGAGCAACCAATGAGTATAATTTCACTGTGCATTCCACAACCGGAAAGAAACCCATCGAACTCTTCCTTGGCAGATGTCCCAGAATAAATCCTAAAAGAATTCGAAAAAACCCGCCAAGAAAATATAAAAAAGATTACAGAAAAACAACGAAAAGACATTGAGTATCACAACAAGAAACGGAAACCTACCAAAACTTTTAATCCGGGAGATATTATTTTTGTTTAACACAATAAAAGACTAGGTTCAAAATCCGAAATCCAGGTCCGATATCGAAAAGATATAGTAAAGGAAAACAAAAATACAGAGTAGTAATAACAGAATCAGACAAAACCATACACAAAAGCAACATTAGAAATCAACACCACTCTCTCTATTTCAGATGTCTTACTTTATTTTATAAAAAGAGAGATCCAAATCTTGGACTTCTCAAACTCCCAATTTATATCACTACATACCGGACAGACTAAGATACAAATTGGTAATTTTAAAATAATGCATGAAATTGACCTTGACCAATACGAACAGTTTTTTGACAAAGGTAGCTCCAACGCTTGACCTAAACACAGAGAAAGAACGATTCTCTATTTCCCTACTTATCCCACGAATACCAACAGATTCAAACCCTAATCCAAAATCTGAAGCCAAGAAAAATAAAAAGATCATTAAACTTTATAAGTTCTGCGTGGAAATGGATTGCTGGTAATCCAGACCACAACGATCTTATAACTATTGAACAAAAAAATTAATAACCTACTTGTGAATTCTAATGAACAAGTTATAATAAATCAGATCTACAATGAGAGAATAAATAACATAACAAAAATAACAAACGAAAGTAAAGTAATTAGAGAAAATAAATATGTAAATAAAGAAATTGTATCTGAAATGCAATATAAGCTAAAAATTGTTAAAGAAGAACTACAAAATATAAATTTAGCCATTCATTTTGCGAAAGTAGGAATTGTTAATACACTTATTTTATCAAAAGAAGGAGTAACTCTAACCATTAATGCATTAAATAAAGAAAATATTCCTTTCCAAACAATAGTAGAAGCTTTAAAACTTTGCCGAAATAAAAATCATAGCCAATTCTATTTTAATTTTGTATATTGTTAACAATATACAAATAAAACCGATGCTCATACATATGAAACATTTTTACTCAAACCTGTTAAAAAGAATGGGAGTAGCAATAGAAATTTATTATGAAAAAATTTTAAAGCATAAAGAAGAAAATTTATGGACTGACGTATGTAAAAAAGAAAATATTGTAAACCTAACTAACACCACTTGTATTCCAAATTTACTCAGAAGTGAAACAGCAACATGTAACTTAATAAACAATCAGCACATTCTTTCCATTGAAGAAATAGCACCTGGGATAGTTCTACTGAATGATTTCAATGAAGCTAACTCCATGCAACGGAACCTCACCGGCACTTTCCTCGTAAAATATGAAAAGACAAACGTCACCATCAACGGCAAGATATTTACGGCACAAGAAGCATCCAGACATACAATCCTCCCAGCGGTACTACAACCAATAGCCATTGGAAATAAATTCCACATTTATTATCCTCGAAATGATGAGTGAGCTAGACCTGAACAACACCAAAAAATAGAGCTACTACAATCAGAAAGCAATTCGCGAACCAATCTTCACATATGGAACAGTCTTAATTATGACCATCATCTTTACAACCATAGCAGCCTATAAAACCTGTAGCAGAAGAGGAAACACGAAAATTGTAATTCACCAACCAGAGGCCAAAAACGCCGAAATTCCGTCGCATCTGGGAAACACACCAACCTTCATATCCTCGACTAAAGTTCAATGACATCCCGTACTTTTAAGCGATTGAGGACTATCGCACTTAATAGGTGAAGAGTATTATATTTCCATACAAGCTGAAAAATAATATCATGCACGCGCGGCCCAATCGTCGCCGGATATGCTGACATCAACGTCCCGCCGAACCGAACTGGTGATCGCTGTCCCACGGTGATAAATGCTGAGTTAGCAATTAATAGCCATAAATAGCTGTAAGAAATCAATTATGTGTATGTTCTTAAGTGATTGCGGTGAAATAAAGTGGCATTCTGTCAGAAGAATAATTTTTTTAAGAAACGAAAACTTCTTTCTATTCAACTTAACTATATATGTATATATATATAGAGTTATTTCCATACCAGCTGAAAAATAATACCATGCACGCGCAGCCCAATCGTCGCCAGATATGCTGACATCAACGTCTGCCGAACCGAACTGGTGATTGCTGTCCCACCGTGATAAATGCTGAGTTAGCAATTAATAGCCATAAATAGCTGTAAGAAATCAATTATGTGTTAGTTCTTAAGTGATTGCGGTGAAATAAAGTGGCCTTCTGTCAGAAGAATAATTTTTTTTAAGAAAAGAAAACTTCTTTCTATTCAACTTATATATATATATGTATGTATATATGTATAATGGGGGCATGGGCTTATGTACACAGGGCAAAGTTGCTGACTGCACCCAACCTGGAAAGATGCCAGCGCGATCCCTGCTTCTCCATAAGTCAAGTTGACATACAGCCTCCTCGTGGCGCCCCTGGATAACCATCACAACAACCGTTGTGTGGTGAACTAATGTACGCAGCGATCCCCTCTGCCCGAGGGTCAAATAATGGGCCTGGCCTACCAGTTGTAGGTTGTGCGTGAGGTTAACTCCCTCACCACATTAAAAAAAAAACGGTTACGAACCGACAACAGGCCTCGGATATGGACGGATTCAAAGTTGACGACCCCAGCAAACGATCAAAGGACAATGATTTTCGGTTCTGCACGTGGAATGTGAGGTCCCTGAACAGACCACGTGCAGCCGATGAACTCGCGGAGGCCCTGGACTGCTACAAAGCAGATGTCACCGCCATCCAGGAGATGCGATGGGATGGGCCGAGCAAAAGGAAGATGAGAAACTGCGACATCTACTACGGTGATTGCTACAAAGAGGGAAGGCAGCGCTTATTTGGATGCGGATTTGTTGTTCGAGGCAGACTTAGGCAAAAAGTCTTAAGCTTTGATTATATCAGCGAGCGCCTCATAACAATCCGCATCAAGGCTAAATTCGGAAACATCAGCCTGATTTGCGCACACGCCCCGACAGAGGAGAAGGATGACGATAGTAAGGATGACTGGCGGTCTCCTGATCAATCAACCGTCAACCAGATTGATCACATTGCGATCGACGTCAGACACTCCTCCAATATTCTCGATGTCCGAACGTTCCGAGGAGCCAACATCGACTCGGACCATATCCTTGTTGTAGCCAAGGTAAGGATGAGGATGTCGAGAGAAATACGGACTCGAGAAAGAACACTACGGTTTGACGTCGGAAAGCTACAATCGCAATCGATAGCTAGGAACTTTGCCGACCGAGTCTCCCTGAAACTCTCTGAAAGTTCGACGCTGCCTGCACATTCAATAGAAGAAGAATGGAAACCTTGTCAAAAAGCCATCAAAGAAGCTGCCACTGATGTGCTGGGTTTCACGACACCACCCAGAAGGAACCCATGGTTTGACGACGAGTGCAGGCAGGTACATGCAGCCAAGCAGGGGGCCTACAAGGCAACGCTGCATCGAACAACGAGAGCTGTTCGTGAGCTCTACGAACAGAAGAGAAGGGAAGAGCACCGGCATCTCAGAAAGAAAAAGAAAGAGCATGAGAAGCGCGCGGTCGTGGAGATGGAGAGGTGTTACAACAGGAAGGAGGTCCGAAAGTTTTACCAAAAGGTGAAACAAATATCAGGAAGATACATACCTCGGACCGAAGCCTGCAGGGACGAAAATGGACAACTAGTAGTAGAATCGCAGTCGATGCTGAGAATTTGGAAAAATCATTTCTGTAGACTGCTAAACGGCGATGACGACACAAATTCCGCTGTCAGGCAGAATGTTTCACTCAATTTGGACGATGATGAACACGAATTCCGTCCCCCCGATTTAGACGAAGTTAAGATAGCGATATCTAGACTGAAGTCGAACAAAGCTGCTGGAGCGGACGGATTGTCCGCGGCATTGTTTAAGGCAGCTGGAGATGACCTGGTTGGGCGCATGCACCAGCTCATCTGTAAGATATGGTCGGAGGAAAGCATGCCCTTTGACTGCGCCAACTATCGAGGGATCAGCCTCCTTAACATTGCTTCATCTTATATGTGTATAATATGCACCGGTACATAAGTGTTTGTACATATCATTTTCTAGAATATTATTTATATTTGAGCAAAAAAACATACATTTATCTGTTCATTTATTAATTACACCTAGTGCTGCAGGCAGAAACTCCTATAAACAGGAGCTTAATTAATCCACCACGTGAACATACGCTTTGTTCGTTTGCTTATCCCTCCTCACTGTGTTGAATACTTAACACAGAAAATTTGAAAAAGAGCTCTCGATGACATCCTAAGAGAGCATATTGGAAAGCGATGCTATATTTATATTGATGACATCGCCATCTTCGGTAAAGACAAAACTGAACACCTCAATAACCTCAAAGCCGTATTTGAAACTCTAGAATGTGCCAACATGAAAATCCAACTAACCTTCCTTTCGAGAACTCTAACAAAGACCGAAGAGAGTTATGCCACTAACGAGAAAGAGATGCTCGCCATTATCTGGGCTCTCAACTCGCTTAGGAATTTCATTTACGGATCAAAGAAAGTTAAGATCTACACGGACCATCAGCCGCTCACCTATGCGCTGAGTAATAAGAATACAAACCACAAGATGAAACGATGGAAGGCGATACTGGAAGAATACAACTACGAGTTGAAATACAAACCAGGAAAGTCAAATGTAGTTGCCGATGCTTTATCACGCCTCCCGCAGACTTCAGAAGTCAATTCAATGACAATGACCCAACACAGTGACGACAGCTCTGAACATAATCTGATTCCAACAGTAGAAGCACCCATCAACGCATTCCGCAATCAGTTCTGGAGGAGAAGATTCAATCACGAACTGCGCGGGCTGTACAGCGACATGAGCCTAGTTAGGCGTCTACGGATCCAACGCCTACGGTGGCTAGGTCATGTAGAGCGTATGTACACCACAGCTCCGGCTCGAATCCGAACCTGTCGGGCAACGCAACAGAGGACGCCCGCGTTTAAGTTGGCGCACCCAAGTGGAGAAGGACCTCAACCAACTTGGTGTGCGAAACTGGAGACAGCTAGCCAGGGATCGCGCTAGTTGGAGAGGCATGTTGGTTGAGGCCCAGGTCCACCCCGGACTGTAGCGCCACACAAGGAAGAAGAAGTTACAGCAACACCGACATCATTAACATATTTAAAAAATTCCTTAATCAAATTCTCGACAATATAATGGCAACAAGAAACAATATAATTCACCCTAGTATGCTCACTTTGGAAGAATTAAACCGCTATGACATAGATTTCCATAAAATAAAACTGTTAAAATCCGGAGTCATGGAATTTGATAATCAATGTCTTATATTTGCTATTAAAATACCAGTTAGATATATTCTTGTGGATTTAGAACTAATAAAACCTATACCAAACTCGAGTAGTATGCAGATAAATGAGTTTGACGAATTAGTCGTTGAAATTAATAAAGAACTGTATCACTATGACGATAAAGCATTATTAAAAGATCTTAAACATAGCGAACATTGTATTACAAAAGAAGCTTGTTCATTAATACATAACAATGTAACTAAAATTGAAGTAATTGATGACGAAACTATTTTGTTAGCAAATATGATCAATGAAACTATATTACAAGATTGTGACAAAAGAGAAATAAAAGTAACAGGAAACTATTTAATTAATTTCAATAATTGTACCCTACAAATAAAAAACAATAAATTCTATAATAAAAAAGTTACTATATTAGACAAGTACTATTACCCATCTCCAAACATTACAAAACTGTTTATAAAACCCATTAATTTTGATCAAATTGTTATGGAAAATGTAAGGAACTTAGAGGAAATTAAAGAACTTCAATATCATAAAAATATTATATACAGTACCAACATAACTCTACTTGTAATTGTAATACTAAGCATATCATTTATATTTATATATGTATCCAAAAGAATCAAATCAGATATGAAACCACAAATTATAAAGATTCCTACAGTTACTCCTAAGATTCAGGAGAATCTTAAGAATAAGGAAGGGAAGTTACATATCTATGTGGTAACCTCCACATCGAGCAACAACCTTAAGTTGTTGCAATCGTACATTCAGCATATTTATGTTGAGCAACAGAAAACCGAAACAGAAACAAATATGCTGCATCGGTCGATTTAAATAGGTCAAACAGCAACCATAGGTTGTTGCCCAATAAATGCTGACTAATTTTAAGTAACATTGTTTGTAATTTTCCTTGAGGAAAACAGTCAATAAAGAGACTCCGTGAATGAAAAACGTTTTTTCTTTTTCTTTTCTTTTGAACACCGTTCAATTATTTATTTCCCGCGTTTAAGTTGGCGCACCCAAGTGGAGAAGGACCTCAACCAACTTGGTGTGCGAAACTGGAGACAGCTAGCCAGGGATCGCGCTAGTTGGAGAGGCATGTTGGTTGAGGCCCAGGTCCACCCCGGACTGTAGCGCCACACAAGGAAGAAGAAGTTACAGCAACACCGACATCATTAACATATTTAAAAAATTCCTTAATCCCAGTACGATAAATGGTTTACTCACAGAAGAAAATATAATGGGTCGTATACAAGAAATTTATCCATTGCACTTCTCAAATTTTAAAATAAGGTTTACCCAAACAATAGTGGAGGACATAACGGATGAAAGCGAACAGAAAGACAAAATTTTAAAAACTCAAAGGAGAGCGCATAGAAATCCCGAAGAAAACCGCAAGCAGCTCCTAGAAAACTTTTAACTTCCGAATATGGCAGCGAAAATCAAGAAACTAGTGAAAAATTGCCAAACATGCAAAGAAAATAAATATGACCGACATCCAAATAAACCTATCCTCGAACCAACCCCTATCCCAAACTATCCTGGCCATACAGCACATCTTGATATTTTCTCAACAGAAAAGATTCTCTTATTAACTTCAATATGAAAAAGCAATTAACTCTGCAACAATCACTTCCATGATAGACGACGAGTTAGGAATTTGTGTTTATAAAACACCACCGTACAAAAGTGAAGTGAATGGTCAGATTGAGCGGTTTCACTCCACTCTTTCAGAAATCATGCGATGCCTCAAAGCTGAACAAACTCCTCGCTCTTTTGAAGAACTACTCGAAAGAGCAACCAATGAGTATAATTTCACTGTGCATTCCACAACCGGAAAGAAACCCATCGAACTCTTCCTTGGCAGATGTCCCAGAATAAATCCTAAAGAATTCGAAAAAACCCGCCAAGAAAATATAAAAAAGATTACAGAAAAACAACGAAAAGACATTGAGTATCACAACAAGAAACGGAAACCTACCAAAACTTTTAATCCGGGAGATATTATTTTTGTTTAACACAATAAAAGACTAGGTTCAAAATCCGAAATCCAGGTCCGATATCGAAAAGATATAGTAAAGGAAAACAAAAATACAGTAGTAATAACAGAATCAGACAAAACCATACACAAAAGCAACATTAGAAATCAACACCACTCTCTCTATTTCAGATGTCTACTTTATTTTATAAAAAGAGAGATCCAAATCTTGGACTTCTCAAACTCCCAATTTATATCACTACATACCGGACAGACTAAGATACAAATTGGTAATTTTAAAATAATGCATGAAATTGACCTTGACCAATACGAACAGTTTTTGACAAAGGTCGCTCCAACGCTTGACCTAAACACAAGAAAGAACGATTCTCTATTTCCCTACTTATCCCACGAATACCAACAGATTCAAACCCTAATCCAAAATCTGAAGCCAAGAAAAATAAAAAGATCATTAAACTTTATAAGTTCTGCGTGGAAATGGATTGCTGGTAATCCAGACCACAACGATCTTATAACTATTGAACAAAAAAATTAATAACCTACTTGTGAATTCTAATGAACAAGTTATAATAAATCAGATCTACAATGAGAGAATAAATAACATAACAAAAATAACAAACGAAAGTAAAGTAATTAGAGAAAATAAATATGTAAATAAAGAAATTGTATCTGAAATGCAATATAAGCTAAAAATTGTTAAAGAAGAACTACAAAATATAAATTTAGCCATTCATTTTGCGAAAGTAGGAATTGTTAATACACTTATTTTATCAAAAGAAGGAGTAACTCTAACCATTAATGCATTAAATAAAGAAAATATTCCTTTCCAAACAATAGTAGAAGCTTTAAACTTTGCCGAAATAAAAATCATAGCCAATTCTATTTTAATTTTGTATATTGTTAACAATATACAAATAAAACCGATGCTCATACATATGAAACATTTTTACTCAAACCTGTTAAAAAGAATGGAGTAGCAATAGAAATTTATTATGAAAAAATTTTAAAGCATAAAGAAGAAATTTATGGACTGACGTATGTAAAAAAGAAAATATTGTAAACCTAACTAACACCACTTGTATTCCAAATTTACTCAGAAGTGAAACAGCAACATGTAACTTAATAAACAATCAGCACATTCTTTCCATTGAAGAAATAGCACCTGGGATAGTACTACTGAATGATTTCAATGAAGCTAACTCCATGCAACGGAACCTCACCGGCACTTTCCTCGTAAAATATGAAAAGACAAACGTCACCATCAACGGCAAGATATTTACGGCACAAGAAGCTTCCAGACATACAATCCTCCCAGCGGTACCAATAGCCATTGGAAATAAATTCCACATTTATTATCCTCGAAATGATGAGTGAGCTAGACCTGAACAACACCAAAAAATAGAGCTACTACAATCAGAAAGCAATTCGCGAACAATCTTCACATATGGAACAGTCTTAATTATGACCATCATCTTTACAACCATAGCAGCCTATAAAACCTGTAGCAGAAGAGGAAACACGAAAATTGTAATTCACCAACCAGAGGCCAAAAACGCCGAAATTCCGTCGCATCTGGGAAACACACCAACAATTGATGCTACCATATCCTCGACTTAAGTTCAATGACATCCCGTACTTTTAAGCGATTGAGGACTATCGCACTTAATAGGTGAAGAGTATTATATTTCCATACAAGCTGAAAAATAATATCATGCACGCGCGGCCCAATCGTCGCCGGATATGCTGACATCAACGTCCCGCCGAACCGAACTGGTGATCGCTGTCCCACGGTGATAAATGCTGAGTTAGCAATTAATAGCCATAAATAGCTGTAAGAAATCAATTATGTGTTAGTTCTTAAGTGATTGCGGTGAAATAAAGTGGCATTCTGTCAGAAGAATAATTTTTTTAAGAAAAGAAAACTTCTTTCTATTCAACTTAACTATATATGTATATATATATATATATATGTATATATGTATAATATGCACCGGTACATAAGTAGCACCCACCAATTGAGGACTATCGCACTCAAGAGGCGAAGAGTTATTTCCATACCAGCTGAAAAATAATACCATGCACGCGCAGCCCAATCGTCGCCGGATATGCTGACATCAACGTCTGCCGAACCGAACTGGTGATCGCTGTCCCACGGTGATAAATGCTGAGTTAGCAATTAATAGCCATAAATAGCTGTAAGAAATCAATTATGTGTTAGTTCTTAAGTGATTGCGGTGAAATAAAGTGGCCTTCTGTCAGAAGAATAATTTTTTTTAAGAAAAGAAAACTTCTTTCTATTCAACTTATATATATATAAGTATGTATATATGTATAATGGGGGCATGGGCTTATGTACACAGGGCAAAGTTGCTGACTGCACCCAACCTGGAAAGATGCCAGCGCGATCCCTGCTTCTCCATAAGTCAAGTTGACATACAGCCTCCTCGTGGCGCCCCTGGATAACCATCACAACAACCGTTGTGTGGTGAACTAATGTACGCAGCGATCCCCTCTGCCCGAGGGTCAAATAATGGGCCTGGCCTACCAGTTGTAGGTTGTGCGTGAGGTTAACTCCCTCACCACATTAAAAAAAAAAAACGGTTACGAACCGACAACAGGCCTCGGATATGGACGGATTCAAAGTTGACGACCCCAGCAAACGATCAAAGGACAATGATTTTCGGTTCTGCACGTGGAATGTGAGGTCCCTGAACAGACCACGTGCAGCCGATGAACTCGCGGAGGCCCTGGACTGCTACAAAGCAGATGTCACCGCCATCCAGGAGATGCGATGGGATGGGCCGAGCAAAAGGAAGATGAGAAACTGCGACATCTACTACGGTGATTGCTACAAAGAGGGAAGGCAGCGCTTATTTGGATGCGGATTTGTTGTTCGAGGCAGACTTAGGCAAAAAGTCTTAAGCTTTGATTATATCAGCGAGCGCCTCATAACAATCCGCATCAAGGCTAAATTCGGAAACATCAGCCTGATTTGCGCACACGCCCCGACAGAGGAGAAGGATGACGATAGTAAGGATGACTGGCGGTCTCCTGATCAATCAACCGTCAACCAGATTGATCACATTGCGATCGACGTCAGACACTCCTCCAATATTCTCGATGTCCGAACGTTCCGAGGAGCCAACATCGACTCGAACCATTTCCTTGTTGTAGCCAAGGTAAGGATGAGGATATCGAGAGAAGTACGGACTCGAGAAAGAACACTACGGTTTGACGTCGGAAAGCTACAATCGCAATCGATAGCTAGGAACTTTGCCGACCGAGTCTCCCTGAAACTCTCTGAAAGTTCGACGCTGCCTGCACATTCAATAGAAGAAGAATGGAAACCTTGTCAAAAAGCCATCAAAGAAGCTGCCACTGATGTGCTGGGTTTCACGACACCACCCAGAAGGAACCCATGGTTTGACGACGAGTGCAGGCAGGTACATGCAGCCAAGCAGGAGGCCTACAAGGCAACGCTGCTTCGAACAACGAGAGCTGTTCGTGAGCTCTACGAACAGAAGAGAAGGGAAGAGCACCGGCTTCTCAGAAAGAAAAAGAAAGAGCATGAGAAGCGCGCGGTCGTGGAGATGGAGAGGTGTTACAACAGGAAGGAGGTCCGAAAGTTTTACCAAAAGGTGAAACAAGTATCAGGAAGATACATACCTCGGACCGAAGCCTGCAGGGACGAAAATGGACAACTAGTAGTAGAATCGCAGTCGATGCTGAGAATTTGGAAAAATCATTTCTGTAGACTGCTAAACGGCGATGACGACACAAATTCCGCTGTCAGGCAGAATGTTTCACTCAATTTGGACGATGATGAACACGAATTCCGTCCCCCCGATTTAGACGAAGTTAAGATAGCGATATCTAGACTGAAGTCGAACAAAGCTGCTGGAGCGGACGGATTGTCCGCGGCATTGTTTAAGGCAGCTGGAGATGACCTGGTTGGGCGCATGCACCAGCTCATCTGTAAGATATGGTCGGAGGAAAGCATGCCCGATGAGTGGAATCTCAGCGTCGTTTGTCCGGTCCACAAGAAAGGAGATCCCTTTGACTGCGCCAACTATCGAGGGATCAGCCTCCTTAACATTGCTTACAAAATACTCTCTGCCGTCCTGTGTGAACGCATGAAACCCTTTGTCAACAAACCGGTTAGGTCCTTATCAGTGCGGTTTCAGGCCAGGAAATTCCACTATCGATTAAATGTTCACATTACGGCAGATCCTGGAAAAGACTCAAGAGATGCAGATCGACACCCACCACCTATTTGTCGATTTCAAGGCCGCATATGACAGCGTGCATAGAGACGAGCTATACAGCGCCATGCCTAGTTTTGACATTCACGTCAATGTCGTCCGCGTAAGCAAGCAGTTGAACGGACTTTTGGAAGATCGTGCCTCGGGTGTTTACGTTTGAGGTTCGCACAATCTTCTCAAGTATGATGTTAAATAAGTCACATGACAGCGTGTCGCCTTGCCTAAATCCTTTTTTGACATTGAAGGTCTCGGTGAGGCATGTTGGTTGAGGCCCAGGTCCACCCCGGACTGTAGCGCGAATCAAAGAAGATATATGTATAATATGCACCGGTACATAAGTGTTTGTACATATCATTTTATAGAATATTATTTATATTTGAGCAAAAAAACATACATTAATCTGTTCATTTATTAATTACACCTAGTGCTGCAGGCAGAAACTCCTATAAACAGGAGCTTAATTAATCTACCACGTGAACATACGCTTTGTTCGTTTGCTTATCCCTCCTCACTGTGTTGAATACTTAACACAGAAAATTTGAAAAAGAGCTCTCGATGACATCCTAAGAGAGCATATTGGAAAGCGATGCTATATTTATATTAATGACATCGTCATCTTCGGTAAAGACAAAACTGAACACCTCAATAACCTCAAAGCCGTATTTGAAACTCTAGAATGTGCCAACATGAAAATCCAACTAACCTTCCTTTCGAGAACTCTAACAAAGACCGAAGAGAGTTATGCCACTAACGAGAAAGAGATGCTCGCCATTATCTGGGCTCTCAACTCGCTTAGGAATTTCATTTACGGATCAAAGAAAGTTAAGATCTACACGGACCATCAGCCGCTCACCTATGCGCTGAGTAATAAGAATACAAACCACAAGATGAAACGATGGAAGGCGATACTGGAAGAATACAACTACGAGTTGAAATACAAACCAGGAAAGTCAAATGTAGTTGCCGATGCTTTATCACGCCTCCCGCAGACTTCAGAAGTTAATTCAATGACAATGACCCAACACAGTGACGACAGCTCTGAACATAATCTGATTCCAACAGTAGAAGCACCCATCAACGCATTCCGCAACCAGTTCTGGAGGAGAAGATTCAATCACGAACTGCGCGGGCTGTACAGCGACATGAGCCTAGTTAGGCGTCTACGGATCCAACGCCTACGGTGGCTAGGTCATGTAGAGCGTATGTACACCACAGCTCCGGCTCGAATCCGAACCTGTCGGGCAACGCAACAGAGGACGCCCGCGTTTAAGTTGGCGCACCCAAGTGGAGAAGGACCTCAACCAACTTGGTGTGCGAAACTGGAGACAGCTAGCCAGGGATCGCGCTAGTTGGAGAGGCATGTTGGTTGAGGCCCAGGTCCACCCCGGACTGTAGCGCCACACAAGGAAGAAGAAGTTACAGCAACACCGACATCATTAACATATTTAAAAAATTCCTTAATCCCAGTACGATAAATGGTTTACTCACAGAAGAAAATATAATGGGTCGTATACAAGAAATTTATCCATTGCACTTCTCAAATTTTAAAATAAGGTTTACCCAAACAATGGTGGAGGACATAACGGATGAAAGCAAACAGGAAGACAAAATTTTAAAAACTCAAAGGAGAGCGCATAGAAATCCCGAAGAAAACCGCAAGCAGCTCCTAGAAAACTTTTAACTTCCGAATATGGCAGCGAAAATCAAGAAACTAGTGAAAAATTGCCAAACATGCAAAGAAAATAAATATGACCGACATCCAAATAAACCTATCCTCGAACCAACCCCTATCCCAAACTATCCTGGCCATACAGTACATCTTGATATTTTCTCAACAGAAAAGATTCTCTTATTAACTTTAATATGTAAACTTACTAAATTTGCGAAAACAAAGATAATTCGTTCCAGAGCAATTGTTGACATTAGGCAACCACTCCGAGAAAATCTATTTGCGTTCGGTGTTCCCGAAAGTGTTGCCATTGACAACGAAAAAGCAATTAACTCTGCAACAATCACTTCCATGATAGACGACGAGTTAGGAATTTGTGTTTATAAAACACCACCGTACAAAAGTGAAGTGAATGGTCAGATTGAGCGGTTTCACTCCACTCTTTCAGAAATCATGCGATGCCTCAAAGCTGAACAAACTCCTCGCTCTTTTGAAGAACTACTCGAAAGAGCAACCAATGAGTATAATTTCACTGTGCATTCCACAACCGGAAAGAAACCCATCGAACTCTTCCTTGGCAGATGTCCCAGAATAAATCCTAAAGAATTCGAAAAAACCCGCCAAGAAAATATAAAAAAGATTACAGAAAAACAACGAAAAGACATTGAGTATCACAACAAGAAACGGAAACCTACCAAAACTTATAATCCGGGAGATATTATTTTTGTTTAACACAATAAAAGACTAGGTTCAAAACGTACGTTCCGATATCGAAAAGATATAGTAAAGGAAAACAAAAATACAGTAGTAATAACAGAATCAGACAAAACCATACACAAAAGCAACATTAGAAATCAACACCACTCTCTCTATTTCAGATGTCTACTTTATTTTATAAAAAGAGAGATCCAAATCTTGGACTTCTCAAACTCCCAATTTATATCACTACATACCGGACAGACTAAGATACAAAATGGTAATTTTAAAATAATGCATGAAACTGACCTCGACCAATACGAACAGTTTTTGACAAAGCTCGCTCCAACGCTTGACCTAAACACAACAAAGAACGATCCTCTATTTCCCTACTTATCCCACGAATACCAACAGATTCAAACCCTAATCCAAAATCTGAAGCCAAGAAAAATAAAAAGATCATTAAACTTTATAAGTTCTGCGTGGAAATGGATTGCTGGTAATCCAGACCACAACGATCTTATAACTATTGAACAAAAAAATTAATAACCTACTTGTGAATTCTAATGAACAAGTTATAATAAATCAGATCTACAATGAGAGAATAAATAACATAACAAAAATAACAAACGAAAGTAAAGTAATTAGAGAAAATAAATATGTAAATAAAGAAATTGTATCTGAAATGCAATATAAGCTAAAAATTGTTAAAGAACAACTACAAAATATAAATTTAACCATTCATTTTGCGAAAGTAGGAATTGTTAATACACTTATTTTATCAAAAGAAGGAGTAACTCTAACCATTAATGCATTAAATAAAGAAAATACTAATTTCCAAACAATAGAAGAAGCTTTAAACTTTGCCGAAATAAAAATCATAGCCAATTCTGTTTCAATTTTGTATATTGTTAACAATATACAAATAAAACCGATGCTCATACATATGAAACATTTTTACTCAAACCTGTTAAAAAGAATGGAGTAGCAATAGAAATTTATTATGAAAAAATTGTAAAGCATAAAGAAGAAATTTATGGACTGACAAATAAATGTAAATCAATTAATTTTGTCACTATATGTAAAAAAGAAAATATTGTATACCTAACTAACACCACTTGTATTCCAAATTTACTCAGAAGTGAAACAGCAACATGTAACTTAAGAAACAATCAGCACATTCTTTCCATTGAAGAAATAGCACCTGGGATAGTTCTACTGAATGATTTCAATGAAGCTAACTCCATGCAACGGAACCTCACCGGCACTTTCCTCGTAAAATATGAAAAGACAAACGTCACCATCAACGGCAAGATATTTACGGCACAAGAAGCATCCAGACATACAATCCTCCCAGCGGTACTTACTACAACCAATACCCATTGGAAATAAATTCCACATTTATTATCCTCGAAATGATGAGTGAGCTAGACCTGAACAACACCAAAAAATAGAGCTACTACAATCAGAAAGCAATTCGCGAACAATCTTCACATATGGAACAGTCTTAATTATGACCATCATCTTTACAACCATAGCAGCCTATAAAACCTGTAGCAGAAGAGGAAACACGAAAATTGTAATTCACCAACCAGAGGCCAAAAACGCCGAAATTCCGTCGCATCTGGGAAACACACCAACAATTGATGCTACCATATCCTCGACTAAAGTTCAATGACATCCCGTACTTTTAAGCGATTGAGGACTATCGCACTTAATAGGTGAAGAATATTATATTTCCATACAAGCTGAAAAATAATATCATGCACGCGCGGCCCAATCGTCGCCGGATATGCTGACATCAACGTCCCGCCGAACCGAACTGGTGATCGCTGTCCCACGGTGATAAATGCTGAGTTAGCAATTAATAGCCATAAATAGCTGTAAGAAATCAATTGTGTTAGTTCTTAAGTGATTGCGGTGAAATAAAGTGGCATTCTGTCAGAAGAATAATTTTTTTAAGAAAAGAAAACTTCTGTCTATTCAACTTATATATCCATATATATTATATGTGTATATGTATAATATGTACCGGTACATAAGTGTTTGTACATATCATTTTATAGAATATTATTTATATTTGAGCAAAATAACATACATTTATCTGTTCATTCATTAATATCACCTTGTGCTGCAGGCAGAAACTGTAAACAGGAGCTTAATTAATCTACCACGTGAACATACGTTTTGTTCGTTTGCTTATCCCTCTCCACTGTGTTGAATACTTAACACAGAAAATTTAAAAAATGTTGGGTAAAAGAGCGAACTTTCAAATAAGATCTCATCCACCCCATTGCTATGGTTGGGGAAGAGGATCAGCTGTATTCAAGAGCTTACACGTACTCACAGACACGGCGGGGAGAGCTAATAAAAAAACGCTGTCAGATGGAATCAAGGGCAAGAGAGGCAAAAGATGGATATATCTTTGCTCTCTTATTTCTGCGTATCTGATATATACGACGTTTATGAACAGTAGGTAGTGCAGTTCACCTAAGTTAAGGCCCATTCATATGAGGTCGCCACGAACTGCGAACTTCGCAAACTCTGACAACTGATTCATATGAAGTTTTTTCATTCGGGGAGAACTACGGGTGCAAACTGACACTTCACTGCGAAATTTTTGTCAATGAAAAAACTCGATAATTCAGTAACAATCTTTTTGCATACCAAGAAGTTTAACTTTTTGTTTATATTTGCTGGAAAAGGGTTGTTTCTGAAAGTTCGCGTTCGGAGTTCGCCGCTCATATCAATGGGCCTTTAGTATGATCGTAAATCTCCATTAATAAGCGTGGATAATGCAGGCCTTTCTTAGTCTGACGTTTATGAAAACACCCATATATATTCAGCACTGAAATTCGTCATCAATCACCTCTATCGTAAAATACGGCGTATCTTACAGACATAAGGTATTATGGAGATACCCTTCCTCGTTTCTTGCCCCTTGATTTTGCTTGACGGCGTTTTTATAACATTCCACAGTCATACACGCAGGCTGAATATTCCATATAAAAAAATGTGCGCGGGCCCATGCATGTACATATGCATTAGGCATATGTTTTACAGAAATTACAATAGTACATACCTACTTGCCAAATTTCAATAGATGTATCCATTATCTTTCTTCCACACACTTTCTCTATCCCATCTACAGTTTTCACAAATAAAACAACTATTATTTTATGTTTTGTTTAAAGTTATATATATTTTTGCGAAACATTTTTGAAATGTCAACACATTTCAAACAAATGATTTCACAACCAACTTCATTGAGGTTCATTCCGACGTTTATGAAAGCACCCGTATCTTTTCTTTCAGATGCTAAGATGCTTTCTTTCTTATTTGTTACCGGCGTGACACACTATACATGTATACTAAAAACACTTTGGAGCTTAGTTAGTTGAATAATTTTCATTTATTTCACACAAATTATTTTATTTTAAACGAAAAAGTTATAATTCAGAGCGCGTAAAGTTTAGGGTTCTTATGTGTAAATATCAACCCGGTATTTGATATAGTAAAAATATTAAAATTGTATGTTTTCCAAATCGGTATTACACAGTCACCAAGTAGGAAAATTATGTTAAAATACCATCGTATATTTTTCCTTCATCTACCCTATACCTTCAACAAACATTTAACGGGTATTTGAACTTAATTATGTAAAAATGGTGTATGTGCCGCACATAAAACGGGTAATTTTCTAAATAAAATAAAAAAAAATATTTTCAATTTGTTTTCATACACGAAATTGTATTATATTTTTATATGTAATAAGTTCGTATTGAAATATCTAATTTTAGTTTAGACGTTGAGTGATTGGAATTTTCTTGCGACGCCTTCTGTGCAATTGCTGTCGTTCCCAAAATTCGTAGTAACGTTCTTGTTTTAGCCATTCTTGATATTTATACCACCATTCCTCCCACTTTATGTAGTCCTGTAAGTAAAACACATATTTCATTGCTTTGAAAATATGAACAAATTGAGATGGACTAAAATTTTTTAAAAAGAAAATTGTGTATTTGATGCTTTGATTTAAAGAATACTAGATTTTGTACCAGGCTTAGCCTGGTATTGTTTCTTCGACAGATGCGTTAACTGTATTGAAAATATAGTAAGCTGTAGTAAAATAGTGTAGTAAATGTTATGTACTTCACCCAAAGAGTGTTGTTAGACAGATTGCCCCAGGGCCATAAATGAAACCCAGGAATAGGTTTGAGGATCTGTCTTACGACCCAACAGCCGAACTTCAAGTGAACAACCATGGATGATTTCCCTTCACTACCAAAAAATAAGGTTGGAAAAACCTTGATTTATCGTCATCGCACCAAATCCTACAACTCAGGGATTGTAACGACGTTATGTTAACGATTGTGGTTAGTTCGTTAGTTTTATTATTTTCATTTTATTTTATTACTTCTCTTTTAATACAATATATAATGACTGAATGGTATATTATTTCCCAATAATGAACATGTGAGAAGTGTATAGTGACATAAGGTAATTATATATATAATAAATAGTGTACTATGTCACTTCAGTTGTTATACAAATACATTGTTAATGACGGGTGGGGTGGCCCATAAAAATCATATATATATATATTTATTTTTTACAATACAGAAGATATTAGTTAATAAGGAAGTAAATATTATAAAGCAAAATATTACAAATTAATAAGTTAAGGTTATAGAATCACAAGGAGAAAAAAACGAAACAAAAATGATGAATGATACGTGATATATAAGTAAACCAGAATATTAGAATAATTTATGAACAATATACTACTTGACTCGAAGAATATGGTACAAAATATTTAAGTCAAAACTGAACAGCCATATCTTGTAAAAGCAGCAGGATGTCTTAGTGTTCTGATGTACCATATATAGGAAGCTAGCCGGCTCGCTGTTACATTACACGAAGGTTGTTGTACGAAAGTTAGGAACAGACACAAAATACAATGAATTAACACGCAAGTTATAATTTTATAGTAGTCTAAAGTTGAAGTTACCGGATCATAAGTAAAACATTCTTAACACTTTATAGCAGTATAAATGCCGAATTTTCAATTGCTTAAATAAAGGAAAGCTAGGGTACAAAAGATGTTTTTTACATACAATTCTTATCACATGTTTTTAGAGCAATAATAAAGGTTTGATTTTGTTAGAACATGTGCCTCCC
Organism: Eristalis arbustorum; assembly: GCA_916610145.1. Lineage (NCBI taxonomy): Eukaryota > Metazoa > Arthropoda > Insecta > Diptera > Syrphidae > Eristalis > Eristalis arbustorum. The sequence continues at coordinate 65,420,750 of OU744317.1, read as the reverse complement.
CAACAACTAATGCAGTACTGTAATTTTGAATCAAAAATACTAAAGTATATTGTTGTAAGAAGATTTTGCGAACACACTTTACTCAGATAGTAAAACTTTCTTAGTGTGGAACAAAAATATTGTCTCAATGTATTGGTATGGTTGAGGAAGGACATTTTGGAATTGTTAGAGAGATTCCATTAATCATTCTCCTCCCTCAACATGTTTGGGAATTAGATAAACATGTATGTAGCAGCTCTTATACTCGTAACTGTTATGATCTTATTGTACTCTCTTACTTTGCTAAATGCACATCAAATGTTAGTCCTAATAAATATCATAAACAGATCGGACGTGTTTTTTTTTTCTGGGAGTCTCATTCCAAGTGAGAATTATTTTGCGGGTCAGTGATCTCTATAGTGTTGTGAATGAAGTTTTAACAAAACCTGAGGATGAAATAATGCAAGAGTATAAAGATTTGTGAATGCAGTTGGTCAGCAGCCACTCACACCCATAGTTAATTGTAACTCTTCACGTGAGATGTAGAAACAATTAGAATCTGTTTATGAACACAAAACACAAACTAACATACATATGCTCCAACAGAAATTGTATGCCTTTAGGAAAGATGAGATCGACGATGTTGCGACACATATCTCAAAACTGGAGTCTATCGCTCAACAGTTACGCGATTTGGGTGAGATAGTATCAGAATCTATGTTGATCACAAAAATTCTAATGACTCTACCAGACAAATACGCTCATTTCCATACAGCTTGGGAGTCAACGACAATTTCGGACCGTACATTGCTGAATTTAACCAGTCGGTTTAATTGATCATAGGAGAAAAACCCGTTTTGTTTGTCACTTTATCCAGCAACAAACCAACAACATGCATTCATGGCGAAAAAGGGGAAGAGATAACTCCAAATTTGCCTCACGCGAGAAATAATAAAAATGTCAATGGTAATATTGCGGTTGGTGGCGGTGGCAAGTGCTTCCTCTGTAAGAGACCAGGGCACTGAAAGAGAAACTGCCCGAAACGAAAGCACATAAATAAGACAAAGGATGTGTTTATATCAACTCTCCTGTGGGGTGAAAGAGATGACGATTCTCAAAATTGGTTTTTGGACTCAGGGGCAACAGATCACATGCCTTTTAACAAAAAACTATTCTCATCTTACATTGAATTCGATCACCCCCAGAGTGTACGCGTTTTTAATGGGGAGTTAACAAAAGCTTTCGGTCGCGGTGATATAAATATTCTTTTTTTTCAACGGTTCAACTTGGCTAGAAAAATATTTGAAAAATGTTTTGTTTGTGCCGAACATTAAAGTAAATTTATTTTCGTCAAATTCTGCTATGGATAACGGACTTCAGTTGATATCAAATAGTGAGAAATGTCAACTGTTGGATGGCAACAACACTGGCAATTGGAGTGCGCGAGAGATCCTTGTTTAGGATGATGTTCAAAATAAAATTTTCGTGAGCAAGCAAAGCTGAAAGTTTTAAAATTTGGCACGAAAGATTAGCGCATCAAAATGCTAGAGTGATTTCTAATTTCTTGATTAAAGAAATAAAAATAATTCTGATAAAAAAAATAATTCTGACAATTCGGAAAACAATCAAAATTAAAGTTCTGTGTAAGTGAAAAAAAAAAAAAAACAAGTTGCCCAGGTGAACTCGTTTATGCCGATTTGTGCGGACCAATGCAGCAGCCATCGATATCAGGTTGTTTATATTTTTTGTTACTTAAGGACGATTTTTCCAACTACCGCGCGGTGTATTTTCAAAAGCGAAAAAATGAGGTCTACAATTACCTAGAAGACTACATTATGAAACTGAAAACAGAAACGGGTTACGATTTAAAAACAATAATGAATTTTTACATCGAGATTTCAACAACGTTCTTAATAAATACACAATTGCTCATCAAATGTCGGTGCCTTATTGCCCGCAGCAAAATGGTAAGGCAGAACGAGAAATGAGGACTCTGGTGGAAGCTAGAAGAACCATGGTGCATACAAAGGGATTAACTCTCAAACTTTGGGCTGAAGCCATCAACACTGCAGCTTTTATTATAAATTGGACATCATTAAATACGAATGGAATTTCACCTTTCGAGCTGTGGACCGGTAAACGAGGTAAACGCTTATCGAATAACGTCGGTTGGAAAATCTTCGGGGAATTATGTTATATACATATTCCTGAACAACAAAGGCGGAAATGGGATGTAAAGGCCGAGAAAGGTGTGTTCATCGGATACATGGAAAGAACAAAATAATATAGAGCATGGATCCCAGGAACCAACGAAGTAAAAGTGAGTCGTGACGTAATTTTTACAAAAACTGATCAAAAATTCAGCTGGTGGTGTGGTTAATCCTGATTATTTTGGTACTGTCGAGCAAACGAAAAAAGTAGAAGTTTTCAATCTCAGCGATGATAATGATGAAGACAATGATAAAAGTGGCGCTGAAGGCGACGTTCAATGTGGCAATGGTGATAGCAATGCAGATGATAAAAGTTCATTTTGTTCAATGGAAGAACAAGAAGTTCCGCTTAAGGATCGGCTGAGAAACGTAGCGAAATCGAGCAATAGTTCCACTTCAGCCATGTTAGCCGGCCGGCTGTGCTTTCATAGCATTTCATAGAATTCGTGGAGCCTAATACTTTTGAAGAACTTGTAGAGTCACCTAAAAACCGAAAGGTTATAGACAATAAATTGGTGTACAAGAGCGCTTCAAAGCAAGACTAGTCATTAGGTTTCTCTCAGGTAAAAGGCATATACCTTCGGCCCGTGCTGTGTCTTGACCAGGGACAATTAAGGGTATTAATAACCCCTTGAGCACGCGCAAATTATATAAAAAAAAAATTAACTACGAAGAAACATTCAGCCCTGTAGCCAGATTCTCATCAGCCCGAACAGTTTTCCGTTTAGCAGCTTTAAAAGGTTATAAAATGAAACTGTTTGACATAACAACTGCTTCCCTAAATGGTCGTCTCAAAGAGGAAACTTTTATGAAACAGCCAAAAGGTTTTGATGATGGGACAGGACGAGTGTGCAAACTTCGCAAGAGTCTGTATGGGCTGAAACAGGCGTCACGTGTTTGGAACGAACATTTTCCATTATTTCTACGATCTTTCGACTTAAATATGTCAAGGGCTGATCCATGTGTGTTCGTTGGAAAGGACATAATCTTGGCCATGTACATTGATGAGGGTATAATTGCAGCAGATGATGACGACAGAAATCGAAAGTTATAGAATTTCTAATGAAGGATTTTGCTGTTAATGTCTATGAAGCAAAATACTTTCTTGGATTAGAGATTAACAGAAAGCTGATGATACTATTATTCACCAACCAAGCCGGGTTTGCCGATAAAATTGTTTCAAAATTCGGTTTGGCGAATTCCAATTTTGTCTCAACACCTGCAGATTCTTCAAGCCTCGTAAATATTGATAACTGCGGCTCTAGCTACAGCAAATTTTTGAACAGAGCAGTAGTTGGCAGCCTCATATATCTGGCTGTTGGTAGACCAGACATATCTTTTGCATTGGGCGTGGTAAGCCCGTACATGGTAAATCCTTCCGAAGAACACATCAGAGCTTTAAAACGTATCATAAGGTACATAGATACAAAACTATAGTATTTCTTTTAGTTCGACGTCTAAATTTAATTTTGAATCTTACAGTGATGCAGACTCTGCAGGGGATCGAAAAACCAGACGTTCTACCAGTGGTTTTATTTGTTTCGGCGGTGATGATCCTATCTCCTGAGCCTCTCAGCAACAACGCTGTGTAGCGCTTTCAACGACTGAGTCAGACTATATTGCGGCAGCTGAAGCAGTTAAAGAGATCTCTTGGTTAAGGCTTTTACTGTAGGATCTCAATTTCCAATACCAAGACCTGAAACTTTATCTGGACTATCAGGCTGGTGAAGAACCCCGAGTTCCACAAGAGAACAAAGCACGTAGACGTCAAGTACCATTTTATAAGGGAAAAATATGCAGAAAACATGTTTAACAATGAACATGTTCCATCTCAGTTGCAGAGAGCTGAAATTTTCACCAAGGCTCTACCAAAGAATCGTTTCCAAAAACTGCGAGAAATGATTGGTGTTCTTCCACCTCCATAATTTTTTTTAATTGTTTTAAATGAAAGCGTTTACATTGAAATCATTGTTTTGAAATTTTTGAATTTATAAAATTTAATTGTTTTTACATTTTTGAGTTGTTTGCATTGAATTGTTTTTAATTTTTTGAATTATACTTCCTATTTGTGAACATGAATGTTATTACATGCATTAACAGTCAAATATTAATGTAAATGGGAGTGTTAGAGAGATTTCATTAATCATTCTCCTCTCATAACATGTTTGGGAATCAGATCAATATGTATGAAGCAGCTCTTATACTCGTTACACTCGCTCTAGTATACTCTTCTTGTACTCTTTTACTTTGCTAAATGCACATCAAATGTTACTCCTAATAAATATCATAAACAGATCGGACGTGGCTTTTTCTTTTCTGGGAGTCTCAACAGGAATCAATGGTCAGTCCTAGATATTTAAAAGTACAAACTTCCTCAATTTTAAAACATTTATTACAACAATTAGTGAATTTACAGAGCGTATACACGGATAAAGAAGAAGAACAAACTGAATTCAACAAATTGAATCTAAGACATTCTGGTGCATGGTAAGATAGCATCACAGCGTTTTGTGAAGAGAGATTAAAAAACATAGCCTTAGTTTTAGAACTTATTACCAGACCATGTTCAGAAAACCATTTCCGGAACAGATTTAAATCAAAAATGTATATCACAGATTAGGTTTAACATACTGCTTGAAGCATAAGAGCAACCAACATCGTCTACAAAAGCAGAAAGAGATCCTTTGAAATTTAGATAAAAAATAGAGTTCATGTATATTAAGAATAGTACAGGACCTAAAACAGAGCCTTGTGTAACTCCGAGGTTAATTATTATTTTGTCACTCCTAATCTCGTCAATTTTTACTCTTTGTGATCGATTACTTACATAAGAATAAAAATAAAAATATAATAAAGAATAAAAAATAATAAGCTTGCAGTGAGCTTTTTACTGTCAAGGCTGCTTAAAATTCAGAACTGAAATTTAAAACTGATTTAGATTAGATAGATTTTCTTTTACGGAAACCAAATTGAAAAGGACTAAAAAATTGTGTAGTGTCTAAGAAACATACGACTCTATTTTTGATTGCTTTTTCAAAAAATTTTCTGAATGTTGAAAGAAGCGAAATTGGTCTATAATTGCTTATATTATCAGCTGGTCCGTTTTTTTGTTTAATAGTGGCACAATGTCTGAACATTTCAGCGATTCTGGGAAGACACCGGATACAATGCTCTTATTAAAAATATGTGATAAAACGTCCACAACGAAACATGAAATATTCTTTAGAATTCGACTAAAACTACTACACCTCGAGAGTTAGAGTTCTTTAATGATCCAATAATTTTTAGAAGCTCAATAGTAGAAATTTTTTCAAAGAAAAAAATAACTATTTTGCCAAAGTTAATTGTACTATCCAAAGAACTACACAAGACATTTGAGCACTGGGTTTCAGCGATACAGCAATTTTAGTAAAGTTTTATTAAATAAAGTCGCAATTTCATTCTTCTCAGTGATAACATCATTATCAACACAGAGAGTAATGCTCTTATCGGTGGAACGAGGTTTATTAAGAATGCTATTCACTATTTGCCATTCAACTTTAAGATTTTCTCTAGCTTTGCAGAATTGATTACTGTAGAATCTGTCTTTGCATATAGGAATTCCTCTTTTTAGTTGTCTGCACTGAGGATTTATTTATTTATTTATTCAAAAGCTAACATGTAATTGTTAAAATTATAATTAGCTGCTAAGCCAGAGCGATGGAGCCTTAGGCTAATCATAATATGTATACAGAAGAATTAAATTAAATTAAACATGTTTGTTGATTTAAGGTAGTCAATTATAATTTTGGAGTTATCTGGGTTGGGATTGGAGAGGAGTACGTTAAGATTTGTTTGGGAATTAGGTCTATGGTTTTGGAAGACAGAACATTCGGATAGGAGATGGCGGATGCTAATGGGAAATCGATTGCAGAAGGAACAGGTGGATGATTTATTTTTGTTGATATAGTGTTCATGGGAAAGTCTGCTGTGTCCAAGTCTGAGTCTAGTGATTTTACTTATTTCAATGCGTGATAGTTTTGAAGCTGGAGCGTATTCCATGATAGAGAGCTTGTTTTTGTTAGTTGTTCTGTACCAATCCGATGATCTTTCCCAAGTATGTAGGAATGATTCAGTAGATTTCCTGATAAAACTATTTATATCATGACTATTGTAGTTGGGGGAGATATATGTAGGCGTTTTCAGGGTTTCTTTTACGATTTTATCAGCAAATTCATTGCCAGCTATTTGAACATGACTTGGTACCCATATTAATTTGGTATTCGGAAATTGTAGGTGTAAAAGATTGCGAATTATGGAAGGATAGTACGACTTATTGTTGATGTTAAGGATAGCATCTATAGAAGAAAGGGAGTCCGTGCAAATAGCAAATTTTTTTTGAGTTTTTAGTAAATTGCAGCGCTTTTAAGATAGCGATTATTTCCGCTGTAAATATTGATGAGTATGGTGGCAATCAGAAGGAGGATATCACTTCATTTTCGGTGGTAAAGCTAAAACCTATACTGTCGCCTATTCTAGAGCCGTCTGTATAGATGAAATGATGTTTTTGAAGATTATTCTTTAGTTCTAAGAATTTGGCTCTATATGATTCAGGAGGGGTGTGGGATTTTTGATGGGATCTTAGTGATAAAATTATGGAAGAGGATTAAAATAGCCAAAAGGGTGGGGGTGAGGGGAAAGGTTCAATGGGTTGGAAAGGTATGTTTATTTCTTTGCAGAGGATAAAAGAACGTTCGACACAGGATAGTATTTTTTTGTTTATATTTGTCTTTTTTATTATCCTGTGTAGCGGAGAATCTTTGCAAAGTAGTGTCGATTTGTATAACTTTAGTGTGGATTGATCTCTAAGACTTTCAAGCGTTTGCATTTTTGCTTCGAACAGCAAGTTGTTGATAGGGGTGGTACGAAAGGCGTTGAGGGCCTTTCTTATAGCCGAATTGTAAATTGTTTTAATTTTGTTAAGATCGGATTTGGAGGAGAAACCATAAAGAAATAGTCCGTAATTAATTTTGCTTACTATTGAGGATTGAATGATGGAAATGAGGGAAGTGGGATTACAGTTAAACTTGTTGGAAGAAAGGGATTTTATTATGTCGAGCTTACTACCCAAGGCGGGATGGATATACTCAATATGTCCATTCCATCTGTAGTTTTTTTTGGAAATTTAGGCCTAACATTTTTAAACTATCAACTTTCTCCAAATTAAAGATGTTCGAAACAATTTTGCATGTGCATCTGTGTTTTCTACAGATGTTGAGATGTTTTCTTTTGATAGGGGACAGTTTAGCTCCAGAATAATCGCACCAGGAATGTATATCTTGAAAGGTGGGGTTGAGGTCAATAATGGGAGAGGAAGTATTTTTATTCAATTCTTTGATGATTGTAAAATCGTCGGCATATGCACAGAATTTTATTTCTTTGTGGAGGGATAGGGTGAAGGAGAGCTTGTTAAATGCTATAAGGAAGAGTGGAACGGACAGAGGGGAGCCTTGGGGGATGCCATTGAACAGGGGTAAAAATGAAGAAGATGAGCTTCCAATTCGTACCGAAATTTTTCTATTTTTCATAAAATTTAAGATATACCTAATGATTTTGGGGACAATATTCCAGGCTTTAAGTTGGTCGATGACTGAATGAACTCTTGTCAAAAGCTTTTATGAAATCAAGGGATATAAGGGAAAGGCGGCTTCTCTTCGAAAGGGAATTAGTGATGAGGTGGTCTATATAAATTAGACAATCGGTAACAGATTTACAGGGATTGAGGGAGATGGGTCTATAGGATTCGGGAATTGTTTTATCAGATTTCGGTTTTAGTATGGGGATAACCGTATTGTTTTTATAAAGTTGGGGAATAAAATTGTGGAAAATGGAATTGTAGAACCTAACAAGCCTAGCTTTCATGGAAGTTGACAGATTTTTCAACATTGGGTATGAAATTCTATCATTAGCTGGTGTCTTACCTTTTAGTTTATTTAAGGCTATTTCTAATTCCATGAGGCTGATATCTTTGTCGATAATTTTGGCATTTTCTGAAAGGGAATGTGACACGGAGGGGGTTTGAAAAGTTCGAGTCATGAGATTCTTTAGACCAAAATTCAGTGAAGTGCTGGGCTATGGAAACGGGATTGCTGATATTGGTGTTGGGAGAATTGGTGCAGATGCAATGAATGGGAGAGGGAGTATTGATACCACAGAATTTTCTAATATTGGACCAAATTTTTCCGTTGGGTGTATTGGGGTTAATATCTGAAGTGAGTTTGTGGATGGAGTCTGTTTTCGTAATTTTTATTTTCCTCTTGTACAAAGCGTTAGCTCGTTAGTAGGCCAGAATGTTTTCAGCGGATATATTGCGTTTTAAGAAATTCCAAAGTCTGTTTTTTTGTCTTTTAAGCTGCTTAAGCTCTTTGCTCCACCATGGTACTCTGGGATTACTTGATAAAATTGTAGTTTGGGGAATGGATTGGTTAGCGCTTTTAAGTATAATTTTGTGTAGATTAGCAGCTTATTTGTTAATGTTCTCACTGTAAGGATGAACGACGTTAATTTTATCTAGAAGTTGTTGGTAAGAAATCCAATTGGCTTCATCTGTTTTAAATTTAGGCTTTCTTATTGAGGGAGAAAGAGTAAAGTAGAACATAGATATTATAATTGGAAAGTGGTCACTACCACAAAGATCATTGTGCACGGACCATTTGGAATCAACAGCTAAAATTGGGGAACAGAAAGGAAGGTCAACATGGGTAAGTGTAGAGTGGGTGCTGAAATGTGTAGGAGATCCGTCGTTGAGGAGTTGTTAGTCGGATTTATTTATATAATTGGATATAATATTACCCCGACGGTTGTTTTTGGACGAACCCCAGCTAGAGTTCCAGCTGTTAAAGTCTCCGAGTATTAGAATTGGAATATTGTTTTGAGGGTCTAAAACATTCTTTATATTTGTGGAGTTAAAGTGTTGACCAGGGGGAATGTAGGCATTTATAATTGAAAATTTGAGTTTGGAGATAATTGTAACGCCAAGGGATTCAAAGTCATTGTTGAGAATAATTAGGCTATATTGAACTGAAGAATGGATCAGGGAAGCAATTCCGCCAAAGGAATTTTGTGATTGGTTTTGAGGGATGAGGTGGTAGTTAACTGGGATGGGGATGTTAGTAATTGATGTCAAATGAGTTTCCTGAAGGGCAATAATCTTGGGAGATATTGGTTTAATGAGTAATAGTAATTCATTGTAATTATTTAAATAGCCTTTTATGTTCCATTGTATTATTTTTAGAGTTGGATGCGGTGATTTCTTATTGGTTGGTGATTTGTTGTTGATATTGGTGTGAGCCCGATAAGGCTGTTGGTTGCCCAGAGTTGAGCCCGAACAGGACGATTTGCGGATAGCGGGGTCATTGGCGGTATGTATCTTAATTGGATTACGACGACTCATCATAGTATTCCGGATGTTTCTGTTTAGAACGAATGTAGTTTTCTTGTGAAAGATGTTGATTGTTGATATTTGAATGATGTCTTGAAGAAGATTGCGGTTGATCAATAGGTGTGTAGTAAGTATTTTCTTGAATGAGTTTATTTGTTAGAACTGTGATGGGTGATTTTGGGATATTGGCTTCCTGTGGAGTCGGTTTGTCTTGGTTATCTTGAGGGCTTTTGGTTGTTGATGTGGAATGGGTATTAAGCTTAGATACCTTCCTTTGAGAAGTATGCGTATCAAGGGGTGTTGAATTATCTTGTTTGCCTTTGTCGCTATTTGTCTGCCTTTGTGTAGATAGGACAGGAGTAGGCAGAGCGGAAGAAGCGGTTGGTGGGGTCGTTACAGTTGTAGGATTACCGTTTGTTTTTAAGGTTGCTGCAAAAGTGTTGGGAAGCGTAGGGCTTGGGTTCTGTATATTTGTTTGGCTTCCGACAGCGTAAATTTCTGGATCGTCTTTATTTTCAGAATTTCTTTTTGTTTGAGGAAGGCTTTGCATTGTCTCGATGAGGTTGGATGTTCCTTCGAGCAATTAGCGCAGCAAATGGTGGTGCAGTTTACAGGGTAATGGGGGGAAAGGTTACAGCTATCACATCGGGGAGGGTTATTGAACCTTTTGGTAGTGTGTCCAAGGATTTGGCAGTTTTTGCAACGCATGGGGGTCGGAAAATATTCCCTCACTTTTACATTGTACCAGCCAATGTCTACCGTTGTAGGTGGACGGAAACGGTTGAAAGTTAGGAGTATGACTCCAGTGGGACGTTGGACTCCTTCCTGATTTTTTGTAAACTTAAACACTTTGGAAACACCCTGTGTGCTCATTTCTCGTACAATTTCCTCTTCCGGGACCTGAATCAGACAAGGGGCGTACACGGTTCCTTTGGAGCAGTTCAATGTGTTATGGAGACTGACGTTGATGGGGCAGATGTGGGATAACATTTTTTTGGATTTAAATAAATCAGCAATCTTTTGGTTTTGACAAAGAATCAGGAGACGTAACAGAAATACACTAAATGAAGTGAGTGGCTTTTTCTCATCACTTGCAGTTGTTGTTATGAACTTAGGATCACTACACTTAGATGAAGTTGGTTGTGGATCGAAGGATTGTATGTGGTTCCGATAGCGACTCGATATCGAGGTCATCGTACCGATTACCCGGAGGCACGGGGCCCCGATGGGTCATTTGAATGTTTTTAACTCTTAGAGACACTAATCGAAAGTGAATTGTCTTTGAAATGAAAATATAAACCAGTAAAGTTGGTTATCAGTGAAGTAACGGGACTTCTATAACACTCGCACTTTGAAGAGAATCGCTTTAATGCACGTGTTGTCGGTAGCGTGGTCAGACGATGACTGCTGCACTGAGGATATTTTACGCATTTGAGTCGAAGTTTATTTTTTATGTTTATTTCCTTTAACCCAAGGTTTAAGTCTTTTTAAATGTTTTTTTTTTAAATAAACTTTTTTATTACTCTCATCAATGCGTTGCGACAAGATATCAATGAACAAATCATAACATTTGGACGCATGCAATATATTACATCCCAAGACTGAAAACGAAGAGACGACTACAGCTTAACAAAACCAATTTTACTAATGGCCTTCAAAGATATGTGGTTATTTTTTGGCTTATTGACTTTCGAAGTGTTTACTAATAGACATGTCATAGAGTGATCTGTAATTTTTAGGTCGAACACAGATTTTTCACAATTGCTAAGCGAGACATTTCTACATCGAACAAAAATATGGTCTAAGCAAGCACCAGAAATGGGTCTTGTTGACTCATTAATCAAGCATGCTAGTCCATGAGAAGCAAGCAAGGATAAAGAGTTAGAACTATTATATTATAATTTAATAATATTTAATAATATATTATATTATAATAAATTATTACATTTTTCACTATTTAAAAAATTTGAAAGTTCTTCGATAAACACTGAAGCATTATATTTATGAAAACGATAAGCACATATGACAACAAACGATTCATTTTTTATCTTAAAACATAATTTCATAACATCAGCACTCAAAATCGTTAAGTTTGTACTGACACAATTGAAATCTTCCTTAACAAAACAACCGACACCTCCTGCTGTGTAATTATCATTCGTATTAGCAAAGAAATTATATCCCGGTAGGCAGTAAGCATTTATTTCATATTGGTGTACCCAAATCTCTGAAATCAGAACAAAATCGGGACTAGAAATAAACGAGTCCAGATGACAGACAAGTGATGGAAAATTCTCTCAAATGTTTCTAATATTCTGGTGCAGAGAAGTTTCTTTGTACAGTATGAAGTGGTTAAAAATACATTTTCACAATTATTTCTAAAGCGATCGGAGACAGGAATTTCATCACAAATATAATTAAATGGATTTAGCATTATGTAGGAAACAGCAAAATATTTAAATTATGTTAGCTTTTAGCTATTAGCTTTAAATCAGCGAATGACCTTATAGTGATGGAATTGCTGCCTTCGACCTTTCTTATAAGAATTTTTTTATTATTATACCATAGGTACCTATACCCTTTCTCTTTTTTTTTTAATTTCGTCTGCATAAATAATGCTTACGTATATTTGGTAAGAGCATGGTTTATGTAAACATTACCACTCTTTTCTCGTATGTTGCTGCTGCTGCTGTTATGCTAAGAATGTTGGTCTAGATACTTTTCCTCTTTGTCATCTTCTCTTTCATTATCCGCTGCTTAAGTGACAGATTGGTGAATTGCACACAAATGACTCTTTTACTAAAAGAGAGACCATTTTCACTTGAATTTTTCTTAGACTTGATCTCCTTCACGTAACATTTACTGATCTGATCGTTTGGTACATCTACTCCCAAAGATTCACGAAATAATTTCTGAGCAACGCTTTTGGAATTGCTTTGATTGATAGTCGTATTTTTAGCGGATCAGATAGTTCTCAAATTTGCTTGCTTACTCTTCATTTGAGCTGCCTCGGGCGAATGAAGAGATTTTCTTCTTGAAGGTTTGCACTTATCGCAGCGATATACTATGTTGCTTGATTTCATATATTCTGCATCCTTTTCCAAGATATTCACACAGCTGATATGAAATAAGCGTTTACAGTCGCCACAAATGATGTTTAGGGAGGAATTTCTCTCTAGAAATAGCTGCTGTTTGCTGTTGTTGTTTCTCTTGTAGTGGCTGCTTCTGTTTCTACTGCTGCTGCTGCGCTGGTTCTGCTTCTGTTTCTTATCTTGCTCATGCAATTGTTGTTGTTGTTACTTGGCAGTTATTATACGCTGTCCCTTTGGCTGGTGAATCGTCTGTTATTTTTATTGTTGCTGCTGCGGCTGCTGCTGCTTCGTCTTCTTTTGTTGTTGTTGGTTGTGTAATTCGTCTCCATTCAACACTGCGCTAACGAGAAGGCAGAACAGAAAACTTCCGTTCTTCCTGGTCCAGGTTACCCCAGACAGCAAAAAAGACAGTCTCAAGCACATTAATCGTATAGGCTCCATTTTTGTCAAATCGGAAACATTAATAAAGACGAAGCATGTACTACAATGTAATCGTTGCCAGCGGTTTGTGCATGTCGCGGCGGACTGCAACATACAGTCGCGCTGCGTCAAATGCGCAAAGCCCACATGCAAGGGGAATGTCCCTTAGGGTCAGAAAATGTCGAAGACAGGAGCCAGCTTATACAATGATGGACAAAAAAATAAATACACCTGTAACCATTTAAAGACTTGCTCTATTTCATTTATCTCAAATTTTTTTTTGCATAAGAACTGTTACAAATAGTAAGCACAATTCTGATATGTTTTGGGAAAATTGTACACATTTCAAAAATTATAAGAAAAACAACTAGTATTATGTTTGCATATTTAATACTTTATGGCATGACCTTTACTTTTCATAATTGCGCTCATTCTTTTAGGCATAGAATTAACACGTCGCTGGCATTGAATGCCACGCCATTCTCACGGACTGCCACAATTCTTTTTTATTTTTGGGATTTGTGCTGCCAACAACATCTTTTACTTGCTTCCACAGATTCTTTATTGGATTTAAGTCCGCCGACTGAGCAGGCCACTCCAAAAGAGCAACTTAATTATTGGTAAACCATTCTTTGGTTGCCCTGGGGGTGTGCTTCGGATCGTTATCTTGTTGGAACGTCCATATATAAATTTTCTTGGTCATAATCCCTTCTATAAGATGTATGGGACCAACTCCATACCATGAGAAACATGCCCATACCATAATGCTGCCAAACCCATGTTTGACGGTCTTTTTTGTATACTTTGAATTGAATTCCGTGTTGGGTGGACGTCTCACATTATGTCTGCTATCAGATCCAAACAAATTGAATTTGCACTCATCAGTCCAAAGAATGCTTAATCTTTTTTTTTGCTAAGCATTGGAACTTTCCTTGGTGATCTGGATGGAAGTTTGGACTCCACAAGCTGATTCAAGCTGATTCTTCTGATTGTTCTTGCACTGATGTTAATCTTAGTGGCGTTCAAAATGTTGTTAGCAGAGATAAAAGGGTAATTTTTGCCTCTAAAACTATTAAACGGTCGGTTTTCTTGCTGGTTTTCCGTGGCCGCCCTCTTTAGATTTTATTTTAAATGCATTTTGCACCATACCAAAAGAGCACCCTAGAGTTTTCGCTATATTCCGGTACTAAAATCCGTCGCTTTTCATTTTTGTTATGATATTCCTTTTCTCATCCGAACAATGCTTGCAACGCCCCATTTCTTTCTAGAAAACATTGTGATCACTGCGGACCCTTCGCGGATATTCAGCTCCCGAACGAGGTGAAAGAATTGGACGAGTATGTCCAGTAGAACCTTTATAATTACAATAAAGTCCGCTGGCCATGCTTCACCAGGACTTTATCCACAGAACTACGTTCGTCTGGGATCAAACCGCCAACAAACAGAAACATGACGAACGAAATGGTTGACAGGTACTTCATACAAATGGACTGCGTAATCAAACGTATTATGATGCACTTCATGTGCACAAAAATAGGCTGCTGTCAAGACTCAAACTCTTGCACAGGCGGTTTACAGATCCACAAAATACGGAGATCAACGACCTCCAACAGTTAATCAGAATAAACTATAGCCCGGCTATAAGCTTGTATTGGGGCAATAAAATCCGGGCTGCACGATCTAACAACCTATGTATGTTCTCGCAAGGAAATAAAATATTTCGGAGAAATGATCAAAACGACACTCAGAGCGTCAGTTGGCAAAGATTCAGATGGGGCAGTGCTAAACAATGACTTCTTCGTGGTGATCTTCGTGATGTCCTCAGAAGAAAGTCAAAGCAGTCGATTCTGTTTTTCAGCGGTGCATTCGGTGAACGTGGTTCGTAGGCCGAATCACGAACTGGAGAACGAAGTCCTGCTAAACCGAATTAATCTTCCTGATGAGATAAGTCAATGGCGATCTGAGAACCCAGGTTACTGCCATCGCCAATGATGGAAATCACATCTTGATTTCTCAAGATCTCCAGGGTATCTTACCTCGCTGAAGAAGAAAAAGTCTGTGGGAGTCGATGGTAGGCCGAATATTCTGCTTCGCCATCTTCCCTCCGAATCGGTTCAGATCTACACAACTTTGTTTAACAATGCGCTGAGTTATGCTTATTACCCGAAACAGTAGAAAACAGCTGTGGTGGAACCAATCAATAAACGGGACAAAAAAAGATAAATTCCAACAATTCTTCGGTCGATCAGTCTTCTTCCTTGCATTAGCAAGGTTTTTAAAAGCATAGCCATTCGAGTTCTGAAACAATGGGCTGAGAAAAATAATATCATACCGGGCCACCAGTTCGGATTCAGGGCGGGGCATGAAACCATACATGACGCTTCTAAACTGGTGTCCGACATTCAATGGAATAAAGACAAGAAACAATGCACGGGTGCTTTTTTGATTGACTTGGAGACTTCGACACCGTTTGGTTGGAGGGCTTCTTCCTCAAACTGGTCAGGCTCGGCATAAGTAAACCATTGCTATACATGATCTCTGACTTGATAACAGGTAGAAAGTTCGTCATGAAAAGTGGCGATGTAACATCTTCCACAACCAATATTCACTGCAGATGTTATAGGTTACATGCCTCAATTAATTGCGTACGCCGACGACTTAGTGACGTACAGATCAGGTCCAAAGGTCGAAGAAGTAAATATCTTGTTGCAACGTGACTTCGAACAAAGATTTTGCGACGACTGGAAGTTGATTATCAATTTTGGGAAATGGGAAACTTTTCAGAACCGCGTTGTGCACAAACTAGCGTAAGTTCGGCATTGTTGACCCACAGGGACGATTGTTAGATGTAAAAAATGTAGTGAGGTGTCTTGGCATTTGGTTGGATCAGTATCTGTATTTTGACAAACATATAGATATTGCTCTGGCCAAGGCTAAAAATGCCTTTGCTGTGGGAAGGAGGTTGTTTTACGGCAGCCAACTTGATACCATAGTGAAGGTAATCTGCTACATGGCCCTCATCCGGCCAATTATGGCGTACGGTTGTCCATTGTGGTTCAACGTGAGTCCTTCCCAGATGGAAAAGAGGAGGTTGTTCTAGAGACAGTGTCTGCGGACTTAATATTCCAACGAGGTCCTGTACAACGAGGCAAACTTGAACAGGATAGATAATTTCATTATTAAGCTGATCAGAAGGTATATTGCACGAGCTATGACTTCTTCCAATAGTCTGGTCTTTGGGGCTTACTACCCCAACGTTATGTATCGTGAGAAAGTGCGCCTTACCGGCATCATTATTCCCGAGGTGTTCCTCTATTACGACACAATTTGCATAATACAGGATCCATACGGATGTCCTGTAATCTTCCACGTCGTACGCCGAACAGTAGACAGGCGACTTTAATACGAACGGGATGTCGCTCGCAGTCACGAGGATCTTAGCCGATTCAGAGTCTGACAAAGTTGGTGGTTACACCAAAACCAGTCTCCGCCGCCTACAGCTTTTTAAATTGACGTAGTAGTTGACCATAGTGGCCAACTTACATAGGTGTTTAGTTAGTTGTAAGGAAAAAATGTAAAAATAAAAATAAAGCCCAAAATCCCACAAAAACGGTGCACCACGGAGTATAAATTATATATGTCAGGCATATACATAACATAAACGCCCTGGTGCATCACGGACGTGGTTGAAATAGTACCTTCAGTTTTTTACGTTAGTCTCCGACCGACAGTCAAGCCTATAGCATCGCATCGTATCATTTCGCTTTTCTCCCCGAAAGTTTTTTCCCGTTACCGAATTTGCTGCTAGATTATTATCTAGCCATCTCTTTTCTCTTTTTCAACAGCGTTAACTTTTTCCATAACCGTACAAAAAAAAAAAATAAACAGAAACTCTTCAGCCTGCCCTTCGGGGGCCACGTGCCTCCGGGAAATCGGTTCGATGGCCTCGATGTCGAGTCACTATCCGAACCCAATTCTAAGCGAAAAAAGCTAACCATTAGTGTTATGATTGACGTCTTCAACCAACCACTTCAAACTCAGCCGACCCCAATATTATTACTCTTAGTGCAAGTGATGAAAAAAACCGCTTACTGCATACAGTGTTTTCCTTCTGAAGAAAGGCATAGATAACATCAGCACCGGTCATCATCTCGCAACCTCGAGATGGTAGCCTACTAATCTTATGCAAAAATCAGAAAGTTGCTGCCCTATTTAAATAAAAAAAAAGCTGTCAAATATATGTCCCATCAATGTCGCGCTCCACAACACACTCAACTCGTCTAAAGGAACTGTTTATGCCCCTTACCTAAACCACGTACCAGAGGATGAAATAGTTAGAGAAACGAAATCTCAGAGTGTCAGCAAAGTTTTCAAATTCACCAGAATTCAAGACGGCATACAACTTGCAACCGGCGTAATACTAATAACATTTGATCGCTTCCGCCCACCCCCAACGGTAAATATCGGTTGGTACAACGTCAAGGTAAGAGAATCATTCATTGACACAAGAACTAATGCAATACAACCAATACTTCACCTATAATATTTTATCTCAACCCTCTTCAAGCTACCAACCACAACACATAAACAATAAGACTCAAAACATCAACCCTCTCTCTGAACACACACTTTCGGAACATGATGATTTGTCTTAAGCACAATAAATTTACCACCGTTATTGACCCTGCTGTCCCCAAACCGCCCGGTTTGAACAAACACCATCCAAGCTCTGGATGGCGGGGTCCCACCAATATCACCAAATTATCACCCACCACAAACCATACACAACATATTACGCATGCTTTTAAGCTAATTCAATGGAATATCAATGGCTATTTAAACAATTATAATAAATTATTAAGCCTTGTGGCGTTGTGGGTATGTGAGTCGACCCCAACCTCGACGTCATAGGTTCGACTCCTGCTCTGTGCGACGAAAACAATTTTCACGACCCCACCTCTTTCAAGTCGCTGGCAATGCTCAAAGCGTATTTCCTGTCTAGAAAAAGCTTCTCAAACAAAGCCGTTCGGATTCAGCATTAAACTGTAGGTCCTTTCCTTTCGTGAGAGAACAATAGCACGCACAACACCACGAGTGGTTGCTGAGAAGCTAGACCCTGACCCTCTACGGGCTGTAGCGCCACGCATATTGTATTATTGTTATATGTAATAATATAAACAAAGAAGCTGCTAACATACACAAAATTATAAAATTATTCTTCAAAGCGCCAATAGATCCATTTCCCAAACATCAATTCCTACCAATAAACCAAGAGTTATATCTAGATCACCATATTAGACTCTCTCTCCAAGAAAAGCCACCTTACCCTTATCTCTGACTCCAATCCGGTCATTCTCAATGACGTATCTCGTACTCACCTATCCACCCACGCTTCTTTAGCACATGTGGATGCTACTTGTTGCTTTTACCTCCCAAAAATCTACATGTGAACTCTTAAAGACAATCACTTCATTAGCAAAACCTACAGCAAAAACAAAAACATGCGATTTTTTTTACTGACTCTTCCGATTCAAAGTGTCTATCTGATAACCTTTTTCTTGCAATATAAACAAAGAAGCTGCTTTGCTCCTAAAATCTATTAGAAAGGCGATAATTCTGTGATTCCGCAGTCAATTAGTAATAAGCCAAGATCAGTGACCTCTTCATGGACAAAAAAAAAAAAAAAGTACAGAAAACATCGTTAGATATAAAAAAATGTAATGCGAAATTCTATAGAAAAGCTAAAGAAAGTAAAACCAAATGCTTTTCTGAATGCACTGCAAAACTATTAATCCCAACACTTCACGTGAAAAAATATGGCAATAATACTGGTGAACCAAAGTCACTCTCCATTAACTCCTGAAACAATTTAGTTGAACAAAACCAAAAAAATGGTCAGATTAATCAAAAAACGAAAATTTCTCATAAGCATTTTTTAATAATAAACTCGTTCTTACGAAGTCACTGCCCCCCTCAACACACCACATCATATGAAACATCGAACAACCTATCACTCTTACTGAGTTCGGAAACTCCCTCAAGGCAAAAGACAAAACGCTGGGTAGAGACAGAAACTCCTATCTAAAACTTAAAACCACCCGAAGGGAATCTTTTGCAACAACATCGTAGGTACAGGAGCTGTACAATAAAGTTGGATAAATGCCACTGTACTGTACTCCCCATACCCAAGCCAAATAAGGACAAAACCAACATTGAAGGTAAAAGCCCGATCTCTCTCATATCTTGCCTGTCAAAAACGCCTGAGAAAATAATTGCAAATTAATCAGCGCTAACCAAGTTGCCTTAAACAGCAAACAGAGGATACACTGATACACTCCATCCTATAGATTACATTATATCCACTGCATTATCCACGAAAAATCAAAAGCCTTCGACAGACTTGGTCTACATGTTGTGTTCAAAAAACTAAACTTAATACAAAATGTTGCATAAAAACAAATATCTACTCGCCCTACTAGCCAAAATATAACGGTAACCTCCAAGTATCACCTCTATCGGTGGTTTTATTTATGATTGGTTTTTAAGACAACATAATTTCACCAAAATATATACTCTTAGATTGTATACGCTGAATATGCTTTTATTTTAAGCAAAAATATTTCAACAAAAGCAAGCATATATTAAAACTCGTTTTATATGATATTTTAGGATGATGTACAATATCGGGTGCAAATTTATTAATCTATAAATGCTAGACATAACACATTTTAAAAATATTCAACTCATCTCTAAACTTCTTAACAGTAGTAACTTTATAATTTAGTTGATCTTAAATTAAGACAATAGTGTCTGCATAGACTTGTAAATTTTGTATACTATGACCTAATTTGAACTACATGTTAATAAATTATTACAATAATAATAATGTAATAAAATATTTCTCATTTAGATCCCTACTCATTATACAATTTGTTCACTTTAATAGGATGACCTTTTATCCTTATCACTTCGTTTAGGCGGTTTTGCAACTCTTATAGTGTAAGATATGCTTACTGCTCTCTATTCCGAATATGATGGGTTTGATCTTTCTTCCTAATGCATCCCACATGGATTTGGATTTGATTTATTTGTTTTCTAAATTTTAAATATCATATTAAATCTATAAAGGCTTCACATTCACAGTTGAGGAGTGCTATTACTTATTTGCTTTAGAATGGGACAATAACCAACGAAGTGTGTCACACCACTAAAGTCATATGCTGACTTCATACTTAAGATTTGCAGATATGATGATCCAAGAATTACAAAGAAATTGTTTTTGGACGAGTTAAGGAATGCAGATTGGTGGAATGCAAGGTGGCAAACTATTAGTAACGACTGTGGCGAGACCCTACATATTGACATGTACAATCTATACCGCATTATTCAAACAAACGAAAACAACACCCGAAATACGTTAAAATAAGGGCTTGAATATGCCATATGAAATATAATGTCTGGACTTTGTGGAAAGGATCGTAGCATTTGGGAAGTGCTGTATAAAATCTATATGCGTGTATTATATGCGGTATGATTGGGATCATTGGATTAGCTTTCTCTTGAGAATATCAATGTACAGGAACTGATTCATGATACCATCGAATGCTTCCAGATTTTTGAGGTTCTATGATACCATAACACTTATACAACCGTGTTGGACTGTCTCCATGTCATTTTGCTTCCGATACACCCTCGAGCGACCGTCAGACCGGAAGATATTATATTTCGATTCGTTGGCGAATATAGCCTTACGTCAGAAGCAGACTCGGTTAATTTTAATTAAATATAATTATTGTAAATATAATTTTATTGATGATTTTTATTGCAAATACTGTGTAATTGGAATGTAATTAAATAACTCTATAACTAATGATGCAAGTAATTGTAATTGAATTAGTTTAGTTTTTACTTTTATTTTCCATATATGTTTTACATTATAAATATTAACCTATGTCATTTATGGTTTGGCCTATGGCCGTCTACCAGGTTGACAAAATGTATACATAAGTTTTTGTTAAAGATTGTCATCATATCTCCATCTATGTGGCAATACAAACATCAAATATTTTAATCATTTTGTAACAAAGATGTCGCTTTATGTCGCATTCATTTTGTTATCCTTTTTGACATATTCCTTTCGATTTTATTCATTCTGGATCTTTCCTTTGAACAGCGTGGCTGAGTTTTTCTTTGTTATATAATAAATAAATATATATATTAAATTTAATAAATATTTTAACAGGTTATGGGCCCAGAACGTGTATAAAATTATTAAATTCATTTACGTCATTTGTTGCTTGATGGATGATATTGATTTAAACGAATGTGAAAACAAAAAAGTTATATGCATCATGTCTGCAAGTTCTTCATCTAATTCGTTGCGTATGGAGTTGTTATCCAAGGAGAATTATGACACTTGGAGCATGCAGGTGGAAGCTCTGCTTACAAAAAACGACTTGTGGGAGTTTGTTGATGGGACTTCTGTGATGCCAGAAAACGATAGATCTGCAAAAGAGTCGTGGTTGAAACAGGACAAAAAGGCCAAGGCGGATTTAATTTTGTCAATTCAACCGTCAGAGCTTAAGCAGATTCGTGGATGTAATACGTCGCGACAGGTATGGCAAAAGCTCGAGTCTATTTATGCATCGAAAGGACCGGCAAGAAAGGCTACCCTATTGAAGCAATTGATGCTCCAAAGGTTGGATGATTGCGGTGATGTCAAAGACCACATGACCAAATTTTTCGATGCGGTGGACAAACTTGAGGGAATGGATGTGCAAATTAATGGGGATCTGCTGTCCATTATGTTGCTGTATAGTCTTCCTTCTTCCTACGAAAACTTTCGCTGTGCGATTGAGTCGCGTGATGCGCTGCCGACTGCTGAAGTGTTAAAAATAAAAATATTTGAGGAAAGCGAAGCACGAAAGCAGGCAAGTGGTAGTATTGTGACAGCCATGGCTGCTGGGAGTACCAACAATATGCATCCAAATCTATCAACAAAGTTTAAGAGGAATGTACCACATACACCGGGAAATATTAAGTGTTTCAAGTGTGGAGTGTTGGGACACAAGGCAAATGCATGTCCATCAAGAACATTCGAGAACGACGAGAGAAAATTCAGACATTCGGCAAATAATGTTGATGAGTCCTATGCCGCTAGCCACGCGGTTAGCACGGGTGCTACTGAGACATATCGTGCGGACATGGGGCAGACGAATAAAGCATGGATCCTTGATAGTGGGTGCACAGCGCATCTGTGCGGTGATGAAGGTCTATTCAAATCTATGAGTGAATCTCCCAAGGTCAAATTGAATCTCGCCAATAATGCATCGGCTGATGTCAAAGGAAAAGGAGTAGTCCATGTTTCAGTGGCAAATGAAAGAGGCTATCGTTTGATAGAATTTAAGGACACGTTGTTTGTACCTGACTTACGAACAAATTTGATATCGGTTGCAAAAATCACGAATAGGGGTCACGAAGTGATTTTTCGTAAGAATGATGCTTACATTCGTGATGAGCGTGGCAATGTGTCAATAATTGCAGATCGCAGAGGGGATCTGTATTTTCTTCGTGAAAATGGTATGTGTGCGGAAGCGGTTGTCCAACCTGAGTGCTCCGAGCTGTTGAAGTGGCACGAAAGGTTGGGTCATTTGAACAGCAAGGACTTATTACAGCTGGTTCATAACGGTGCAGTGTCCGGGGTTACTGATAAAAACATTGAACAATTATCGCGATGTGAAGTGTGTTTAAAAGGCAAAATGACTGCAGTGACTTTCTCTAAAGGTCATGTGCCATGTAAAGAAATACTAAAAATTGTGCACTCTGATGTTGTTGGTCCATTCCGGGTGGAGTCTTTGGGTGGTGCGAAATACTTCGTGACGTTCATAGACGACAGCACGCGTTGGTGCGAAGTGTATTTCTTGCGACAAAAGTGCGGTGTATTTGATGCATTCAAGCTGTACCAGAATTTTGTGGAGAAGCAAACTGGGATGCAAATTAAATGCTTGCAGTCGGATAATGGTCGTGAGTATTGCAATACTGAATTTGATATGTATATGAATGAACAAGGTATAGAAAGAAGGCTTTCTGTTGCTCGGACTCCACAGCAAAATGGAGTATCGGAAAGAATGAACCGAACACTCTTGGACATGGCAAGATGTTTGTTGATACAGTCTGGTTTAAGTGCTACATTTTGGTCCGAAGCAGTCGCAACTGCCTGCCATATACGAAACAGATGCCCGACCAGCAGTTTAAGCAACGAAATTCCTTTTGAAAAATGGACTGGAAAACAATTAAAATTAGATTATGTAAGATCTTTTGGTTCAAAAGTGTTTGTTTTGAATAAGGATCCTAATAAAGATAAACTGGCACAAAGATCGGTGGAAGGTGTATTCGTGGGATACCCTCGGAATAAAAAGGGATATCGGGTATGGTTCCCAAGTAAACGTCAGATACTGGAAGTACGGGATGTGAGATTTTTGGAGGAGTTTCAAGACAGTCCACAGCATTCGGTTGTTTTGGAAGAGTTGTTAACACCGACAGAAAAAACTGAAATAGTTGAAAGTAATCCAAAGACTGTTGAGTTTTCACCATGTCCACTAAAGGCCAATGAAGTGTCTGAAAATCAATCTGTAGCACCGGACTTAACGAAGAAATCTGAAGATAAAGGGGAGAGAACTCCAGAAACACCGCGGGTACTGCGTACTAGAATCAGAGGGCGACCGAAGAATCTGTTTCGGATAACACGCTCAATGGCAGCACGGCAAAATGAAGATGGGATCAGCATTAATGGAACTGAATCTGACCCTGATGATTATACTGCGTTCGCTGGTGTAGCAGAAATCAGCATTGAGGATGCCTTGAAAAGCGACGAGTGTAATGAATGGAAAGATGCAATGGAGTCTGAAGTATTGAGTCTTATCAAAAATGACACCTGGGAGATTATTGAAAAGAACGATCGGACAAATATTGTTGGATGTTGTTGGGTTCTTTCAAACAAGCATGGTCCGGAAGGCAAAGTTGAGAGGCGCAAAGCTCGACTTGTGGCCAAGGGGTACAGTCAGAAGTATTTAGTCAACTATCACCAAATGTTTGCTCCTGTGGCAAGACTGGAAACTCTGCGTATGCTATTAGCTGTAGCCGTCCAATTGGGACTTAAAATTTGGCAGTTTGACGTGGTAACAGCATACCTGAATGGATCATTGGATGAAGAAGTGATCATGAGGTTGCCTGTAATGTTACCTGAGATGCTGGAAAGAATATTGGCCAAACATGGCCAAAAATCTGACTTAGGAAATCGGGCGGCGAAAATGATGGAGTACATATGTAATGGCGGCAATGCATGTAGGCTGCGGAAGGCACTGTATGGATTACGCCAAGCTGGACGCCAGTGGTATATTAAGCTGAGCAACAAACTGTTGAGCCTTGGATTGCAGCCTTCGAAAAATGAACCATGTTTATTTTACAAAAGTAGTGGAGAAAGCTGGCTGTTCGTGCTTGTGTACGTGGATGACATACTCGTTGTGACTAGAGAGACGGAGTATCTTTCGGATGTAAGGAATAAGCTCTTGGAAGATTTCGAAATAAAAGAGCTTGGTCTTGCTAAATTTTTTCTTGGGCTGGAAATTAACCAAGGTGAGTGCAAAATTGAACTCACTCAGACAAGTTATATACTGGGATTTCTCAAGCAATACGGAATGGACAATTGTAATCCTGTTGCAACGCCATTAGAAGTAAATCCGCGCTTTGATGATGAGAAAGGTGATGATTGGCAAGAGGATTGGCCCTTTCGTGAGATAATTGAAGGCCTTATGTACCTATCAGTTGCCACACGTCCCGATATTGCGAATACTGTTTCAAGATTGGCGCAGTTTACCAATAATCCAAAGAGGTGTCACTGGCTTGTGATTAAACGGCTTCTGAGATATCTTGCTGGTACTACGGAGATTGGATTGGTGTTTACAAAAACCGACAAGCCGCTATTTGGATACACTGATGCTGATTGGGGTGGTTGCACAGTAGATCGTCGCTCATATTCTGGTTACGTATTTCTACTCAGCGGTGCGGCGATTACATGGAAGTCGCAGAAGCAACGGACTGTTGCATTGTCATCAACGGAGGCAGAATACGTCAGTCTGGCAGAGGCAGCGAAAGAAGCAATATATTTGCGTAGCATTTTATATGAGCTGTCATTGTTTGATTGTGCAGATATCACAATCTTTGTTGATAATCGAGGAGCTCAATGTTTGGCGAATAATCCTGTTTTCCATGCGCGAACAAAACACATTGACATCAAGCATCATTTTGTACGCGAGTCGATTGCTAATGGAGAATTTATGCTGGAGCACGTTTCGTCACAAAACATGATAGCGGATGTACTGACAAAACCACTACCTAAAGTGAATCATGAAAAGTGTTTGATTGGACTTGGATTTAACAAGTGCAAAAACTCAAAACGAAGAATTTGAGGTGTTTGTATTGAGAGGGCGTGTTAAAGATTGTCATCATATCTCCATCTATGTGGCAATACAAACATCAAATATTTTAATCATTTTGTAACAAAGATGTCGCTTTATGTCGCATTCATTTTGTTATCCTTTTTGACATATTCCTTTCGATTTTATTCATTCTGGATCTTTCCTTTGAACAGTGTGGCTGAGTTTTTCTTTGTTATATAATAAATAAATATATATATTAAATTTAATAAATATTTTAACAGTTTTACATTAAAAATCTCCATCTATGATTCGCTTTCTATAACAAAGTGCTGCTACTGTGTAGTCATATAAAGCTTTCCATCCTTTCTCTCCATTTGAAATGCTAATTATCGTCTAAATCAGGTTTCCGAAAATTGATAATCGAAATTCTTTTAGAATCGGACTAACACCAAGAAAGTGTAGGATGTCTTCCCTCTTCTTCATATTGCATAGGTCACAGAGTATTGGTAAATCTGGTCAATGGGGTATCCAGTTTAACTGAACGAGTTCCGCTCTCAGTTTGAAAATGGTGCTTATTTTATGTTTTTCGTTTAGAAAATGGTTTAGTTTGCTGTAATAGTTTCTAAGTGATGATTCAGCTTCTTCGTCATATTGGTCATATGAATGTCTACCAAAATTCTCTAAAATCGAGTTAAATTTTTCTCTTAAAAGATGAGGATGCTCATTCTCCTGAATAGACAGATTAAGTCCGCATTCAGAAGCTGTTTTATTCCATTCTTCGCAAAGGCCTCCGTTTGTTCTAATTATACTTCTTAAAACTACGTTTGGTAATCTGCATTCGTTCATCTCTAGTATTTTTAGGATATACTTGAAGTGCATTTTGAGCGTGTACAAGAACAAAGGAGGAGTTCCCGTTTCAAAATGTAGCATATAGTTCGGGGTATTTTTCGGTAACCGGACTCTCTATCTTTTTCCACGGCTTCGTAGCCTTTGTATCCCCCTACCTGAGCTCCGAAGAGCACTATCGACGCTGCGGTTGAGTGTAACAAAGTTTGTTTTGCACTTTGTGGTACAAATTTAGTTTTGAAGCAACGTTCCCAAATCGAACAGTTAGCTCGTTTAGCAACAGCTAATTTTTCCTCAAAGTGTGGTTTGAAATTTAAAGGTGACGATACTAGGATACCTATGTAATTGTATCTGGATACTCCCTCAATCTCTTCCCCGTCTAACTTCCACTTTTTTAAATGTGAGAAGCGACCTCTTGCATATCTGAACACCATAATTTTTGATTTACCAAGATTTATAGTGAGGTTCCAACTTTTACAAAAGCAATAATCCTGTGTATCATTAATTGCATACCTTGGATAGTGTCGCATAGAAAGACGATACCAACAGCATACATCAGTGCAGGAATTGATACATCATTGAATCTTATTCCACCTTTGACATCATCTGTTATATCATTGATGTATAGTATAAAAAGCAGTGCGCTAAGAATACAGCCCATTGAACCATTTGACCCCCATTGACATTTCAAAATCTTCTGAAATTATGTCTCCATGCCATACATGTGCAATATAATTCTCATAGAAGGCTCTCAGGATTCGAATAATTTTACTTGATACACCGATTTTGGAAAGCTTGTTGAAGTGTAATTCACGTGGTATTGAATCAAACGCTGCTCGAAAATCAACAAAGAAGGCATACAACTTTTTTTTTGCTCTTATATTTTTCAGCAAGGTTTGTTAAGCAGAATATCTGGTCGATTGTAGAATAACCTTTCCTAAATCCAGCTTGGAATATCCTTCAAGAATTCTTGAACCCATTCATACAATCTTTTGTAAATTAATAAAGCAAACAGTTTGGTTGAAGTGTTTAAGAATATGATTACTCTGTAGTTCTTCGGGTCCCTGTAATCGCCGTTTTTTGTGCAGGGGAACAAATTATTACTTTCCTGAATACATCGGGGACATTAGCAGAGTCGAATATTCTGTTAAACTAAATCGTGAGTGAATTCATAAACTCGTATGTGCAATTTTTATAGAACTCAAACGGAATGCGATCAATACCAGGTGCTTTATTTGATTTCGATTTGCTTATTACTTCATTGACTTCTTCCAGAGTAAATGCAGAGTCTAATTTTTTGTCTAAGAGCAGAGGGGCTGCATATTGGTATAGCGGCGAGGTTAATGGTGCATTAAGAAGTTTATTAAATTGGGTTCTTAATTGTGTGGCTTTAAGTGTTATAGAGATGTTAGACGTATATCCGCTTAGGTATTGGACAGCCTTCCATAACTGGGCAGAAGATTTTGTGGTGTTTATGAGAGCAATGTTTTGTTGTTCAAAGGCTACATTTTTTATGTAACAAATCCGCTTATATTCCATGTCGGCATCCTGATAAAGTGCTCTCAAAATATTGGAGTTGTTTTACCTTAGAAGTTTGAGAAACTTAAAAGATTTGCTTTTTGTTTCCATGCAACCAGAATCATACCGATTTTGTTTATATAGTTTATGAGTTTTTAAATCTTTCTGTTGCGGTATGGATTTCTTTATTATTTCCGTTAGATTTTCAATATTGGGAGTATAAAGCTGTGTGCAAAGTTCCATAAGATTCACATTCATGTTTCGCTGGTACGATTCCATTATTCGGATATTCCAGACAAATTTCGGCAGCATAGTTACCGCTAGCAGTAGAACTAAGGGTTACTTCCAAGGGCATGTGGTCAGAAAAGATCTCGCTTCATCCTTGAAAACTGTCTAGAAACTTGAACCAATTTCCCGAAACAAAACAGTAATCAATTATTGAGCATAAGGTTCCTCTGATAAAGGTCAGTTCGCCAACTGGATCTCCTTCACAACTACCATTCAACAAACACATGTCATACTCATCAGCAGGTTCAAGTATTTGTGGTCCTTTGTTATCACAAATTGGGTTTTTAGATTTGCGACAAGTTTTCAGAAGAGTACTGTTGTATCTATCTACTGTAATTTTTTTGAGTCCAACACGTTCACTAAATCGTCAATAAGCATTATATTCGTACAGTCCAAGGAGTGCAGTGCTGCCACTGATTACAGTTTAAGTAAATAGGTATCAGTCAACACTGCATCCAATTTCAAGTTGTATTGAAATTCAAGTTAATAAAATCCATTTCGCCAGCTTTTATAAAGATACTTGTATACAGTCCTTCGAGGTCGTCACGAAAGTCGAATAGTGTTCCTCCACTTCCTCTCCCGAAAAGTGACGTTTTTACAGAGGGAGACCAGAGTTTGAGAAAATATTCTTAGATCTAATTTCTTCATTTGCAGATGTGTTTTAATTAATACAAAAATATCAAAACTTTTTACATAATTAACAAAATGCATCTTATTTCTTAAACCTGACACATTGGAGCTTAAATTTTTTATTTTCTTGGCAACTACGTTTTTTTCAGCATCATTCTGGTAGACATAGGCACATCATGCGTCTCTTACAGCCCCTTTAAAGCGTGTGGATGGACGCACATTGCATCACTGCTCCGATTGACATAAGCCGTCAAATTTGAAGTTTTATGAGAGGTGTTTTCTTTCTCAGCTGTTTTGTTTGTACTTCTTTTTACATTAATAAAATGTTTTTATTTAACGAAATGCCACAAAGAATAGATCGAATTATTTCTATGCCACTTTTTTCACCACACCTTAACACAAGCGCGGAGTCCCAAGTAAAGACTTTCTTGGCGGTGTGGAGCTTGTCATCCCGCAGAGAAATGTTAATAGATTGACGGAGCTCTTTCATGATGGGAATCATTTTTTTTTTGCCCGACGTTGCCTAACCTTATAGGGTATGTCCTTTATGATGCTTATTCTAGTACCCTTCAATTTGAAAGCATTCTTCATCACACTCCAGGCAGACTTCTTAAATCTCATCTTTAGAATTAACGTAGATTTGTTCGTGTTATGGCTGTGTAGCCTATACGCCGACTCGACGATTTGATTCGGAGTTGCGTCAACTAACCCGGCGCAAATGGATAAAACCTTTTCGCACATGTCTACTTTATCTTCAACAGGCAGGTGAACCACAAGACTCGCTTCAGTACTCATCTGTACAAGTCGGTCAACCTGGTTCTCAAGACGTTTGTTTTGTTTTTCCAGATATTCAACTTTTTGCTCAAGTTCTTCTTGTCTCGCTCTCAATGCTGAAATTTGTGTGAAGAAATCTTGCAGATCTGCTTTGAGGCTAGTTGTTCCACAAGTTTTTTATTGTTTTCGAGTAAAATTGCTTGCATTCTCTCAACGCGCAGAGTAGAAGTAAATCCCATAGCTAAATTTGTTTCGTTGTCGTCTTTTCTGTCTCCTGGGTGTTCCGGAGAAGTGTGGGATATTCCTCTTTTTACCATTTATAGGCTAGTTTGTTGATGCAATGGTGGTGGCCCATGGCGTTGTGGTTATGTGTTTCGATCCCAACCTCGAGGTCGTAGGTTCGATTCCTGCTCTGTGCGACAAAAACAATTTTTACGGACCCACCTCTTTCGAGTAACTGACAGTGCTCAAAGAGTATTTCCTGTCTAGAAAAAACATCTCAAACAAAGCCGTTTGGATTCGCAATAAAACTAGGTCCCTTCCACACAGAGAACAAAGCTGAAAAGCACGCACAACACGAGTGGTTGCTGGAAGCTAGCCCCTGGCCCACTACGGGCTGTAGCGCCACCCATATTATTATTATTATTATTATTGTTGATGCAATTTTTCACTTTGCTATAAAATAGCTTAAATGCTTAGGACTTACTCGAACTTCAATTGTCTGAGGAAGTCCGTCCTTAATTTGTATGGTGAGTGTGCTTCCTCTATTAAATTCCACTTAAAACACTTATCTTTTCAGCTTTTTGATCCGGAGATAAATTATTACTTTCACTTTGACAGTTCTTTTGTTTGTAATTTAATTAAAACATGAAGTTCCGAATACTTCACTTACTAGTTAGCACTAATGAAATATGCTTCGTAAACAAAGAATATACAATGGTATAGATGGAGCAAGTCAAAGCAGAATAAAACAAGTACACTCTTGCCTACTCGACACATTAGTCAGAAGCCCTTACTCAATTCAAACCGTCTCTCTA
This sequence comes from Eristalis arbustorum, assembly GCA_916610145.1. Lineage (NCBI taxonomy): Eukaryota > Metazoa > Arthropoda > Insecta > Diptera > Syrphidae > Eristalis > Eristalis arbustorum. Next base: position 65,390,099 of record OU744317.1, on the reverse strand, counting down.
TCTCTCTATATATTTTTATTCTCTTTGTTCCTACCCAGTGAAAGAAATAAACAAGCGAACAATATGGCCGGTAGGCCTAAAAACACCCATGGCCGGTTCGATATTCTCGATATCTAAACAAAAAAAAAAAAAAAAACAAAAACACTCTACTCTAATCTCCCGATGAACACTTTTCTAGAACTGCCAACACAATTCAACGCGAAAAATCTTCGTTTCGTCTTAATGTCTCCGGCTAAAACCGAAAAACCAATCATCGCCCTTAGCCAATTCCTACTTAAAAAATCCATTGATGACATTTTAGCAATGAATTCGAGAACATAAACCACTTCGCGACGGCAGCCTCCTAATATTTGTTAAATCCCAGAGCATTGCGGAATTCTTCTTTCGAGCAAAAGATCTTGCTGGTATTTACCCAATCACAGTAAAACTGCACGACCAACTCAGCCAATTCAAAGGTATTTTTTACGCTCCCTGTCTAATAAATATTTCAGAAACGGAAATCATCACCGAAATGAAATCTCAAGGTGTTACAAACATATACAAATTTCTAAAGACAGGCGAAGACAATAGCCTTTAGGATTAATGCTCTCCACTTTCGACCTCTACCAAATTCCCAAAACAGTCGATATTGGATTTTACTCTGCCAAAATAACAGAGTACATTCCCTATCCCATGAGGTGTCGCAACTGTCAACTGTTGGGACATACAGTAAAGCGCTGCAACGGCAATGCAAAATGCGACTCATGCAACCTTCCCCCAACATACCCGACCCATGCATCTGCACAATGAGTGCAAACTGCTCTCTCCCCCACTTCATCTTTTAAATCATACCCGCCTTACAAACAAGCAAAAGAAATTCTCAATTCTCATCTTCTTTTAACACACTTCTTTAACACTCTACTATCAATCAATCAAACCTTCACACTGTCACAACCCCAATTTCCACTATTAGCCGTATTCTGTTAAATAGCAATGAATTACTACATAAATAACAACCATCTGGAAGAATATAATGTCGAAATACAATAATAATTCCTAAAATCACAAAGCCGACTCTGCGACTCGGGAACTGAATCAAACAGGCTCTTTTCAATCTCACTCAAAATTAAAAACCGACCTCTCATACTGGTCGCACTTCAGACAAAAAATCACTGAACTCCTGACCAGGCCCATTCCCGTTTTCAGACAACAACAAAGAAGCTGCTTTTTTGCTGAAAGCAATTAGAGCAGCGGCTTACTTCGCCATTCACCAATCCAGGCACATCAACCGGAATAGGTCAGTTCCTTAGTGGAACAGTGAACTCTTTTCCTTGAGAAAACAGAAAATGGTCGCACTAAACATCTTCCAAAAGCATCCCACAACGCAAAACCTGATCGCTTACAAAAGAATAAACGCTAAATTTAGACGACTCCTCAAACAAAGCAAAGCAAAGAACTTCTCCGACATCAAGACAAACATAAACCTTCTCCTACCAAAATATGGCAAACTATTCGCCGTTTAACTGGCGACTCCACTTCTTTAACAATTAGCTGCATACAATCCAATAGCGACGCCATCAGTGACCCCCCACAAATCTTCAACTTCATAGCCCAAAAATGATCAAAGGCCTCAGAAAATAGCAGCTTCTCAGATATTTTTATCGAAGAAAAGTCTTAATCGATCCACAACCCAACACGTCAACCCGACACCCCGTCGCATTGAACAACCAATGACCACTGGACCGCTATAAAGCGGACATTACCGCAATACAAGAGATGCGATGGGATGGACCGGGCAAAAGAAGGATGAAAAACTGTGATATTTACTACGGTGACTGTTACAAAAAACATGGTCAGCGCCCATTTGGATGCGGATTTGTCATCAGCAGCAGACTTAGGCAAGAAGTCTTGAGCTTTAAGTGTATTGGCGAACGCTTGGTGACGATCCGAATAAAGGCTAAATTCGGCAAGATAAGCCTCATATGTGCGCACGCCCCGACGATGGAGAAAGATGACGCAACCAAAGACTGCTTCTACGCGCTCCTTGACAAAACTTACGAGAAATGTCCTAGTTTTGACGTCAATTGGCTGGTTTGCTTGGTGACTTTAACGAAAAGTTGGGTAAGATGGGTATTTTTGGCAGCACAGTCGGACGACACAGTCTACACGACACTACCTTCGATAACGGATTTAGGCTAATCGACTTCGCCGCGGGGCGTAACCTTAATGTAGCAAGCACATGGTTCTCACACCTTAACATCCACAAAGGAACATGGCGATCTCCAGATCAATCTACCATCAAGCAAATTGGTGATATTGCGATTGACCGATGACATAGATATCATCGGAAGAACACAACGGGCTGTTAGAGGGGCGTTTGTGAGCATCGAGAAGGAAGCGGCCAAGATGGGGCTTGCGGTTAATGAGGGTAAGGCGAAGTATATGCTGCCTTCAACAAAGGTCCACCAACACCGACGTCTTGGACAAAACGTCACTATAGACAACTATAACTTCGAGGTAGTGAAAGACTTTGTCTACCTAGGCTCCGAAGTTAATACAAACAACAACACTATTGCGGAGATGAAACGGAGAATCACGTTAGCTAACCGCTGCATTTTCGCACTCGGTAAGCCACTGAGGAATAAGGCCAGCTCTCGAAGAACCAAGGTATCGCATGGACTCTAACTAAAGCGGACGATAATATGCTTGGACGCTTCGAGAGAACAAATTAAATAAACATAAGATTAAAAAAATTAATCAGCTAAAATCAAGTTGCATTTAAAGCCAATAGGGGATGCGTCGACGCCCTTTTCCACATTGGCTTCCTTTCCTTAAGAGCTCCCTCAGCCAGAAACCACATATCCATCCTCTCCCTAGACTTCGAAAAAGCATTCGACAGAATCGGTATCCATCAAAGAAGAAAATTCTGCATCAAAGCTAACAGAGTTTACTTTTCGAGCTACCCATTGCATAATGGTATACCCCAGGGATCACCCCTTTCTGTGATTCTCTTCATAATAGCATTCGAAGATATTAACCGAATTCTAGCAAGACATCCGCTTTTAGACCATTGCATCTATGCAGACGACATTCAGGTGTACCTGTATGAAATGAGCGTTCTTTTGAAAATAAAACACTAATTATTAATGGGAAAGTAAAAACATTTTATTCAAAGTATTGGCCATTGTTTTCTACACATTTTGACCACCTTTCTGAGAATTTGTGAATACCTCGCCAATAAAATTTTCGTCTTTTAAAGCGAACCAATCAGACACCCAATTTTCGACTTCTTCGTAGGAAGTGCTGCTCAGCCAATGCGTGTCCCATCGATGAAAACAAATGGTAATCGGAAGGAGCCAAGTCTGGTGAATACGGCGGGTGGGCCGAGTGTTTTGATTGCATCATGAACCGGTTTTGCTTTGTGTGCAGGTGCATTGTCATGGAGCAAAATTACCTTGCCGTGTCTTTTGGCCAATTCTGATCGTTTCTCGATCAATGCATGGTTCAAATTGATCATTTGTTGTCGGTAGCTATTAGTATTAACGGTTTCACCAGGTTTTACGAGCTCGTGGTACACCACACCTTCCTGGTCCCACCAAACACACAGCATTGTCTTCTTGCCGAATCGATCTGGTTTTGCGGTCGATGTTGATGGTTTTCCCGGATTAACCCATGATTTTTTGCGTTTAGGATTCTTAAAATAAATCCATTTTTCATCGCCAGTAACAATCAGATGCAAAACCGATTTTCTTACGTGTCTTTGAAGCAAAATTTCACAAGTGTTCATTAAATTCATGTGGCACCCATTTTCCACACTTTTGGATCTTTCCCATAGCTTTTGAACGGTCAGAAATTGTTTGTTGTGCAACATTTAACATTACTGCCATCTGCTTTTGACTCAAAGTGTCATCTCCATCCAATATCGTTTGCAATTCGTTTGCGTCTTCAAACTTTTTTGGTGGTCTTCCGCGTTCTTCATTTCTCACATCAAAAGGCATTATTTCATTATTGCTGAACCGTTGAAACCATCTATTGCATATTGCTTCTGATAGAGCATGATCACCATATGCCTCGACAAGCATTCGATGCGACTATGCAGCACTTTTCTTCAAATGAAAACAACAAAATTAATTCTTTCCGCAAACCATCACTTTCAGGTACAAAATTCGACATTTTTAAAGCGATGAAATATTATGATTTTGTCTGTTCAATGACTTGATGTATACTAAATATTTTTCACAGATGTCATAGCAAACAAACAAAAAAAAATAAGGGCTCGTTCACAACAAATGTTCCCTATCGAGACATTTGTATCTTGGCGCTCACTTCATACTGGTACACCTGGTATACATATTATGTAAAATAAACGATGTCAATAAATGTAATTTATTGTTTCAGAATGCATTTGAAAAAATATTTGCATGGTCCAACGGATCGGGCGCTAAATTGTATATTAATAAATGTAAAATGCGTCATATATGTCGTAAAAAAAACTGTCCTAAACCAAATGTAAATATCAGTAATGTTAAAATCTTAAATGTTAATAATTAAAGTACACTATTACTGATATTTGATAATAAGTATTCTTGGAAACAACAATGTTTAGTTCTTAAAAAATCCATAGCAACAAAAAAAAGCAATGCTCATATAAATACTCTAACAAAAATAACTAAGATGGTAATTAAAGCAAAATTGACTACGGACTATACATATATGGCCACTGCCCCAATTCGATACTAAAAACAATCAAACCCCAGCCGAAAAAAAAAATGATCTAGCAGAAGCAGGACTACCAAAAATCGAGGAACGGAGAGAGGATATTTTCAATGTTCTCATTCATCGATCACGAAGAGCCAAACCCAAAAACATCCAACAAAAGTTAAATCCAGCCATCACCACAATGCTTTAAAAAGCTGATAAGGTGGATCTACCAACCGAAAGAATACGTTGCAATACACCACGTCATCCCCCTTGGTTTATCAGCCAAGAATCACTGATCGTAAACCTAGCCGACTATAAAAAGGACAACACCACAACAGGTCCTACCAGCACCCTCGAAAATTTAAAATCAAAGGGTTGGTTTCACCGACGACTCGAAGAGCACGCTCAATACCGCGTTCGCCGTAACACAAGAAAATGGATCCATTCCCAAGATTGGTAATCTCCCAGATTTCGCCTGAACTCAGCCTAAACCAGCCCTGTACACAATTTCAACATCTTCACCAAAACAGATCTGATCAAACACACAAAAAAACATAAAACACCATCACAAACCACGACTGGAGCCTATACCACCACCACTACAAAAAAGTCAACCATGCAAAAACCGAGCCCAAGTACCCGACAAACTGCTCCAAGTTGCAAATTTGGACACACTGTAGTCACCAACCAACACTTGCTGAAAAACCAGTCCTTCAACTTACCCCACCTGTAATATCCGCCTAGACCTACATCTTTTAGCAAATTGCCCAGTACTGCAACCCGCCGAAACTATTTTCCAAACCACCTCCATCTATGACATACTCCAAAACCCTAATTTCAATAACATTGTTAAAATCAATAACTTTTTGTCAAAAGCCAATCTTACATTATAATAACACAATAGAGCCAATAGTCTCCGCAGCTTGGCTCGTTAAACTGTAAAACAGCTTGTACCTGGTAATAACTAATAATAATAATAAAAATAAACGGGATTTTATTAGAACACTTGGTTTTTATTCCTACGAACTACTAATTCAAAACATAACAAAAAACTTAAGCTAATTCAAAGCTTTGGAATAACCGCCAGAGCTATATTCGAGTTTTTTTCACATCAATTTATTTGACATAAAATCAACAAATTACCATAGAAAGTGGCTAGAAATGTGGCACATCACCTACCACCAGCTTCCCTAAAACAAACAAAAATCAACTCATATCCATTTCTCTTTGCACAATATACATAAGAACAACATATTGTGTATAATGGCTTCCCTTTAACTTTTATGGTGAAAATTCTTCAATGGAATACAAACGGTTTTTTTAATAATTTCCACGAGCTGCAATTATAAATAAAAGATCAAAAACCCATCTATGATTTCACTGCAAGAAACTTTAATACCAAATTATCCTGAGCCAGGTAAATTCTCTAGCTACTCACCTAAACAATACAACGCATATTTTCACAATTTCATCTAACAAATATTTCAGCTAAATAAAACCGGATTCCTTGTTCACAAATCAATAGCCTAAAAATTCAATTAGAACTATATATTAAAACAACCTTCGTAAATATATATATACCTCCAGAACAGTTTTGTTCTTCTTTGGATTTGGAAAACATCGGTAATGAGATTTAGTGACCGGCGAAAATTCTAACCGACAAAGCAAACTGAGAACTTTTCAACTCAAACATTTTAAAATGTTCATCCACTCACCCATTTTCTTTCAACATTAAAATAGAAGCTGCTAGAATTCTAAAAACACTAATATCAGAAGCTAATAACTTAATTCCCTAATGTCACAAAAATTTTTCTAAACCACATTTCCCTTGTTGGAAGAAGACTTAAATGAACTGAAAACGAAAAAACAAAATGTTGGAAGACTTTCAAAAGACACCCATTACTAAAATCATTAACCCTTGTTCTACACCCATAAAACTGTGGTCTGACATTAAGAATCTCTCCGGCAATTAAACTCCTTAGACACTCAAGTTATTAAATCAGACTCACAAACGCTTGCTAATTCTTCGGAGGTATCCAATTTTTGCGAACAGCTGGTCCAAACAGGCAGACGAGAGTAACTTTCCCCCAAAATTCCTACAGGCCAACTCGTTACACTTAAATCCACACAGAAATTTGACATCCTCTTCCGCAAAACAATTGGAAAACTGCCATTTGGCAAAACACCAGATTTCGATGGCATCTCTTATTCTATCCTTAAAAACTGTACCCTGTCACCCAAACTCCGCATTTTATCGCTCTACATCAGAATTTTCGACAGCGCTGTCATCCTCAACGTGAAAAACCCCCACCATCATACCCATTTTGAAAATAGGGTCGTCATTTTTTTTGGTCACATCCGTTAATTTCTAACAAACAGAAACTTTCGTACAATGTAATGTCTTTTCCGCACCCACAAGATCACCACTCTCAGTGGTTATTCTCATTATAGCTTATCCTAGCAAACACTTACTGCTGTAAAAAATATAAACAATAACACCCCATCATACAATATATAAGAGACCAACTTATTGCAAAAAAGTAAGACTGAAACTTTTTTGGATACCCGGATACGCGGGTATAATAGGCAATGAGTTTGCTGATGAATCTGTAAAACAAGCTCCCAAAGAACCTCTCTTAATGTCGTTTGTTCCTACCAAAAACGACATATTAATATTAGTAAAAAAAACATTGTTCAACCGCAAGACTAAACCAATGGACAAATTAAAGTAACCATTATACTAATTTCAAACCAGAAGGACAACCAACTGATTACCCGAGAAATTTCTTATGTTTGCGAATGGGTCACTCCATCACCCACAGCCACCTGCTAGAGAAAAAGATAGTTCAATGTGCCACTTTTACAATAGGGAAGTTTTTACCATCCCTCACACCATATTCTTCTGCAACTCCACAACAATTATTCTGAATACATATCTGAAAAATGAATTTGTGCTAGGTATAACCCTACTGAGGAAAATATTAAATTAATTTACAAAACATCGAAAAACTACTTTAATTGATTTCTTTCTAAACATTTTCCCCATTTTTATAAAAAACAACTAAATTTATATAAACCCTAAAAAAACATTCAATTTTAAACTTTGTCAACTGTAGTAGCTGGCAGATAGTTGCTTTTATCACTGTTATATTGTAATTAATTACATTAATAATAATAACAATATTCGAGTTTTTGACACATCAATTGATTTGACAGTTTTATTGATTTGACAGAAAACCAACAAACTACCCATAGAAATTTCTTGGATTTAAATGGGCATGGAGGGAATTTTCTTACTCTCTCGAGATAGTGCTCGTTTGACATAAAACCTATATTTCTGTCGTACGGGAACAAACTTTCGTACATTTGAGTACTGTTTGTACGGATTATTTTGGGTACGGGAACAAACCTTTTATCTCATATTTACGCAAACTTGTTGGGAGATAACAAGTACCCCACAGAATTGGCGGCACATTCGTCCATTTTGTTATTAATAAAATCAAAATTTGTGAATTACCCACGCAAACAAAAGAATTCATGAATATCCGTTCAATTCACGTAAGGCAAAACAAATGACTTTTTCCATTAAATTTCAGGTAACACTACAGCCCGTAGATGGCATAGCTTCTCAACAACCACTCATGTTGTGCGTGCTATTGTTCTCTCACGAGTGGAAGGGACCTACAGTTTAATGCCCAATCCGAAAGGCTTTGTTTGAGGAGCTTTTTCTAGACAGGAAATACCCTTTGAGCATTGTCAGCGACTCGAAAGAGGTGGGGTCGTGAAAATTGTTTTCGTCGCACAGAGCAGGAATCGAACCTACGACGTCGAGGTTGGGGTCGACGCACATACCCACAACGCCACGGGCCACCACTGACTGGCCTTGGTCAGTTAATATTTCATTTTACTATATGTTGTTATGCATGTTAAAAATTATATAAATAAATTAAATATACTTTTATGTAATAAAAAAAAAACTCATTATGTTCAATTTGTTAGAGATAAGACGAAACCTACATTCGGATTGCCATATTCTTTTATTAAAATTGTACCTTTGCAAACATTAACTTACTCAGATCTATTTGGCACAAGTATTAAATTCGTAAAATGAGGAGGATATGAGGATATGACTCACGAAAATGAAACATTAAAACAAATGTATATTAGTGTTAGTCGAAAAACATACTAATATTTCATAATTTTCTAAGCACGCAGTAGCATTTCATTTCAAACAGAAATAACTTAAGACTTATTGAAAAAAATAAGATTATTTACTTCAATCAAACGTAAACCTACAAATTGCATAACGGATAATGAATTCAACACTACAAATACAACAACTTTGTTCAGACAGGAAGAATATATGTACGTCATACAAAACATAAAAAGTCACACAGGAAATGTAGATGTAGAGAGACTTCTAATTGTATTCTATTAGGGAGAAAGTTATAGTATTTGAAGTTATAAAATCCAATCATACTGTGCCAGAAATGTTGTATAAATGCATAGAATTTTATAAGAAATCCATACATTCTCTAACTAAATCCACACCAATACATGTTATAATGGGACAATAATACCACATATACATGCTGAAGGACTTATGAATATAGCAGGAATGAAATGGTTATATGGTAAAATGAGGACGACAGACAAAATATAGACGGACATTTACGAATTATGTACACAAATAATAACAACCTTACCCGTAATCACCAAGTCTTTATAACGAGCATTTTAGTCGCATTTTTTCAATGTTTAAAAAGACAATTGAGATTAATAGGACTGATATTATAGAACAGTGCGACAATGCAATGGCCGAGAACATAAAGTTAATTAATAAAATTATATAACCAGAATTATTATCACAAACTAGAATAATCAAAGACAATGGGGAGCAAATTCAAATCATTATAGCTTCAAGTAGGTTAGGAAAAATGGACAATAATATATTAACCAAGGAGGAGATATTACGATACGATATAGATTTTGAAAAATTGGAGAACATAAACTCGGTACGGTAAAATATAAAAGTGATAAAATTATCTTTGCAATTAAAATACCTAAGGATGTTGTTGAAAAACAATTTAAAGAAATCCAGCGCATGTCTGTATCGTGCGGTTTGCTATGAGTTGACGCAACTTCTATTATTCCATTGGAACATGCGTTGAAAGGCTACTGTCATTGTAAAAAGTTGTCATTGAAAATGTCATAGCTTCAGATGGGCAATATACATAATACATAATATACGTAATTATACAAATCTTGAGAATTCTTGAGAATTGTTCGATTGAATGAAAACTATTTAATTTGAATTACAAACAGTATTTGGTCAGCAAAAATTCTTAAATGGGCATCGATTGGAAATAATAAAGAAATAAACGATCAATGTACATTGTTTGAGCAGCGAGAAAATAAATACAGACTTCAGCAATACAATGGGTTTTACTTAAAAGGAACGGATTTCCTTTACTTCCGAAATACAAGTCTCGCCAGGAATGTCCATTAGCACTGCACGAATATGGAATGTTCTTCCCAGCCCAATATATATTTCCCATAGACTAAAGGCCGCAGATATTTAAGATCAATGTGCACAAGTACCTGCTCGCCCTGTCTCCTTCTATATCACCGGCCTGTGGCCCTGTGTCTAGATCCTGGACAATTAAGAGTATTAATAAGCAGTGCAGCGGAAGTGTTGGGCGTCAAAGAAGCGGCCATAATACCAAAGTTGCAGATATCACCGGCATATATCACAGTTTTTTATTGGTCGCATGCTGTCGCTAAGAGCTTAAGGTTCTCAGCACGCAGCAGTCGATTACTCTTTGCTGGGTAACGGGTTACCGACACGTAACCGGCAACGAAGCAACAGACTAACTTGTAAGGTAAGGGAAAGAGTTTTTCTGAAAATAATAATGTAATAAAACTAAAACTTAACTAGGCTGCAACTGCTGTGCATTTCATCAGTGATAGTCACGTGCTTTTGTTTCGACTGAAACTGACGATTTTCTCAGAAAAAGCTAAACTGCAAATCATTTCAGTTTTTAACCACTGCTTATATACAATACAAAATATTCATTTACTAACATAAGATACACTTACCTTTAGATCCAAGTCACGTAGATATCCACGACTTTTATAGTACTCATATCTCACTCGAACATCATCCCATGAAAGCATACCAGACGGCGCAGTGGTTGCTAGTTCTTCAGGAAAATGACCAACTGGGGCTGGTGAGTACGAGTATCTTCGTGGCGGAGACTCGAGACCTTCTTCTATCATAACTTTTAATGCGCCACCAGTCGAGTCTTTTGTAATACGCATATTTTCCATATTACTGCGATCAAGACTCCATTGAGCCATTTTCCCAAATCGCTCGGATAAGGTTAAGCGCGTAGTTGCAGTAAATGTTGGTAAAGAGCCCTCGCTGTCTGAACCCGAATCTTCAGATTCGGAAGAAGAACCATGCTTCTTACGTTTTTCTCCTTCAATTTTAATGCGTGTGCGAATCTTCAAGAAAATTATCTTTGATTAAATTAAATATCATATCTGATGGAAATACTAACCGCTCTGTCATTGGATTCTTTCTTCTTCTTTTTTGAAGCAGCGGAGGGTTCGATTGGTTCCGGTGGTCTATTTTTAAGCCGAGGATCTTCAGGGGGTGAATTGCGTGTGGCACGAATAAGTTTAAGTGTTCCTTCTGAAGGTGCGTGTTCAACAATCATTTCGCGGCTGCCACATCGAATCTAAATATTATTATATTAATTTTTATTTCTGGGTGTATATACAAATTATGATCATATCTCCCGAATACACTCGTAAAGAAGTGCAAATATATGTGCATGATATCTGTACTAACACGCATATCTGTACTCAAAAGGTAGCTTATCGTAAATATCAGTTGTTCATCGTATTAATTATATATAATCGAAAAAGTAATTTGTTTTACAGACACGGTTTTACTAAAACAAATATTTTATTTACCTATGCATTTTTTATTTATACTTCGAAAACACACTCGCCACGAAAAAAATCCAAATATGCACACATGTATTTGCGAAAAAACTGCAGTATGTTAAGAATGACATTTAAATAAAGTATATACATCATACAAAAAAAAACAAATTCCTTGTCAAACTAAAGAAAACACAAAAAAAATACAACTAAATTTTGTTAGAAATTAAGAATTTCTTTCACAAATCATTAATGTAGATAAGTAGCACACGTGTACATGCAAAAATACCGTTATATGACTTGCGTTGTTATTCTTTGCGATTTTGTAATTCATTTGGTGATAAGCTGTCCTTGTGTATGCATATTTATTTAGTAAAATATTGAAGAACAGAGATATAAACATTGTTCACATAAGTTAATTTTCGACGTTTTAGCTTTTTGGCACAGATATTTCGGATAATGTACTGTATATAATGGTTGTCATCAGCACTGCTTTATGGATGATTTTATTTTCTAACAAACCTTTTCTTCCCGATATTTGTCTGGACGTAATTGAGAAGGACTTGAAGGTCGTATACGCGTCGATGATGGGCCCAGATTAGCTGTAACTGACCTATACTGCATAGGTTGGCGCGTATGTTGACCACGGGTGAGTAAGCCCATCTTCGATGGTGGAGATCGCGGGCCACCAGAAGTACGCGCATGTGTTAATGAAGTTGATCTGAAATGAGATGTATATCAGTTTAACGATGCCGTTCTGCTAATAAAAATATATAACTATTTTTATTGACACTCATCCCCTGAAGACAATAAAAAATATACAAAGACATTGAACAAAGGATTGAAATATATGCGTGTGTATGTATGTGTCGATTGCTTGCACGCAAATGACACATTTAATATGGGCTTAAACTGCGACTTGAACTGCCGGACTTAATATGGAAAGGGGTCTTTACATTTGCCTTCATCCCTTTCACGGCACCAGCTGGATTCATCCAGCAGCAACTAGAATATTTAAAACAAGACAATCTTAACAGGTCTGCCGACGACCGTTTTTTTGTGCAGTTCTAATTTATCTGTATATAAGTTAATAAAAAGAAAGTTTTTTTATTTAAAAAAATATTTTCTAACGCTTATTGCCTCGACTCTATTTCCTCAACATTAAAACTAGAACTAAAATAAAATTGATTTCTCAAGTCTTTTTATTGTTCTTAATTGCTAGCTCTGCGCTTGTCACCACCGCGATCGCCGCTTCGACGTTTCAGACACTAACTCAGCGGTTCGGGTGACCCAAATGCGATAACAAGGTGCAGCGTGGAATGATCCAATGCAGGGTGACCCAGATGCTAGTGTAAGGTGTTATTTTGCAGCGTGTTCGAAAATTCTTATATGCTTGCACAAAACAAATGTATTATTATGTATATGTATGTGTGTACCAGTAAACATATAAATTATTTTAAAAAATTGATTTATTTATTGGCATTTCAACACAATTAATATAATTTCTTTTTAACACTTGGTTTAAGACACCATAGAAAAAAACAATCTAGGCAAACAAAAACTGCTAAGGCACTCCGAGTTTATCATTTTACTCCAAGTATATTCAATTATTAGAACAATCAAAAATAAAATCAAATATGAATTCTAAGTCAAATCCTGGAGAAGATTGAGGGTTTTCAAATCGATGCAAGCCGCGTTCTTACCGAAACATACATATGATCATATGATAACAATCATCGCTACGAACTATTCGAAGGGATGGTATTAAACCGTCAAAAATTCAAACTACATCTACCCCAAAGTTCTGATCACCATTCGTATCGTCAGTTACAATTTAGATGAAGTCAGTGAAAGAATGAGAGAGAGTAAACGATATAATAGCACCTTGATAATTATTATAAATTTTTAATTTATTTGGTACTTATAATTTCAAATTTGGTATTTTACCAATAATTAAAGGCGTATATACGTGCTAGTAAATATTGTTATTGTTATTGTTTTTAGAATATTAATATATAAGTCAATTATAATATTAATATATATATGTTTGTAGCGCTGGCTGCTGTGGCCTACGGCTAGATGTTTAGATGTTATTTAAGTTAATAGTTGACATGAGATAGTGTACATTTTGTACGTTTTTTTTTCATTTATAGTACTCCATAAGACTTTGGCTAAATTTAAGACGACAAATCGTTTTTAGTTTTTTGCAGTCTAAAAGGTGCTTTACTGTCAAGGGTGAATTTTCCTCGCAGAGGTGACAGAGTGGTGGTGTTTCTTTTGTAATAATATGTTTATGAGTAAATTTAGTGTGCCCCATTCTAAGTTTTATAAAAGTTTTTAGCATTCTCGTGGGTACGTTCGCTGGAAAGATAGCTCTTTCAGCAGTGGGGTTAAGCTCTTTGTATAAGTGTTGGTAGTTGGACCAATTAACTTTTCTCCTATATTTCCAATATGATACGATGTGACTTTTGAGATCTTTTTTGTTGTAGGTGTAAAAAGTAATAAGGGGTTCCATTATTGTTGATTTTGCTGCTGCATCTGCTTCCTCGTTGCCTTTGATGCCGGCGTGACCCGGGATCCAAGCGAGTTTAAGATTGCCTTTTTTGGCGGCAAGTTTGTCCCGAATGGATTCAATGATACTTGCAGAGTTGTTAATGTTTTTGATTGCAGCGATTGAGGATCGGCTATCAGTAAATGTAATAGTTTTTTTTGTTGCAAGCTGCTTTGATGGCCATAAAGATTGCGAATGCCTCGACAGTGAAGATGGAAGAGAAAGAAGGCAAAAGTCCTTTTGAGATGGTTAGACCATTTCCGTCTACAATCGCAAATGATGTCCCGACTGTTGTCTTAGACCCATCCGTAAATAGGAAGTTCCATTCAAGGTTTTTATATTTATGGGCTAGGTCGGCAAAAATAGCTTTGTATATGTCGTTGTTAGTGGTGGTTTTGGGAAAGTTAGTTAATTCGGTGATAATTTCATCATCCGGCAGAGACCAAGGGGGAAATACATTTCTTTTGTGATGGATATCTATTGGGATATCCAGATTTTTAGCGGAGGATAGAGTTTGGGCTAACGTTGATGGATATTTTTGTTCCTTTTTACGGGACAGCAATGTTTTTGCGACATCATGCAGGGAGGAAGTCAAAGTGGAATTGATATTTTGAATTATTTGGGAGGAGAGAAAATTAATCCGTTCTGTAATTTTGGGAAGACCTGCTTCCGTGAGAAGATTAGTAATGGGGGTTGTCCGAAAGGCTCTTAAGCTAGTTCTAACTGCACCGTGGTAGGGTGTTGAGATGAGCTGTAGGCTAGATTTTGAACATTTACCGTAGATAGCCAAACCATAATCGATCTTTGATAAAATAATAGATTTAATGATGTTGATGACAGTGTTGATATTACAAAAGCTATTTCCAGAGGAAAGGTAGTTTGTAATATTAACTCAAGGGGTTAAACTTTTTTTTATGTAGGTGCAATGACTATTAAAATTATACTTTGAATCAAGTAGTAGACCAAGTACCCTTATACATATAGACCTGGGGGGGGGGAGGGGTATGTCCAGTAGAACCTTTATAATTACAATAAAGCCCGCTGGCCATGTTTCACCAGGACTTTATCCACAGAACTACGTTCGACTGGGATCAACCCGCCAACAAACATGACGAACGAAATGGTTGACAGGTACTTCATACAAATGGACGGCGTAATCAAACGTATTATGATGCACTTCATGTGCACAAAAATAGGCTGCTGTCAACACTCAAACTCTTGCACAGGCTGTTTACAGATCCACAAGATCCGGAGATCAACGACCTCCAACAGTTAATCAGAATAAACTATAGCCCGGCTATAAGCTTGTATTAGGGCAATACAATCCGGGCTGTACGATCTAACAACCTGGGTATGTTCTCGAAAGAAAATAAAATATTTCGAAGAAATGATCAAAACGACACTCAGAGCGTTAGACTTCCTAGGACCACAAATAACGAACAGTTACTGACTTCAGTTGGCAAAGATTCAGATGGGGCAGTGCTTAACAATGACTTCTTAGTGGTGATCTTCGTGAAGATCCCCAGGAGAAAGTCAAAGCAGTCGGTTCTGTTTTCCAGCGATTGTATACGGTGAAGGTTCGTAGGCCGAATCACGAACTGGAGAACGAAGTCCTGCTGAACCAAATTAATCTTTGTAATGAGATAAATCAATGGCGTTCTGAGAACCCATGTTTCACCAGGTTCAATGATGATTACACTGCAAATAGTGCCATCGCCAATGATGGAAACCACATCTTGATTTCTCAAGAAGATCTCCAGGGTATTTTATCCTCGTTGACCAAGAAAAAGTCTGTGGGAATCAATGGTATACCGAATATTGTGCTTCGCCATCTTCCCACCGAAGCGGTGCAGATCTACACAACATTGTTTAACAATGCGCTGAATAATGCTTATTACCCGAAACAGTAGAAAACACCTGTGGTGCAACCAATCAATAAACGGGACAAAAAAAGATAAATTCCAATTCGGACGATCAGTCTTCTTCCTTGCATTAGCAAGGTTTTTAAAAGCATAACCATTCGAGTTCTGAAACAATGGGCTGAGAAAAATAGTATCATACCGGACCACCAGTTCGGATTCAGGGCGGGGCATGAAACCATACATGACGCTTCTAAACTGGTGTCCGACATTCAATGGAATAAATTTAAGAAACAATGCACGGGTGCTTGGTTGATTGACTTGGAGAAAGCGTTCGACATCGTTTGGTTGGAGGGCCTCTTTCTCAAACTGGTCAGGCTCGGCATAAGTAAACCATTGCTATACATGATCTCTGACATGATAACAGGTAGAAAGTTCGTCATGAAAAGTGGCGATGTAACATCTTTCACGGTCTTTGACATCAAAAATGGTCTGCAACAAGGAGCGGTTGGTTCGCCGATCTTGTTCTCAATATTCACTGCAGATCTTGTAGGTTCCATGCCTCAATTAATTGCGTACGCCGACGACTTAGTGGCGTACAGATCAGGTCCGAAGGTCGAAGTAATAAATATCTTGTTGCAACGTGGCTTCGAACAAATTCAGCGATTTTGCGACGACTGAAAGTTGATTATGAATTTCCGGAAGTGTGAAACTATACTTTTCAGAACCCCGTTGTACATGGCATCACGGATACGCGCACAAACTGGCGTAAGTTCGGCATTGTTGACCCACAGGGACGATTGTTAGATGTGGAGAATGTAGTGAGGTGTCTTGGCATTTGGTTGGATCGGTTTCTGTATTTTCACAAACATATAGATATTGCTTTGACCAAAACTAAAAAGGCCTTTGATGTGGCAAGGAGGTAGTTTTACAGCAGCCTACTTGATACCAGGATGAAGGTAATCTGCTACATGGCCCTCATCCGGCCAATTATGGCGTAAGGTTGTGGTTCAACATGAGTCCTTCCCAGATGGAAAAGAGGAGGTTGTTCGAGAGACAGTGTCTTCAGACTTGTCTCCGGTTGTATCGTACACCCGAGTCACAGTACAAGAAGTACTATCCCAATGAGGTCCTGTACAACGAGGCAAACTTGAAGAGGACAGATCATTTTATTATTAAGCTCATCAGAAGGCATATTGCACGAGCTATAACTTCTTCCAACAATCTGATCTTTGGGGCTTACTACCCCAACGTTGTCGACCATGAAAGAGCGTGCCTTTCCGACTTGTGAACTGATATGAAATGAGCGTTTTTTGAAAATAAAACACTAATTATTAATAGGAAAGTAAAAACATTTTATTCAAAGTATTGGCCATTGTTTTCTACACATTTTGACCACCTTTCTGACAATTTGTGAATACCCCAATAAAATTGTTCGTCTTTTAAAGCATTCTTAAGATTAATCCCTTTCTGCATCGCCAGTAACAATACGATGCAAAACCGATTTTCTTAGGTGTCTTTGAAGCAAAATTTCACAAGTGTTTTTTCCGTTTTCCATCTGTCATTCACTAAATTCATGTGGCACCCTTTTTCCACGCTTTTGGATCTTTCCCATAGCTTTTGAACGGTCAGAAATTGTTTGTTGTGCAACATTTAACATTACTGCTATTTGCTTTTGACTCAACGTGTCATAGTTACGGTTCCCACCACAATGTGAAAAAAAAGCATAATCTAGAAATACGAAAAAGAAACAGAAAAACAGAAAACAGAAAAACCCCCACGAATTGCAAGCTAATTGTCTGCGGCACATCCGCCAAACCACAAAACGCATATGCAATTCCTGGAATCACCGAGCACTTGTGCAAACGAGGCAAGACGACGAACTATTTTTAAGTTACCTTTTAATTATCATATGACGGATAAGTTGTCCGCAAAAAGGAAATAGTGTTTTTTTTTTTAAACGAATGAAACTCGAGTTCAAATTTTGTCATCTCCATCCAATATCGTTTGCAATTCGGCTTCTTAAAACTTTTTTTTCCACGTTCTTCATTTCTCACATCAAAATCATTATTTCTAAACCGTTGAAACCATCTTTTGCATGTTGCTTCTGGAAGAACATGATCACCATATACCTCAACAACCATTCGATGCGACTCTGTAGCACTTTTCTTCAAATGAAAATAAAAAAATGATGCTTTTCGCAAATCATCACTTTCTGGTACAAATTTCGACATTTTTTACACGATGAAAAAATATGATTTTGTCTGTTCAATGACTTGATGTATACTAAATATTTTTCACAGATGTCATAGAAAACAAACAAAAGAAATAAGGGCTCGTTCACAACAAATGTTCCCTATCGAGACATTTGTATCTTGACGCTTTACTCTGTTTTGGCCTGATTCACCGCAAAACCCATTTTTTCCGCTTCCGTTTAACTACAGCAAGCTTCATTGGCGGCTCGGTGAGTTCGTCCAATCACGCCAATGTCGTCTATGTATGCTAGCAGTTCAACATACTTTTGGAAGATCTTCTCAAGTATGATGCCAGCTTTCTCCGACCATAGTTGTTTTTTCCCGTGGTAGAACTTTCGGACATCATTTCTGCCGTACCACCACTCCATTTCATGTCCTTTTAAGTTCTGCGCATGTGATTTCCCCTCACTAGAACATCTGAATCCAAAAATTCCAATGGGATCAGAAAGAGTACATGTTTGGCTCTGGTATGAACTAGAATCATTAATTTGCAATCAGCTATGCCATATCCATTGAAATTCCTTCCGTTTCTTCATAGGCTTGATTTTCTTCTGCTGGTCTCTCTGGAAGCCTTAGTGTGGGCCTCCCCTCAGCCTGTGTAATGCGCTGCTCATCGCGTTTCTTTTGGAGTTTGGCTACTACCCGTCCAATTTTGACTCCTACTGTCTCCATTATTTTAAAAATTATGACAAAACCTTCGTTAAATAGATATGTATGCCGCAGTTTGGGCAGTGGTTTCAAGCAGGAAGTCACAAAATATGCCGAAAGGGACCCATGAAGGGAATGGGGGACTACTGAGACCTAGGTGCATGCCAAAGTTGAACGCGCGACTTATATTGATTGATTTAATGAGAAATTGAAATTGCAAACGAGGAGCTTCGCTCTTCCTCTTCGGAGCGTATGTTTATTTCTGAATCAATTGAAAATATACGAATATAACATAAGAGTGTTCCGTCCACTGTACATCTGCCCAGTCAGTATTTTCCCTCTTTTCGAAACAAATAAAACGAAAACAGCGTGTTCTTCAGCACAATAAAAAAATATAGCATAAGCCGAAAGGCACAGAAAATAATGTACAATAAGAATAGCTTAGAGTACCCGTATAGGGTCAATAGGCTAGGTGTAAGAACATTTATTATGTTAGTTTAGCTAGTTTTAAGCATTTTTGTCTAGCATGTAAGTAAATGATTTAAAAATAAAACAAAAATAAGGAAAAAAAGTATTTTCCCTTCCTTGTTTTAATGTTCGAGCATTGCACTACGCTTGCTTACCTTAGCATTTCCTGTTTTTGTTTATCCTATTATGCCTTAATTATGTCAATTTACTTGAAATGTTCGGTCATTGCACTTGGGCTTTGTACATTGGCAATACGAGCGTTAGCATTTCGATTGATGGGGCAATTTTCGTTGCTGACGTAACTCTTCTATTTTAAGGAAAAAGGTCTGGTTTCAATCTTCGGTCCCGTTTGCATGAAAGGTTTGTGGAGAAGATGATTCAAACACGAACTGTACAGGCTGTTCAGCGACAGGAGTCTAGCCAGGCGTCTACGGATTTAACGTCGAAGATGGCTAGGCCATGTAGAGCGCATGGACAACACTACTCCAAAGCCCTAGACTGCTGCAAAGCAGATATAACCGCCATCCAAGAAGTGCGATAGGATGGACCGGGCAAAAGAAGGATAAAAAACTGTGATATGTATTACGGTGATTGCTACAAACAACAAAAACAGCGCCTATTTGGATGTGGATGTGTCGTTAGAGGCAGACTTTGGCAAGAAGTCTTATCGTTCAGGTCCGTGAACGAGCGCCTCACGACAATTCGCATCCAGGCTAAATTTGCCAACATAAGCCTTATATGCGCACATGCCCCCACAGAGGAGAAAGATGACGACACCAAAGACAGGTTCTGTGAGCTCCTGGACAAAACCTATGAGCAATGCCCTACATTATTCTTCTTCTTCTTTGATTGGCGCTACAGTCCGGGGTGGACCTGGGCCGCAACCAACATGCCTTTATAGCCAGCACGATCTTTCGCCAGCTGCCAGCTTCCAGTTGCCCACACCAAGTTGGTTGAGGTCCTTTTCCACTTGTGTGCGCGAGGACGTCCTCTGTTGCGCTGTCCCAATGACTCGGTGTCGAAGACTCTTCGGGCCGGAGCAGTGGTGTCCATCCGATCTACATGGCCTAGCCATCTTAGACGTTAAATCCGTAGACGCCTGGCTAGACTCCTGTCGCTGTACAGCCTGTACAGTTCGTGTTTGAATCATCTTCTCCACAAACCTTTAACTCAAACAGGACTAAAGTTTGAACGCAGAACTTTTCTCTCGAAGAGACCAAATGCGTCTTCATCCGCTCTTGAGATAGTCTCAGCTTCTGCGCCATACAGCAGGACATTGATGATCAAGGTCTTATATAATGTGAGCTTGGTCCTTCGAGAGAGGACTCTACTACTCAATTGCCTCTTGAGCCCAAAGAAACAACGGTTGGCAAGAGTAATTCTGCGCTTGATCTCGGTACTGGTGTTGTTGTCTCTATTTACTCTAGAGCCTAGGTAGACGAAGTCCTGACTACCTCAAAGTTTCTGCTGCCCAATATGACGCTCTGTCCGAGACGTCGATGTTGTGCGTCCTTCCGTGATGACAGCATGTACTTTGTTTTGCCCTGGTTTATCGCAAGACCCATTTTATCTGCTTCCGCTTCAATGCCAGCAAACGCCTCATTGACGGCTCGCTGTGTTCGTCCAATCACGTCAATGTCGTCCGCGTAAGCAAGCAGTTGAACGGACTTTTGGAAGATCGTGCCTCGGGTGTTAACGTTTGAGTTTCGCACCATCTTCTTAAGAAAGATGTTAAAGAAGTCACATGATAGTGAGTCGCCTTGCCTAAAACCTTTTTTGACATTGAAGGTCTCGGTAAGTTCGTTACCGACCTTGATGGAGCAGCGAGAGTTATCCATCGTCATCCTGCACAACCTGACGAGTTTGACAGGAATGTCAAAACTAGACATGGTGTTGTTTAGCTCGTCCCTATGCACGCTGTCATATGCGACCTTGAAATCGACAAATCGGTGGTGGGTGTCGATCTGCACCTCTTGAGTCTTTTCCAGGATCTGCCAAAGTGTAAATATTTGGTCTATTGTGGACTTTCCTGGCCTGAAACCGCACTGATAAGGACCTATCAGGTTGTTGACATATGGTTTCAGGCGTTCACACAAACGGCAGAGAGTATCTTGTACGCGATGTGAAGGAGGCTGATCCCTCGATAGTTGGCGCAGTCAAAGGGGTCTCCTTTCTTGTGAACCGGACAAACGACGCTGAGATTCCTCTCATCGGGCATGCTTTCCTCAGACCATATCTTACAGATGAGCTGGTGCATGCGCCCAACTAGATCATCTCCAGCTGCCTTAAACAGTTCCGCGGACAATCCGTCCGCTCCAGCAGCTTTGTTCGACTCCAGTCTAGATATCGCTATCTTGACTTTGTCTAAGTCGGGGGAACGGAATTCGTGTTCATCATCATCCAAATTGAGGGAAACATTCTGAATGACAGCGGTATTGGTGTTATCTTCGCCGTCGAACAGTCTGCAGAAGTGATCCTTCCAGATTCTCAGTATCGACGCTGGTTACCCGCTGGTAAAACTTTCGGATGCTACTTCTTTTTCCCTTTAAGAATCCGGTGCTCTTCCCTTCTTTTAAGTTCGTAGAGCTCACGAACCGATCTCGGCCTTCTATCCAGCGTCGCCTTATATGCTGCTAGCGTCGCTGAATGCGCCTGCCGACACTCATTGTCAAACCATGGGTTTTTTCTAGGTGGCGTTTTAAAACCCAACACATCAGAAGCAGCTTCTCTGTTCGCCGATTGTTTCATCTAGGAGGGTTGGACTCTCTATGAGCTTCAGGGAGACTCGATCGGAAAAGTTCCCAGCGGTCGATTGCGATTGTAGCTTTCTGATGTCAAACTGTTTTGGTTGTGCTCTACTGCGTTGTACAAACGATATCCGAGTTCAGATCTTGGCTACAACAAATTGTGAGTCGGTGTGATTCGAGTCGATGTTAGAACCACGGAACGTTCGGACGTCGAGGACAATGGAGGAATGTCTGACGTCCATCGTAATGTAATCAATCTGGTTGACGGTTGATTGATCAGGGGACCGCCAGGTCCCTTTGTGAATGTTGAGGTGAGGGAACCGGGTGCTGGCTACATAAAGGATTCGCCCCGTCACGAAGTCCAACAGTCTAAGTCAATTGTTGGAAGTGTTGTCGTGTAGGCTGTGTTTCCCGACGATTCTAGCAAAGATTTCTTCCTTGCCCAGCTTTTCATTAAAATCTCCTAGAACGATATTGGTGTCGTAGCTGGGCCATTGATCGTATGTTATTTCTAGATCATAGAAGTCGTCCTTGTTTTCATCTTCTTTGTCCTCCGTTGAGGCGTGGGCGCCAATTAGGCTAATGTTGCCGAATGTTGCCGAATGTTGCTTGATGCGGATTGTTGTGAGGCATTCGCTTATGTATATAAAGTTTAAGACTTCTAGTTTATGTCTGCCTCGAACAACAAAATCGCATCCAAACAAGCGCTGCCTTCGGTCTTTGTAGTAGTCGCCGTAATATATGTCGCAGTTTTTCATCCTCCTTTTGCCCGGCCTATCACATCGCATCTCCTGGATGGAGGTGACGTCAGCCGCCTCAAGTTATGTTAAGTGAACTCACGTTCTACGTGCAGAATCGAAAATCGTTGTCCTTGTTTCGTTTTACATGGTCGTCAGCAGTAGGGTCATCCGTATCCGAGGCTTGTTGCCGTCTTTGAACTAATGTATGTTTTACTCTATGGGGAAGTTGGCCCAACGCGAAACCCCGTACCTAGAGGACCGGGTCAAGCTTTAAACGCTAAGACAAGAGGCCGCTGCATACATTGGTTCACTTCCAAGCGGTTGCAGTAGAGACTATCCAGAGGGTGCCGCGAGGAGGCTGTATGGCAACATGACCTGTGCATTCACAGGCATCGTTGCTGGCATCCCGCCAAGTTGAGAGCAATCAACAACATTGCCCTGGATGCACAGGCCCAGGCCCCGGCATTTTAAAATTCCTTGCCCGCCATTCCTCATTGTAAGTGTAGTAATCAAAAAATTCCAATGTGCTCGTTGTCAGATGTTTTGGCATGGCGCAGCGAACAGCATTCTGGAGTCTCGCTGCGTCAAATGCGCTGAAACCCACAAACACAAAGTTGATAACAGGAGCAAACTGATGCTATGCAAAACAGCGGACATCCTGCTAATTGAGCCGTTTATTTTGAAAGTGGCATAAGTCACTTTTTCAAAAAAATTAAGTTAATGGCAACACTAAATACAATTAAACGGTATCTTTTCATTTTTAAAAATGTTTTTTTTAAAAATGTCAGTATCATTAGATAACATATACAAGTAAATCTTCTCGAAAGTTAGCATCCATATTTTTAAACGTGTTAAAACGCAAACCCTTAAATATCTTGACTTAAAAAAAAGTGACTTATGCCACTTTCAAAATAAACGGCTCAATTAATGGGCTTGCCGAAAAGTCCAGAAGAATAGGAAATTGCAACATGTCATCTCCGACTGAATAGACGCTTTTCCAATTTGTTCGGCATTAGTGAGCAAAAATCTAAGTGACAACTGCTAAATAAATAATTAAACACGCGAAATCGAGTTCTGTTCTGCATTTCCTAGGAATACTATAGCTTACTTACTCTTTTAAATAAATTAAGTGAAATTAAGTAAAACTATTTTCCACCGTCTCTCTCTTTACCGCTTGCTTCCAATTTCTTACGGCCTATCAAACCAGCAAACATGTCTGCACCGAATCCCCCACGATTTGCATCATCTAAGGTGCTTCCACACCCACTCAATCATCTATAGCTCAAAAACAACTGAACAGTGATAACCAACCTGTCACTGTTAAGATCTTAGAAGAACAACTCTCAGAGTTTCTCGGAAGAAATATCTAAGATTCTGAGTAGAATACTTCTGAAGATTGAAGAAATTACTGGAAACTGGAGTCAACAAAACCGTACGCGTACCCATTCAGGATCTAAGAAGATATTCATCGAATTCGAATATTGATCGAGTTCTCTCCTAATGAACATTTTTCGTTCTAATAGAAGAAATCATGGGGCAGCACCACCACCAATTGTTGTTAAGTTCAGCAACTCGCTTCAGAGAAATACTGTATTGAAGTCAGCTGCTAACTACCGAAAGCTACACGGCAGAATCTAGCGACAAATGTTATCCTAATGAAAGCTTAACAAAGCAAACACACTGTCTCTTAAACAGCGCATTTGGTCTCGGGAAAAAAAAAAACTATTACCTGTGCACACAAGGTATGGAGATGTTTATGTTAGCAAGACGGCGAGCGGAAAATGCTTTCTTATTGAAAGCCGAAATGATCTTCTTACTGCTGCCTTGTGCCTTGTCAAAGACAGACTTAAACAAGCACACAGCCTTCGACAGACCACGGTGGAGAACTATTACATCATAGCCGGGGAATTGAACTCCAAACATTAGAATGGGGCAATACGGTGCATAACACAACCAAAGGAACCTCACTGCATAAATGGTTGACAAAACGACATTCAGATCGTTCGATTTTCCAGGACGACCGCTGTGTTTCAGCGAGTGTATACGGTTAACGAGGTTCCTAGGCCGAATCACGAACTGAAGAATGCTGCCCTTCTGAACCACAATAATCTTCGTAATCAGATAAGTCAATGACGATCTGAAAATCAAGGTTTCACCAGGTTCAGTAACGTTATTATCGCAAATCGTGCCATCGACACGCAATTTAATGCACATTACGAAAGAACATTGGAAAACAGCTATAGTGCAACCAATCCCTAAACGGGACAAAGACTGATCAAACTCGAAAATTACTCGGTATATCAGTCTTAATCCTTGCATAAGCAAGGTTTTTTAAAAGATAGTCAATCGAGTTCTGTGGCAGTGGTTTGAGGAAAATAATATTCAAATGCCTCATTTACTCGCGTTCACCGACGATTTAGCAGCGTACAGATCCGCGCAAAAAATGGCGGAAGATCAGCATAGTTGACCCGCAGGGGCGACCGTTAGCTGTGAATCATACGGATCAATATATGTATTTTGACAAACATATGGATATTACTCTGTCAAAAGCCAGAAAAGCCTTTGCTGCGGCAAGAAGGTTGTTATTCAGCAGCCAAGGTGATACCAAGTTGAACGTAAGTTGCTACATGGCCCTCATACTGCGTACCACTGGTTCAATGTGAGTTCTCCCCAGATGGAAAAGATGAGTTTGTTCGAGAGATAACCACCCCTATCGTGGAATACGGCGGGGGAACGTTTCTCTAAAATTCACAAGTTTGGATCGTTGAATACGTTCGAAGTGAATTGTTCAATTGTCGGTAACGTGAATACGTTTTGATGCAAATAATATTCTGCCAGATTTTCAATTTGTGTTTCCACATTCTCACAATACATACCATCAGAGTACTTTAAAATATTGAAAAAATTCTTCGACACTGTTTGGTATGGCGACTTAATATTCAAATTAATCAAATTCTACTTTCCGAAAGAAACTATCAAAATTATTCAAAGCATTGGTAGTTGAAGATCAAAATGATAAATCTTTGTTACATAATATTGGTTACGAATTACCACAGTACTCAGTCCTACTCTTTTTAACATATTTGTTGCTGATTTGCAAGGTCTTCGTACTCATATGAAAATTGCTGTTTGCTGATGATACAGTTATATTTGCTTCAGGAATACACTACCTGGATGTGCATTTCAATTCGCATTTCACATTTCGCCTGATGTTATTTTATTTCGCATTCACATTTAACTGTCAAGAAACATTAATTTGCTGAAATAACAACAATTCGTTAATGCTTAAAGAAGAAGAAAACGTAAAATTAATGTTGATAGTGCCCATCCACTATTTTTTCATTAATCACCGCCTTCACTTCACGGCCAATATTGTATGTTTTATCTTTTCTTTGATGTCGTCATTGGCCTTTTGTTTGCAACGTTTTTGGTCTTATGACAGGTGATTCGTGTTTTAATAAGTCAGCATTGAAAACCCCTTCTCCTTTGAACAGACTTTCTTAATTTCAGTTAAGACTTCCTGTTTTTCATTATTATTTTTTTTAACTCCTATCAGAATTTTATGCTTATTAATATTTTCACCATTTTTAATAATTTTTTGACAACTTCTGTAATATCCTTACCAATTTGTTTACAATCCACTTCATACCGTTCCAAGTAATAGTATATTTTTTTTAATTGATCTTCTTAGGTCTGTCTTCGGATTATGTAGTCTCTCTTTACGTACCTATTGCTTCTAGTAGAAGGAGTTCGTCTTCATCATCGCTGAGCAACTATGTCACGTTTGTTGCGAACAGGAAACTTCCGTTCTGCAACATGGACATACTTAGGAACAGAAACGGTCGAAGACAGGGGTATACTAATGTAATAATCTGCAAGACCAATAAACACCCTGTAAATTATCTGGGATGTGCAGCTACCACTGTTATTTAAGGCCTTTTTTTGGCTGGTCAGTACTCAGCTTAGTAAGATTTTACACGGGAAGCAATAACAAAACAACTTACTGTGTTAAACTACTTAGTAAAATTTTATTTATCATTACTGACTAGGACGTATTGAAAAATCTCATTGATAGAGAGCGTCAGAGAAAACTATTTGTTTAGTAAAGGTTGGTATCACTCGATTATTTGGCACTTGTAAATTATTACTTTTGGGCGGGCTGTATGGTGGCCCGTGGCGTTCTCGGTATGTGCGTCGACCCCAACCTCGACGTCGTAAGTTCGATTCCTGCTCTGAGCGACGAAAACAATTTTCACGACCACACCTCTTTCGAGTTACTGACAATGCTCAAAGAGTATTTCCTGTCTAGAAAAAGCTTCCCAAACAAAGCCGTTCGCATTCGGCATTAAACCTTCCACTCGTGAGAGAACAATAGCACACACAACACGAGTGGGTGCTGAGAAGCTAGGCCCTGGTCCTCTACCAGTGCTACCAATATTATTATTATAAAATATTACTTGTTGATGTTACTTGTGCAAATTTATAAAATATCAAATCATTCATATTACTTGTTTGGCTATCCATTATTTAAGAATTTTCTGTGCTATTGAAATTAAATTTCACTAATTTTTGACATTAGAGTATTTTGACATCGGTACTATTGTACCGGAAGTCTACTTCGCCCAAATGACATCAGAAAGAAAGCTGGCACAACAGAAAGTGTCGAAGGTGGCTCCGGTTTCAGTGGCCAGGCAATCCGAAGCTGAACTAGATTTGAAGACGGTCGTGCTTTCTACGCAGGTGCAGATCGTTCAACGACAAAATGAGATACAGAGGCAACAACGCGCTCAATGTTGTTTGCCGTGCCTGCAGGTCGTAACCTGAGGATCCCAGCAGTGAATGTGAATTTACTGATTAATATTGAACGAAAACTAACACTCAGTAAGCTTTTGCAAACCCACAATCGAGATGTGCTGATGCCCAGCAAAACTAACTAAAAATTGTTGCAAGGGAGCGGTGTTGTTCTCTTAATTAAAAACGCCTAAGTCATGTATACAACGACGGTGATCACCGCGGACTCTTCAAGGCTATTCAGATCCCGAACGAGGTGAAATAACTGGAGGAATATGTCCAGAGGTACCCTTATAGTTACAATAAGGCCCTCTGGTCACGTTTCACCCAGACTTTATACACAGAAGTACTATCGAATGGGATAAATACGCCTACTAGGAGAAACCTTACGAAAGTAGAGGTTGACAGAAATGGATGACGTAATCAAACGTACCATCCACAAGACTTTTTCGAAGATATTACAAATCGATGACGGCGATGTCTCTCATTGACGTATTATACTGCAGAAAATTAGACTGCTGTCAAGACTCCAGCTCTTGTACAGACGGTTTTCAGATCTAAAAAATGCGGAAGCCAAGTCACTAAAGTCAGAGATCAAGAACCTCCAATAGTTAATTCGAATAAATTATAACCTGAATATTTATACTGGAACAATAAAATAAAAAGTAAATAAAATATTTCGTAGAAAAGATCAAAATGACATTCAGAGCGTTAGACTTCCTAGGACGACATATAACGAACACTTACTCACTAAAATTAGCATCGATCAAGATTGGGCAGTGCTAGACAATAACTTGTTCGTAGTTACGGAGGGCATGGGCCTGTGCATCTAGGGCAAAGTTGTTGATTGCTCTATACTTGGCGAGATGCCAGCAACGATCCCTGTAAATGCACAGGTCAAGTTGACATACAGCCACCTCGCGGCGCCCTCTGTTTAACCTCGACTGCAGCCGCTTATAATTGAACCAATATATGCAGCGACTCCTTGTCCGGGGGTTTAAACCAGGACCCGGTCCCCCAGGTTCGGGGGTTTCGCGTGGGGTTAACTTCCCGACCGTGTAAAACACGCAATAGTTCAGAGACGGCAACAAGCCTCGGATACGGATGACACTACTGCTGACGACCATGAAAAACAAAACAAGGACAACGATTTTCGGTTCTGCACGTGGAATGTGAGTTCACTTAACAGACCACGAGCAGATGATGAACTTGCAGAGGCCCTAGAAGGCTATAAGCGTATAAGGCTAACATCATCTCGTCGGAAAACACAGCCTACACGACAACACGTCCGAATTTGTTCTCAGGCTTTTGGACTTTCAACATTCACCAAGGGGCCTTGCGGTCCCCTGATCAAGCAACCGTCAACCAGATTGATCACATTGCGATGGACGTCAGACACTCCTCCAGTGTACTCGATGTCCGAACGTTCCGAGGTGCCAACATCGACTCGGATCATTACCTTGTTGTAGCCAAGGTCAGTACTCGGATATCGATTGTACAACGGAGTAGAGCAAGACCAAAACAGTTTGACGTTGGAAAGCTACAATCGCAATCGACCGCTGGGAACTTCTCCGATCGAGTCTCCCTGAAGCTCTCAGAGAGTCCAACTCTGCCAGGCGAAACAATCGACGAACAGTGGAACCGTTGTCAAAACGCCATTAGAGAAGCTGCCTCTGATGTGTTGGGTTTTAAAATGCCACCTAGAAAAAACCCATGGTTTGACAACGAGTGTCGGCAGGCCCATTCAGCGAAGCTAGCAGCATATAAGGCGACGCTGGATAGAAGGCCGAGAGCGGTTCGTGAGCTCTACGAACTTAAAAGAAGGGAAGAGCACCGGCTTAACAAAAAGAAAAAGAAGGAGCATGAGAAGCGCGCGATCGAGGAAATGGAAAGGTGGTACGGCAGAAATAATGCCCGAAAGTTTTACCAGCGGGTGAAACAACTATCCCAAGGGAACAAACATCGGACAAAAGCCTGTCGGAACGAAGAGGGGCAACTCGTAGTAGAGTCGCAGTCGATACTGAGAATCTGGAAGGATCACTTCTGCAGACTGTTAAACGGCGATGAGGACACCAATACCGCTGTCAGGCAGAATGTTCCACTCCACGCAATGGACGACGATAGAAGAGAATTCCGTCCCCCCGATCTAGACGAAGTCAAGGTAGCAATATCGAGACTGAAATCGAACAAAGCTGCTGGAGCGGACGGATTGTCCGCGGAACTGTTTAAAGCAGCTGGAGATGATATGATTGGGCGCATGCACCAGCCCATCTGTAGAATATGGTCGGAGAAAAGCATGTCCGACGAGTGGAATCTTAGAATCGTTTGCCCGATTCACAAGAAAGGAGACCCCTTTGACTGCGCCAACTATCGGCGGATAAGCCTTCTTAACATCGCCTGAAACCATTCGTCAACAGGCCTGGGAAGTCCGCTATCGATCAAATCTTCACATTACGGCAGGATCTCGAAAAAACCCAAGAGATGCAGATCGACACCGATCACCTATTTGCCGACTTTAAGGCTGCATAGAGTGCACAGAGACGAGCTATACAACGCCATGTCTAAATTTGACATTCCTACCAAACTTGAAACGATGAAGAACTCTCGCTGCTCCATCAAGGTCGGTAACGAACTCACCGAGACCTTCAATGTCAAAAAAGATTTTAGGCAAGGCGTCGCGCTGTCATGTGACTTTTTCGACATTGTACTTGAGAAGGTCATGCAAAACTCACACGCCAATACTAGAGGCACGATATTCCAAAAATCCGTGCAATTGCGAACTCAGCGAGCCGTCAATGAAGCGTTTGCTTGTATTAAAACGGAGGCGGCAAAAATGGATGTAGCGGTGAATGAGGGCAAAACAAAGTATATGCTGTCATCAAGGACACACAACATCGACGACTCGGTCAGAACGTCATAGACAGCTACAACTTCGAGGTTGTAAAGGACTTCATCTACCTTGTGCGAACAACATCAGTACCGAGATTAAACGCAGAATAACGCTTGCCAATCGCAGTTTCTTTGGGCTCAAGAGTCAACTGAGTAGTAGTACAGTGACACGAGTCTAGTCAGGCGTCTACGGATTCAACGCCTAAGATGGCTAGGCTATGTTGAGCGCATGGACAACACTGCTCCAGCCCGAAGAGTCTTCGACTTCGAACCAGTCGGACGACGCAATAGAGGACGACCACGAACCCGATGGCGCACTCAAGTGGAGAAGGAGCTCAACTAACTTGGAGTGCGAAATTGGAGGCAGCTGGCTAAAGAACGTGCCAGCTGGAGAGTATTGTTGACCGAGGCCCAGGTTCACCCCGGACTGTAGCGCCACAAGAAGAAGAAGAAGTTACGGTCTTGGGATAATATAATAATAATATAATATGAGTAGGATATACATACAATCGTGTCTAAAGCACAGGACAATACTGTGGACATATGGCAGCGCAGTTGGTAGCAAGCTTACCAAAAAACCGTTGACGTAAAACTTAACAAAAATACAGGGACTAGAGTGTTTAGGTGAGACTAGGAAAATGTCTACCACTCCTATGGACCGAGTTCTACCTATGTAGTTCTTTCTGATCTCATTTCCCTTGACCCCTACATGCAGAAGTCTGCTGCAAAAAGTGCTACAGTCGCCTTTGTTAATTCAAACCTGTTAGAATTCGAACTTCTCCATAATTCGACGTTGTCACGAGTTCCCTGGAATATCTCTTTATATTTCGAAAAAAATCGATACATATGTAAGCACTTGGTAATTCGAACAAAAAAATCATCGCTACGTAACAAAACGAAGCGTTAATTCGAACTCATAGGCTTCGAACACTCGACAATTCAAAGTTATCAGAATGAATAGAATAGAAGTACATTTTGAGACAAGTTTAAACTTGTCTCATCGTTGCAGAGCATTTGTTATTGAAATGAGTAGTTTGCCACATACAGATTAAAAGGTTACAGATTAAAAGATTCTGTTAAATTATGAGTCCTCAGAAGTATAAATGCTTGACGATTGCTGAAAAGAAGGAGTTTATCGAAAGGGAAGAAAAGTGCTGTCGCAAAAGAATTTAAAATTCTTCTGAGTACACTCTCAACCATAATAAAGCACAAGGAGAAGATTTATGCTACTCAAACTACTTAAGTAAGAAAAAGAACTACAAAAGGTGAATTTCCTAGCCTGGAAGAGAACCTGGTCATTTGGCTAAGGCAGTGTAGAGCACAAAAAGTGTCTATTAGCGGAAACGTTTTAAAAGAAAAAGCAAAACAGTTAGCGTATATTTTAAACATCAAAAACTTTGCGGCAAGTGAAGGATGGCTTACAAATTTCAAGAAGAGAAATGGTGTTGTGTTGAAAACTGTTTGTGGAGAAAGTGCAAGTGTGAGTGACTTTGGTAGAAAACTATGATGCCCGAGACATTTTTAATACTGATGAAACCGGCCTCTTTTTCAAATGTTTACCTGACAAAACTCTTACTTTCAAAGATGGAAAATGTCACGGCGGAAAACATAGTAAAGAGGGATTGGCAGCTTTACTTGCAGCAAATATGGACGTATCGGACAAATTTAAGCCCTTAGTGATAGGAAAAGCAATAAAACCGCGATGTTTCAAATGAGTGAACTCGTTTCCTACTGATTATCGTATTACATCACAGTCCTCGGCAGATGTGTCAGTAAAGGAAGCAAGAGCCTCATTCGACATATTACAAAGCTTCTGTCTACAAAACAACACTGATAAAACAGCATTTCAGGCACTATTTCTGATAAAAAAGTTATTGATCAATCTCAGTTATTGATCGAAGTGCTTTGAAGCAAACTCACATTAAAGAATTCTTCCAAAAGACTAATAATTAATTCACAATGTGTACATATGTATATACATGTTTATAAGAACCTCTAACCATTTGATTTTGTTAAAAAATTAGCAGTTAATAAATAACAATTACTTATTACTCAATAATTCGAACTTTCATAATTTTTTTCTCAACACTTTCGAACCATTTGATATTTCAAGCTTTTCGAATTATCGAGAGGAGACAGGATTTTTAACTTAAAAGCTAGCACGGGAGCGGTCATGCTAGTTTTCTAGACAGACTGTAACTACAGCGAAACAAGTCAATGCAAAAACGAAATACAGTACGAACTCGGTTAACGCAACCCTCGATTTGCGTACCTCCTCGACGTTGCACGCGTTAACTCTATAAGTGCAACTTTTCTAAAGGGCTGACTCGATTAGTGCAACTTCTTGTGTCCCTTTTGGTTCGTTACTTCAGTTGTTATTTTACAGTAATTTAGTTTTGTTCGTGGCTAGACGAAATTTTCTGGAAATATCTTCTGCAGACGGTTGTTACACGAAATATTACTAAATTATCAAAAAAAAAAAAAAAAGTGAAATTTTATCCGAAGTGAATAAAAGTGTCTGTGTTAAGATATAATTCTTGTGACAAATATAATGTTCACAAATAAAGAATTTGCCGGATAAAAGCAAAGGAAAGAAGTCTTAAAAAATGTGTGGCGAGAGCTGAATCTGGACCTGGGAAACGCGTTACACTTTAGGCTTCTGAATATCTGCAGACGGAAAAGGCGTTATAATAATTGTTTAAAAAGCAAAGAGCTTAACATATTCCGCTTTCTAACGAAACAGACAAAATTAGGACACAACAAAATTAGGGAGAAGTTGCAGTTCGATCTTTCAACATATGTTTACAAGGGGCAGAAGTGAACAACATTCCCATAGAACATTATAAAATTCATTTATTTATAAATTATAAAATTCATTAATTGTATGCGTGTTATTGAAAAACTCCAACTGGAACTCGATGATAAACAAGAAAGATTCTTTTAGTATATCTAAACAAACTTAAGCAAAGAAAAAGATGATTGAATATTAGCAACCAAAAGATAAAAAACCAAAATAAAAATAAATATGATATCGTGACTTTGTCTGAAACACATCTAACTGAAAATGTTGGGGAAAATGAAATAAATATAAATGGATTCGAATTAATATCATGCTTATCTATTTCAATGTAAACTGGTCAAACTGCCATCTACATAAAAAAACTATTGGCAGCTATAGAAATAGTTATACAGTCGAACTGCCCTAAAACGAATTCGCACAGCACCAGACAATTTCATTACACAGGAATAATGATATTTATTATGTATTTTCAACTTTTATTTAACTCTTTGTTATGCTTTCCACCAAAGCGAATCTCAATCGTCTTATTTATATTGTTGCATCCGTTTCATCAAAACGTGCAGTACCTAGTGATGGAAACTATCGAATAAAAACTAGTTATTCGATAGTTGCAAACTATTCGACAGTCGAAAATCATTCATTCACCAATTGCGTGAAAAAAATATTCAATAGTATTACTTGGGCTGCTTTTACACACGCTAATTTTGACAGCAAGTTTCACCTTTCTTGCCTAAAAAATGGAAATGCTTGCTGTCAAATATAGCTTGTGTAAAAGAGGCCTTGTATGGCTGGTTGGACTGGGTCAAATGGTTGGCCTGGTAGCTTCTCTGAGCGAGAATTTGTATGTATTAAGCTCTGAGAGAGAATTGTTTTTATGCATACCAACATTTCCAAAATATTTGCATGACAGATTGTTCACGTGTATGGTTTGGTTCTAGTCGATAGTTCCACTCAGTTGGGAAATGAGTTCGAATGTTTTTAGTTGAATGGATGGTTTTTTGGTTCATTTGGACTTTGGACTATCGAGGATAATGTATGGTTTTAGTTGAATGAATGTTTTTTTTCATTCGTTTGGACTTTGGACTATCGAGTCCAATGAATGGTTTTTTTTTCATTCGATTGGACTTTGGACTATCGAGTTGGGAAACTGTTATATCTTTGAGTAAATGAGCTTGCATTAATTTGAGTTCTTTGGCAAACATTTTAGTTTTATAGGAAATCTGAACGGTCGGTTGTTGTTTTTTATCAATTGCGTAGTATATTTTGAAATTGTTTCGCCTGTTGTGTATGTTTCAGTAGTAAAATATACTAATTTTACACTACTTTTTTAAAGTAAGTGCTAGATATATACTATTGTACTTTCGGGCTTCCAGGATTTATAGCACAATATGCTCAATATCAAGGATGCAAGAAATCAGCTGTATGGGATTGCTACAAGAAGACGGGTACTGTTCTTTGCAATATTCGATATTCCCCTCCTTGGAAAACCTCATAAAAAACTCATTGTACCATTTACCTCAATTAAGGTGATCAGGAAACGGAGAATGCATCTGCACTTTCCCCACGTAAAGCTTTCCGAATAA
Source organism: Eristalis arbustorum (assembly GCA_916610145.1). NCBI lineage: Eukaryota > Metazoa > Arthropoda > Insecta > Diptera > Syrphidae > Eristalis > Eristalis arbustorum. The sequence continues at coordinate 65,355,137 of OU744317.1, read as the reverse complement.
CGCCTTGTAGTTTTTTTTGATTTTATGTAACCAACCTGTTGTCGCTTAAAATTGTCATGTCACAAGCCTACATTTGTGGTCCAGATATAGGAAGATTCCTTACACACGCGGTTATTTATTTCAGCATTGGTTCATTATGCTTTATATTACATGATGTTGAGCAAACTGTTTAAAACAAACAAAAAAGGAGATTCGATGAGACATCGAACGGGTTAAACTATCGTAACGGTCAACATTTGTACAGATGTTGATGCGTTTTGAAATGAGAAAATAATATGAAAAAATGCACTATATGGAGAAAAAAAAAGTATGGAAGCCAAATTTTCATATAGAAACTTAATTCGTTGTAGAGAAATATTTACTTTATGGAAATTTATTATAAGGAGATAAAATTTGACTTAAAATAGAAACTTCAATAAATAGAAGTTCACACAATTGTTAAAGACACAACTGAGAAACAAGATCAATAGGGAACGTAAGGTACATTAATAAAGGGTGATTTTTTAAAAGCTATATGAAAGTTTTTCAAAAAGAAACACATAAAATTCAGAAAAATGCATGAAATCTTTATTTGAATCGATAGTATGGACCGATTATTGCATGCAAATGTTGACCTTGACTGCGCCTCAAATGGTCCATCGTTTAGTCCAATTTTGGCATACTCTTTCCAACATTTCGGCCGGTATCTCACGGATAAAAGCTTCAATGTTATCTTCCAATGCGTCAATTGCGTCAAAGCGGGCTTGTCTATATAGCCTTAATACAGCCCCACAAAAAATAGTCTAAAGGCGTTAAATCGCACGATCTAGGCGGCCAATTGGCTGGTCTCGAACGTGAAATAAAATGTTCACCGAACTCGTCACTCAATAAGTCCGTTGTTGCGCGTGCTGTGTGGCATGTTGCACCGTCTTGTTGAAACTACATTTCATGCAAGTCAAGCTCTTGTATTTTGGGCAAAAAAAAAGTTGGATATCATCTCACGGTAGCGCTCACCATTCACAGTTAGTATACAGGATTAAGCAAACCCAATTTTCAAATTTTTTACGAATTTAAAAATTTGTTTGCAGTGAGCTATATTTTTAAATTAAAAGCATGTTGATATCTTTAATAATTTAGTTTCCTTGTGGAAAGAAGTTTAAATTTCAGTAGCACAAAGCTACTTCACTTCACATAAGCAACCACGACGAATGCGCTCATACTTCTATCAACACATCCAGAAAAGACAATTCCAACAATGATTTATGTACATCGTTGGTTGCGGGAATGCGCATAGTATGAAGGCTTCTACACACGTTAAATCCAGCAGCAATTTCTATCGGATTACCTTTTGTGATCCTAAGCCACTTTTACACACAAGATTCGTCATTCTCATTTCGTTGCGAGCCGTGGTTGGCGCGGAGAAAATTTTTCTGATAATGAGAAATTTCAAAGTGACGTTTTAGATGTTGAAAATGCATGCTGAGGATACATTTATGTACATTTACAGAAAATAGAATAGCCATTGCGAGTAAAATTGCTGATAATTATCTAACATGTTCCCGACAAAAACAATTACCAACAGGCATCTCAAAAAAGCAGCCCATTTTTACGCAATATACATGTGTACTTAAAAGGGTTCATAACAATAAATTGCATATGCGTGGATATTATATACGTATTAAATCCTGGAAATGCATCCAAAAAAATATTCCAAATACAAAAAATAGTAGATAAGAGCATAAAATCATCAAAAAAGTCTTCCTGCTAATAAAATGCCTTTTCATTCTAAAAATCCCCGACCTCATCAAACATCTGTGGTACGCTTCCGATGATGTGTTTGTGTACCAGCCACACAAGGCCGCACACAATACTAACGGATAAATCGATAATGTAATCGTATACATGCGATTCGGTCAACCCCCATTACGTTTCACTTCCCTTGCCTACTCTTGTGGCAAACCGTTAGTGGCAAATTTAGTTTGTGTAAAAGAGGCTACATTTATTATTTAAAAAAAATATACACAGGGCAACTAATTTCAAATGAAACAACTCTCAAAAAGGGCTACTTGGATAAATGCTACAAAAAATCAATCCAAAAAATTCGGGACGAAACAACGGACAAACCACGACGATATGTAGCAAATTTGATTGTAGAAACATTGAGTAAAAATTAATCTTCATGCTCATTTTTATTGCCGTATAAACAATTCAAAGATGTATTTCAAACGAGAAAGCGCGGCGCCGGCGCCACAGAACAGTTACATATATACAACCCCTAATATAATTCCACAGCAGATGGCTACAGACTTTACTAGAAAGAATGCTGATATAAATATCGGAACGGCGGCCGAAGCAGGACAGTTTAGTTTTGGACTCGGTAAGCAAGTGATAAAAGTATAAAAAGTGTGAGCCTGATAGGCAATCAAGAAAATTGTAATAAACTTATTCTTCTTCTTGATTGGCGCTACAGTCCGGGGTGGACCTGGGCCTCAACCAACATGCCTCTCCAGCCAGCACGATCTTTCGCCAGCTGCCTCCAGTTGCGCACACCAAGTTGGTTGAGGTCCTTTTCAACTTGTGTGCGCCATCTAGTGCCTCTGCCTCTGTTGCGCTGTCCCAATGGCTCGGTGTCGAACACTCTTCGGGCCGGAGCTGTGGTGTCCATCCGCTCTACATGACCTAGCCATCTTAAGCGTTGGATCCGAAGACGCTTAACTAGGTGCATGCCGCTGTACAGCCCGTATAGTTCGTGGTTGAACCTTCTCCTCCAACAGCCATCAACGCAAACAGGACCAAAGATCGTACGCAGAACTTTTCTCTCGAAAAGACCAAGTGCGTCTTCATCCGCTCTTGAGATAGTCTCAGCTTCTGCGCCATACAGCAGAACATTGATGATCAAGGTCTTATATAATGTGAGCTTGGTCCTTCGAGAGAGGACTCTACTACTCAATTGCCTCTTGAGCCCAAAGAAACAACGGTTGGCAAGAGTAATTCTGCGCTTGATCTCGGTACTGGTGTTGTTGTCCCTATTTACTCCAGAGCCTAGGTAGACGAAGTCCTTGACTACCTCAAAGTTTCTGCTGCCAAATATGACGCTCTGTCCGAGACGTCGATGTTGTGCGTCCTTCCGTGATGACAGCATGTACTTTGTCTTGCCCTGGTTTACCGCTTGACCCATTTTAGCCGCTTCAGCTTCAATACTAGCAAACGCCTCATTGACGGCTCGCTGTGTTCGTCCAATCACGTCAATGTCGTCCGCGTAAGCAAGCAGTTGAACGGACTTTTGGAAGATCGTGCCTCGGGTGTTTACGTTTGAGTTTCGCACTCAAGTATGATGTTAAATAAGTCACATGACAGCGTGTCGCCTTGCCTAAATCCTTTTTTGACATTGAAGGTCTCGGTGAGTTCGTTACCGACCTTGTTGGAGCAGTGTGAGTTCTCCATCGTCATTCTGCACAACCTTACGAGCTTGGCAGGAATGTCAAACTAGTCCCGGCGCTGTATAGGTCGTCTCTAACCACGCTGTCATATGCGACCTTGAAATCGACAAATAGGTGGTGGGTGTCGATCTGCATCTCTTGAGTCTTTTCCAGGATCTGCCGAAGTGTAAATATTCGGTCTATTGTGGACTTTCCTAGCTTGAAACAGCACTGATAAGGACCTATCAGGTTGTTGACAAAGGGTTTCAGACGTTCACACAAAACGGCAGAGAGTATCTTGTACGCGATATTAAGGAGGCTGATCCCTCGATAGTTGGCGCAGTCAAAGGGGTCTCCTTTCTTGTGGACCGGACAAACGACGCTGAGATTCCACTCATCGGGCATGCTTTCCTCCGACCATATCTTACAGATGAGCTGGTGCATGCGCCTAACCAGGTCATCTCCAGCTGCCTTAAACAGTTCCACGGACAGTCCGTCCGCTCCAGCAGCCTTGTTCGACTTCAGTCTAAATATCGCTATCTTGACTTCGTCTAAGTCGGGGGGACGGAATTTGTGTTCATCATCGTCCAAATTGAGTGAAACATTCTGCCTTACAGCGGAATTTGTGTCGTCATCGCCTCGCCGTTTAACAGTCTGCAGAAATGATTTTTCCAAATTCTCAGCATGCGATTCTACCACTAGTTGTCCATTTTCGTCCCTGCAGGCTTCGGTCGGAGGTCTATATCTTCCGGATACTTGTTTTACCTTTTGGTAAAACTTTCGAACCTCCTTCCTGTCGTAACACCTCTCCATCTCCACGACCGCGCGCTTCTCATGATCTTTCTTTTTCTTCTGAGAAGCCGGTGCTCTTCCCTTCTCTTCTGTTCGTAGAGCACACGAACAGCTCTTGTTGTTCGATGCATCGTTGCCTTGTAGGCCTTCTGTTTGGCTGCATGTACCTGCCTACATTCGACGTCAAACCACGAGTTCCTTTTGGGTGGTGTCGTGAAACCCAGCACATCAGTGGCAGCTTCTTTGATGGCTTTTTGACAACGTTTCCATTCTTCTTCTATTGAATGTGCAGGCAGCGTCGAACTTTCAGAGAGTTTCAGGGAGACTCGGTCGGCAAAGTTCCTAGCGGTTGTAGCTTTCCGACGTCAAACCGTTGTGTTCTTTCTCGACTCCGTACTTCTCTCAATATCCTCATCCTTACCTTGGCTACAACAAGGAAATGGTCCGAGTCGATGTTGGCTCCTCGGAACGTGCGGACATCGAGAATATTGGAGGAGTGTGTGACGTCGATCGCAACGCGATCAATCTGGTTGACGGTTGATTGATCAGGAGACCGCCAGGTCCCCTTATGGATATTGAGGTGTGGGAACCGCGTGCTCATTACAGAGAGGTTACGCCCCGAGGCGAAATCTACCAGCCTGAGTCCGTTTCCGGACGTGTTGTCGTACAGGCTGTGTTTTCCGATGACTCTAGCAAAGATTTCTTCCTTGCCCAGCTGTGCGTTGAAATCTCCTAGAACGATCTTGGTGTCATAGCTGGGGCATCGATCGTATGTTCTTTCTAGAAGATCATAGAAGTCATCCTTGCTATCGTCATCCTTCTCCTCCGTTGGGGCGTGTGCGTAGATCAGGCTGATGTTCCCGAATTTAGCCTTGATGCGGATTGTTATGAGGCGCTCGATGATATAATCAAAGCTTAAGACTTTTTGCGTAAGTCTGCCTCGAACAACGAATCCGCATCCAAATAAGCGCTGCCTTCCCTCTTTGTAGCAATCACCGTAATAGATGTCGCAGTTTCTCATCTTCCTTTTGCCCGGCCCATCCCATCGCATCTCCTGGATGGGGGTGACATCTGCCTTGTAGCAGTTCAGGGCCTCCGCGAGCACATCGGCTGCACGTGGTCGGTTCAGGGACCTCACATTCCACGTGCAGAACCGAAAATCATTGTCCTTCGATCGTTTGCTGGGGTCGTCAACTTTGAATCCGTCCATATCCGAGGCCTATTGTCGGTTCGTAACCGTTGGTTTTTTGTGTGCTGAGGGAGTTAACCTCACGCACAACCTACAACTGGTAGGCCAGGCCCATTATTTGACCATCGGGCAGAGGGGATCGCTGCATACATTGGTTCACCACACAACGGTTGTTGTGATGGCTATCCAGGGGCGCCACTAGGAGGCTGTATGTCAACTTGACTTATGGACAAGCAGGGATCGCGCTGGCATACTACCAGGTTGGGTACAATCAGTAGTGATTAGTGATTAGTGATTGTGGTGTTAAAGCGTGGTATAAATAAATATATCATTGAATTGAATTTTTGAACTTGAGTTTCATTTTGTCACAATCTAGTGATCGAACCCTACTGGACAAATTAATCGTGAATACGTAGACACAGTTTTTGTATAAAACGTAACAATATAATACAACTGTTTCTCATTTTGTAAACGACAGGCGTATATTGTGGCCACACAGTCAAGAGTTTTGTTGCTTTTAACTTAAAATCAAAGCTGGCAAAAATATACAAGTTTTTTCCGAATCTTATAAATATAACTTGGAGGGGATGGGCCTGTACAACCAAGCCAAAGTTGTTTTTGGCTCTCAACTTGGCGAAATGCACGCCCTCTGGATAACCTCTCGGGAGGGCAGGGGGTCACAGGGCAAAGTTGCTGATCGCTCTCAACTTGGCGGGATGCCAGCAACGATCCTTGTCGATGCATAGATCAAGTTGACATGCAGCCTCCAAGCGGCGCCCCCTGGATAGCTTTCACAACACCCGTTGTGAGGTGAATCAATTCATGCAGCGTTTCCCCAGCGGTTGTGCGGAGGGCTAACAACCCACCCAAAAAAAAAAAAATAACTGTTACGGAAGAGCAAGCAGCCTCGGAGGAACGGACGGAACCCCAACGACGACACGGCGCGAAAACGGACTACGATTTGCGAGTGTGCTCCTGGAATGTAAGAACACTCTACACTCCGGGGGCCGCACAAAAACTGGAAAATATCCTCACGCAGTATAAAGCGGATATTACTGCGCTCCAGGAAATACGCTGGATAGGACACGGAATTATGAAAAAGAAAGAGTGCGACATATATTACAGCTGTCATAAAAGGTTGCACATATTTGGATGCGGATTCGTCGTGGGAAAGCGGCTAAGGTCGATGGTCATCGACTTCAAACCGATAAGCGATCGCCTGGCTGTGATCCGCATCCAAGGCAGATTCTACAACATCAGCCTCATATGTGCACACGCCCCTACCGACGAAGTTGAAGACTCTGTCAAAGAGGATTTTTACGACCTCTTGGACGGTGCCTACGGAGCCTGTCCGGAGTACGATGTCAAAATCGTACTCGGAGACTTCAATGCTAAAATCGGTAAGGAAAACATCTTTGGCGGAGTGATCGGAAAGCACAGCCTCCACGACACGACAACAGAACGGCTTCCGACTCACAGACTTTGCGACAGCACGTAATATGGTCATAAGTAGCACAAGGTTCCCTCGCAAAAAAATCCACACAGCAACCTGGCGATCCCCGGATGGTCGAACCGCCAACCAAATCGACCATGTGCTTATTGACGGAAGACACGCGTCAAACATCCTGGATGTGCGAACATTCAGGGGGGCAAACGTCGACTGTGACCACTTTCTTGTTGCAGCAAGATGTCAGAAAGCTGCACCAGCCGACAAAGAACACTTTTGACATTGGACGCCTAAGCACACCGGAGATTGCCAGAGCCTACGAAGAGCAATTAAGTGAGAGACTCTCCGGTATGCCTACGTCAAGTGCCAACGAGATGTGGTTGCATTGCCGCTCGGCCATCAAAGAGGTAGCGGAAACTACATTGGGCTACCTACCACCCCCGACAAGAAACCCGTGGTATGATGGCGAGTGTGAGCAGAAAAAACCTGCAACCGACGAGGCATACCAAAAAGCGCTGCAACGGAAAACAAGAGCAGCGCAAGAGGAGTACCGGGCTAGAAGACGGGAGGAGAAAAGCTTCTACGCCTGAAGAAAAGGTCTCTCGCAACCTCCCAGCTCAAGGATATCGAAGAGTCTAGGGACAAGCAAAAAATACGGGCCTTTTACAAAAAAGCCAAAAGCCTGGCCACAGGCTTTAGGAAAGGCACCCAGGCTCTTCGAAATTGCGAGGGTAACATTGTTACGGACCCCCAGGGAATAGTGGATGTGTTTAAGCAGCACTTCCAACAGCTGCTTAGCGGGCCTGACCAGGAGAGAGTGATAGGGAACCAGGAAATCCCAACTCCAGTCGACGAAGAAGTCCTCTCACCTAGCTTTGAAGAAGTCGGTACAGCCATTAAAAGGGTGAAGAACAACAAAGCCGCAGGCTCAGATGGCTTACCATCGGAGCTTTTCAAAGCTGGGGGCAATGTAATGGTAGGGAGCATGCACCAAATCATTTGCCGAATTGGGGAAGATGAAAGCATGCCCGACGACTGGAATATCAGCTCCATATGCCCCATCCACAAAAAAGGCGATCCTACCTCCTGCAAGAACTACATAGGTATATCCCTGCTCAATGTCGCCTACAAGATCCTATCCAGCGTACTGTGTGAACGTCTGAAGCCGCTTTGCACCGCACTAATCGGCACGTACCAGTGCGGCTTCCGGCCCGGCAAATCGACTACAGACCAAATCTTCACACTAAGGCAGATCCTGGAGAAGACCAGCGAGTTTCAAATCGATACTCACCATCTTTTCATCGATTTTAAAGCCGCATACGACAGCATTCATCGCAAGGAGCTATTCGAAGCGATGGCCGAATTCGGGATCCCGGGAAAACTGATCCGGTTGTGTCGCACCACGCTAACACATACGCGATGCACCGTGCAGTTCGGTTCAAAAACCTCTGAACCGTTCGAAACCTGCACCGGATTTCGGCAAGGAGATGCGCTGTCGTGTGATTTCTTCAATCTGGTACTGGAGAAGATAGTGCGGCGGGCAAAAGTCAACACGGAAGGCACTATCTTCTACTAGTCCAGCTGTTGGGATACGCGGATGACATCGACATTGTCGCGCGGTCCCAACGTGCCATCGTGGAAGCTTTCACGGCAATTGAGGAACAGGCGAAACGAGCTGGTCTTAAGGTCAACGAGGACAAAACAAAATATATGCTGTCGAGCAAACAACGATCCGCCGCACACCACCTAGGCCAAAACGTTACAATCGACAGCTACAATTTCGAGGTAGTAAAGGAGTTTGTCTACCTCGGGGCAAATGTGAACTCCACTAATGACATCGTAGTGGAGATCAGACGTAGAATCGCCCTTGGCAACCGATGCTACTTCGGTCTGTCAAAACAACTGGGCTCGAAACTCCTGACTCGAAGGACCAAAGTCATGCTCTACAAAACCCTTATCCTGCCAGTCCTACTTTATGGAGCCGAAAGCTGGACATTAAGTAAGGCTGCAGAGCTGATTCTTGGTGCCTTCGGAAGAAAAATTCTACGTCGGATATATGGTCCCGTCTGCGAGGACGGCGAATGGAGGAGAAGACACAACCGCGAACTCTACGAGCTGTACAAGGATGTGGATGTAGTCCGGAAGGCAAAAATCCGTCGACTACACTGGCTCGGCCACATCGAGCGAATGGACAACAACGCTCCAGCAAAGAGGGTCTTCGAATCCGAGCCTCCTGGTTCGAGAAGGAGAGGAAGACTGAACCTCCGGTACAAAGACCAAGTCATCGCGGATGCAAGACAGCTTGGCCTTGATGACTGGAAGCAGCGTGCCCAGGACCGTCACCGATGGAAGGCAGCAATTGCTCAGGCTCAGACCCTTCATGGTTCGTCTGCCTGATAAGAGAAAGAAAGAAGAGAGCAACCGCTTATAATTGAACCAATATATGCAGCGACCCCTTGTCCAGGGTTTAAACCAGGACCCGGTCCTCCAGGTTCGGGGGTTTCGCGTGAGGTTAACATCCCCACCGTGAAAAACACACACAAGTTCTGAGACGGCAACAAGCCTCGGATACGGATGACCCTACTGCTGACGTCCATGGACAACGAAACAAGGACAACGAGTTTCGGTTCTGCACGTGGAATGTGAGTTCACTTATCAGACCACGTGCAGCCGATGAACTTGCGGAGGCCCTAGAAGCCTATAAGGCTGACGTCACCGCCATCCAGGAGGTACGATGTGATGGGCCGGGCAAAAAGAGGAAAAACTGCGACATATATTACGGCGACTACTACAAAGAGCGAAGGCAGCGCTTGTTTGTATGCTTTTTTTGTTGTTCGAGGCAGACTACGCAAGAAATCTTAAACTTTAGATACATAAGCGAATGCCTCACCACAATCCGCAGCAAGGCAACATTCGGAAATATCAGCCTAATTTGCGCCCACGCCCCAACGGAGGACAAAAACGGTGGTAACAAGGACGACTTCTATGATCTCCTAGAAAGAACATACGATCAATGGCCCAGCTACGACACCAATATCGTTCTAGGAGATTTTAATGAAAAGCTGGGCAAGGAAGAAATCTTTGCTAGAATCGTCGGGAAACACAGCCTACACGACAACACTTCCAACAATTGACTTAGGCTGTTGGACTTCGTGACGGGGCGAATCCTTTCTGTAGCCAGCACCCGGTTCCCTCACCTCAACATTCACAAAGGGACCTGGCGGTCCCCTGATCAATCAACCGTCAACCAGATTGATTACATTACGATGGACGTCAGACATTCCTCCATTGTCCTCGACGTCCGAACGTTCTGTGGTTCTAACATCGACTCGAATCACACCGACTCACACTTTGTTGTAGCCAAGATTTGAACTCGGATATCGTTTGTACAACGCAGTAGAGCACAACCAAAACAGTTCGACATCAGAAAGCTACAATCGCAATCGACCGCTGGGAACTTTTCCGATCGAGTCTCCCTGCAGCTCTTAGAGAGTCCAACCCTGCCAGGCGAAACAATCGACAGTGAAACCGTTGTCAAAACGCCATCAGAGAGGCTGCTGGTTTTAAAACGATCATTGGGATCAAGTCCCACCTGGAATCAAATAAAGGCCGAGCTGATAAGAAACTTTGGGATCCGGGAGACTTATTACAATCCGTACCATCAAGCACTTAACATTAAAAATCAAGGTAATGTGACAAATTATTTTAATCAATTAAAAGACATTTTGGATAAGTTAAACTTAAGATACGAATTCGATGAGACTAAACCAAGTCAATTCTCTCCCTCGGCTAATAACTCTATTATTCTTCAAACATTTGTAAACGGTATCGACCCGAATTTAAGTAGTGTAATAATAAGTAGAAATATTGTTATTATTATTAGAATATTAATATATAAGTCAATTATAAGATTAATATATATATGTTTGTAGCGCTGGCTGCTGTGGCCTACGGCTAGATGTTTAGATGTTATTTAAGTTCATAGTTGACATGAGATAGTGTACATTTTGTACGTTTTTTTCATTTATAGTACTTAAGAGTTCCATAAGACTTTGGCTAATTTTAAGACGACAAATCGTTTTTAGTTTTTTGCAGTCTAAAAGGTGCTTTACTGTCAAGGGTGAATTTTCCTCGCAGAGGTGACAGAGTGGTGGTGTTTCTTTTGTAATAATATGTTTATGAGTAAATTTAGTGTGCCCCATTCTAAGTCTTATAAAAGTTTTTAGGATTCTCGTGGGTACGTTCGCTGGAAAGATAGCTCTTTCAGCAGTGGGGTTAAGCTCTTTGTATAAGTGTTGGTAGTTGGACCAATTAACTTTTCTCCTATATTTCCAATATGATACGATGTGACTTTTGAGATCTTTTTTGTTGTAGGTGTAAAAAGTAATAAGGGGTTCCATTATTGTTGATTTTGCTGCTGCATCTGCTTCCTCGTTGCCTTTGATGCCGGCGTGACCCGGGATCCAAGCGAGTTTAAGATTGCCTTTTTTGGCGGCAAGTTTGTCCCGAATGGATTCAATGATACTTGCAGAGTTGTTAATGTTTTTGATTGCAGCGATTGAGGATCGGCTATCAGTAAATGTAATAGTTTTTTTGTTGCAAGCTGCTTTGATGGCCATAAAGATTGCGAATGCCTCGACAGTGAAGATGGAAGAGAAAGAAGGCAAAAATCCTTTTGAGATGGTTAGACCATTTCCGTCTACGATCGCAAATGATGTCCCGACTGTTGTCTTAGACCCATCCGTAAATAGGAAGTTCCATTCAAGGTTTTTATATTTATGGGCTAGGTCGGCAAAAATAGCTTTGTATATGTCGTTGTTAGTGGTGGCTTTGGGAAAGTTAGTTAATTCGGTGATAATTTCATCATCCGGCAGAGACCAAGGGGGAAATACATTTCTTTTGTGATGGATATCTATTGGGATATCCAGATTTTTAGCGGAGGATAGAGTTTGGGCTAACGTTGATGGATATTTTTGTTCCTTTTTACGGGACAGCAATGTTTTTGCGACATCATGCAGGGAGGAAGTCAAAGTGGAATTGATATTTTGAATTATTTGGGAGGAGAGAAAATTAATCCGTTCTGTAATTTTGGGAAGACCTGCTTCCGTGAGAAGATTAGTAATGGGGGATGTCCGAAAGGCTCTTAAGCTAGTTCTAACTGCACAGTGGTAGGGTGTTGAGATGAGCTGTAGGCTAGATTTTGAACATTTACCGTAGATAGCCAAACCATAATCGATCTTTGATAAAATAATGGATTTAATGATGTTGATGACAGTGTTGATATTACAAAAGCTATTTCTAGAGGAAAGGTAGTTTGTAATATTAACTCAAGGGGTTAAACTTTTTTTTATGTAGGTGCAATGACTATTAAAATTATACTTTGAATCAAGTAGTAGACCAAGTACCCTTATACAATTGGCGTTGGCTATATATTTGTGGTTGAGTTGAACAGATATTTTTTTTGGGCAGTTAATTTTTTTTGCAAATATGTAATGTTTGGCTTTTGTCAACAGAAATTAGAGCTCCGGACATATTCCCCCATATTGCCAGACGGTCAAGGATGTCTGAAAAAAGACTACCAGTTAAGGTTAAGTTCTTACAGTTGGAGAAGAGTAATAGATCGTCTGCGTACAAAACATGGTGGATTTTGTTATATCTGTTAATTATGTTGCTGATTTCAGTAAAAGCGATTATGAATAATACAACAGACAATGGATATCCTTGGGGAATGCCATTTCGAAGGTTATGTATGGAGGAAGAAGCATTGTTAGTTTTTATGCGAAAACGCCTGTTGGTAAGAAACGATTTGACATAGCTGAACATTTTTGGTAATACCTTCGAATGCGTGAGTTGCTTCAAAATTACATGAAGCCCGATGCGGTCAAACGCCTTTTCGAAGGATGGAAACGTGATTTCTTGTTGAAATAGCTGATGAGATGAAGTCATCTAGATAAAGTAGTGCATCTGTAGTATTTCTACCTTTTCTGAAGGCCACTTGGTTGATGGGAAGGAGTTTTTTGTTTTCAAGGAACCAAAAAAGACGTTTTGACATGATCTTTTCTAATATTTTCCCAATGCAGGGAAGGAGAGAGATTGGTCGATACCCTAAAATTGAGGAGTGGTCTTTATTAGGTTTTGGCAAGGGAATAATGAATGTTCCCTTCATCAAAAATTTGATTGTATAGGGCTAGCAATCTTGTCTTTAAACATAGAGGGGCATTTTTTATCATAACATAGGATATGCGGTCAAATCCAGGGGTTGTGCCTTTGAGGGTTTGAAGGCAGTACTCAAATTCTAACATTTTGATAGGTGATTCCATTTGGCTTGAAGCCGTGTCAATATTGTATTGTTGAAGTTGTTGTTGAAGGTGTATGTTCTTCTCACGAATAAAGTTGGGATGGAAGTTGGAATCATTACTTGAATTCTCCCAAGTCTTTGCAAAAAATTTGGCTATTTTTAAGGGACAGGTAATAGTGTCGGAACCGTTTACAATAGTTTTTATATTGTGGGGAGTGTAGTTGCCGGTTAGGGTTTTAATATCGGCCCAAATTTTTTTTGTGGTGGAATTTGGATTGATTGCAGCGGTAAATTTTTCAAAACTACCGACATTCTGGGACTTTGCCACCTTCTTGAATTTGGCAGTGGATTTGCGATAGCGAATCAGATTGGGATCAGTTGGGTGTTTTTTAAATAGACGCCAGGCTTTTCTTTTTCTCGGCGGAGAATACCCAATTCTTTAGACCACCAAGGGACATTTTTATGGCAACATTTATCTTTTGTTTGGGGGATTGCTTCATTTGCTGCGGATCGAATACACCTTTGAATGATTGCTGCTTCTTTATTTATATTGGGGGTGTGTTTATTCAAGATCTCATTGGATACTTTGCATTTAAATAGCTTCCAGTCAGCTTTATCCAGTATGAACTTTTTTTGTTTTGAGGGGCAGATGTTATATCCTAGTGATAACGTAGTAATAATGGGGAAATGGTCGCTTCCGTGTAGGTAGTCAGAAACAGTCCATGTGCAATGTGGAACAAGTGAGGGATATGTTAATGTTAAGTCGACATTGGTGAAGGTTTTGTGAGTAGAGAAATGTGTGGGTGGACTTCGTGAGGAGTCCGAGTGATTCAGCAACTGCACAACAGAGTCCGAGGGATGAGATGAATGGTTGTTAGGGTTAGATAATATCATCATTCGCTGGATCTGGTGGTAAAGTATAATATTCATTGGAATTGAGTAGAGATTGTGTGATTGTTGATAATGGAGAATCTGTGGGTTTTGCAATATTTGGAAGGTTTGTTTGATTTTGGTTGTGGGAAGTTGTGTTTAAATTTTGTGGGTTTGCAGAGGTATGTGTTTCAGGGGACTTGTAAGTAGATGTAGAGGGTTGGTTGTCGATAAAGTTGATGTGTGTGGAATAAGTGAGTGTGTTGGGTGTGTTGTGAGTGTAATTGTTATGAGAGGGTGTGTTATTAAAAGTGTTTGGTGATTCTGTAGTAGGGGGTGGAATAGTGATTGAGGTACGCGTGTTGTTTTTATCGGTAGATTTGTTATGGGGAGCACAATTGTTAAGGTTTGATGTAACTTTTTCTGTTTGGGGAACGTTTTTTGCGACTTCAGAGTAAGTTACGGGGAGAGGGGATGAAGGGTTTTTTTTTTGGAAATTTGTTTGAGCATCAGCCATGCTGCACTTCTTTATCGTTTTGATTTTTAGGATCTCCTTTGCTTGTAAGTACCTTTTGCACGTTTTAGAAGAAGCTGGGTGATCTTCTTGGCAAATCGCGCATGAAGTACGAGTGCAGTTGTCAGTGCTATGAGGAGGAAGATTGCAAGTTTCGCAAGAAGGATTCCTCTTGCACCTTTTTGCGGTGTGACCTAATAGTTGACAGTTTTGACATCGCATTGGATTGGGATAGTATTCCTTAACTTTAACGTTATACCAACCGATGCTAACTGAAGTAGGTGGACGGAAGAGGTCAAATGTGAGGAGGACGAGGCCAGTGGCACGTTGGTTGCCGTCAACAGTTCTTTTGAACTTATAAACATCAGTCACACCTTGTGATTTCTTCTCTTGAATGATCTCACTATCAGGTACGTTAATTAAGCAGGGTGCGTACACTGTACCCTTGGAGGAGTTCAAACTTGAATGGAGAGTAATGGAGACAGAGCAGATGTTGGAGAGGGTTTTTTGTTTGAGAAATAGTTCAGCGGTTCTTTGTGTCTTAGTTAGGACTAAAATATTCCCATCACGAAGTTGGCTGATACTTTCATAGGCAGTACTAATATTATCAATGGCTTTCTTAAGCAGGAAGACGCTGTAAGATGAGAGTGGTTTTTCTGCGCTAAGTGAAGAGATCAATATGAATTTAGGATTGTTCGATGCAACTTGATTTGGTAGAACATTATTGAAGCTGTAGTTTTCGATAGATGTGTAGCTAGTTTTTTTCCTTTTATGTTGTTCGGGCTCGGATAGCAGATCTACATCGAGATCGCTAAACCGATTGCCCGAAAGAACACGTGGCCCAGAGGCCATTAGGTAGTTGTTTTTCACTATGCACTTGTTGTTTTTTTTTTAATATGCAGAAATGCGAACAAGTGAAGAAAAGAAAAAGCGGTTTGTTATCGGTAAGTAAGACCGCGAGGGAAGTGACCGGGAGCGCAATCAGACAAACGATGTTATCGCGGCGAAAGCTGGTCGGTGACTGTGAATAAGTAGAAATATTTGTAATCTAAGAGAAGCATATTATATTTTACTTGATAGCGGATTATTAAAACGGGAGAAACTTCGCAAACAGGCAGATTCTGTAAATATGTATAGAGAAATGCATTTTAATAGATTCAATGGACATAACAGGTATAATGAAAATAGTAACATGATTTTTAATCGGTCTACACAGTTAAACTCAGGGCAGTTAAGAGTTAACTCAGTTAACTCAAACTCAAATCCAACTAGGAATTTTGAAAATCAAAATACAGGTCGACTTAGACGAAGCTATTAAACAAAACAAACACAAACCGCTTTAGAAATAGTTTCAATGGAAATTCACAACAAGTAACAGGAATGTGTTTGAGCCCTCGGACGTTAGTCACTTGAAGGAAGAAGAGAGACAGGAGGTAAATTTTCAGTCACCTCCTCCAACTCATACTTACCGGTAGTTGAGCTGCCAATAAATGGTGAACAAAATAAATGTTTGATAGACAAAGGGTCGACAATAACATTATTAGACTCTGACAAACTAAAGAAGTACAAGCGAATCAACTTAGAGAAAAATATTTCTTTTAATACACTTACCGGAAAGATAGCAATAGATAAAGAAATTATAATTCTGCTATGGAGTTCAATGAAAAAAATAGATGGATGAGTTGGAAGTTAACTAAATTTTAAAACAAAGAATTTGATGGGTTGATAGGTCAAAATTTATCAAAGCCACTTCAAGCCGTAATCAATTTAGATGAGGATTTTCTGAAGGTAAAAGGAACTAAAGTACGATTTTTGAATTCATGTCCTTTTAAATCAAACGAAATACATATATTAGAAGATGAATCAAAAGATAAAGACATTTTAGAAATATTGCAAAGAAACGATATGAATAATGAAGAAATTAGTAAACTGAAATATATTTTAAATCAGAACAGTGATTTATTTTACCACGAGGGTCAAAAACTCTCCCATACCCATAAAATCAAGCATACAATCTTAACTAAAATCGATAAACCTATTAACTCAAAAATATATAGATACCCCCAAATCCACGAGCAAAAGGTTAGTAAACAAATACAAGAAATGCTCCATCAAAATATAATAAGAGAGAGCAATTCACCATATAATTCACCACTTTGTGTTGTACGTAAAAGGCTATATAGTTCAGGGAAAAGGAAATGGAGGATAGTCATAGATTATCGTTAGTTAAATGAAGTGACTGTAGATGACAAATTCCCGATGCAAAATATTGATAATATATTGGAAAAACTTGGTAGGGCACAGTACTTCACATCCATAATAATAATAATAATAATAATATAATATGGGTGGCGCAACAGCCCGTAGGTGGCCAGGGCCTAGCTTCTCAACAACCACTCGTGTTGTGCGTGCTATTTTTCTCTCACGAGTGGAAGGGACCTACAGTTTAATGCCGACTCCGAACGGCCAAGTTTGAGATGCTTTTTCTGGACAGGAAATACTCTTTGAGCATTGTCAGTGACTCGAAAGAGGTGGGGTCTTGAAAATTATTTTTGTCGCTCACAGCTGGAATCGAAACTACGACGTCGAGGTTGGGGTCGACGCACATACCCACAACGCCAAGGGCCACCACAACCCTTGATCTAGCAAAGGGTTTTCACCAAGTATTGATGGAAGAAGAAGACCAAAAGAAAACGGCATTTTCGACGCCCTTAGGACACTATGAAGTTATAAGAATACCGTTCGGGCTAAAGAACGCTCCGGCAACTTTTCAGCGCTTAATTTATTCGGTCCTAAGGGAGTTCATTAACAAAAGCTGTGTAGTATATTTAGACGATATACTAATTTTCAGCACAAATATTAAAGAGCATGCCGAAAGTGTTAGTAAAATTCTCGATCAGCTTAGGCGACATAATCTAAAAATTCAAATAAATAAATGCAATTTTTTCGCCAAAGAGACAGAATATCTTGGACATACACTGACAGCGGATGGAGTAAAACCTAACATGACTAAGATAGACAATATTTCAAAATTAAGATCCCTGAAACAACTAAACAGATTAAATCCTTTTTAGGCTTGACGGGGTATTACCGCAAGTTCATTAGGGACTATTCCAAAATCGCTTACATTATAACAAAATATTTAAAAAAGAATGCTAAAATTGATAGAAATGATTCGAGTTTCATAAATGCTTTTGAGAAACTTAAACGCCTCCTTACTGAAGCTCCAGTTCTTAAGTATCCGGACTTCAATTTAAGCTCATAACAGACGCCAGCGATTATGCCTTAGGTGCTGTTTTAACACAGAACGAACATCCAATATGTTATGCTAGTAGAACCATTAATGACCACGAAAATAAGTATTGTACGACTGAAAAAGAATTACTAGGGATAGTATGGGCCGTTAACTATTTTCGGCCATATATATATGGTAGGCCATTTGATCTCACGACCGATCACCCACCTCTAAAGTGGTTACAAGCTAAACATAAAGGTAAGGACATAAATCCGCGTTTGCAAAGATGGCTGTTAAAGTTAGGCGAATATAATATCAACATTGACTACATAAAGGGCAAGGAAAATTTAGTAGCCGACTTTCTGAGCCGAGTCAACCCAGATACAGGGCATATATATATGACCGAGACATTTAACTCTAAGGAAAAGGGAGGAACACATAATCAAGACCCACAAGCTTTAGAACAAAATTCCTTAGATAACAATATTCATTCTCAAGAAGAGGAACAACTAGATCACTTTCCAATTTTAGATACAGTTGTAAAGAGATTTAATACACAAATAATTTTGACTAATAATAAAACTTATCAAACTTGGCCGTTCGGATTCGGCATTAAACTGTAGGTCCCTTCCACTCGTGAGAGAACAATAGCACGCACAACACGAGTGGTTGCTGAGAAGCTAGGCCCTGGCCCCCTACGGGCTGTAGCGCCACCCATATTATTATTATTATAATAATAAAACTAGAGAGACGGAACTAGTCAACAAAAAAAGAAAAGTATATATAAATTCTCAAGATATAGAGTTTAATGCAATGGCTAAAATAATCAGAAAATATCTATGCAAAGGCAAAGCTGCAATATATTCAGAATTAAGTGAGCACGAGTATAATCTTGTTCAGTTAAAGCTTATAGAACTCTTTAGATCTTGCATTAAATTTGTGAAATGTGTCTACCATGCTAAGGATTTAAAAGATGAGAAATGAGGCCTATATACAGATACATAAATATCATCGTAACGTAACAATGCATGCAGGAATTAACGAGAACTATCAAGGCCTTAAGAAATACATCTAAATAAAAAATCTTAAAGAACTAATACAAAAGTACATTAATAACTGTGACATTTGCAATCGTACAAGATATGACAGAAACCCACCAAAACCCAAATTTTGTTTGACCGTAACCCCAGACAATATCAATCAGATAGTACATGTAGATGTTTATACCAACTAAAAATATAATTTCATAACTTTCATCAACAAGTTTTCAAAGAATGCAGTTGCTTTTTATTTAGAAAATCATAACAATCTAACACTCATTGAAAAAAAAATAGACTCCTTATCTGCAAAAGGAAAACCTGGCAAGTTTGTTATGGATAATGAATTTAATACTATAAATATAAAGGACTTTATGAGGAAAGAACAAATAGACGTGCATTTTACTAAACACAATAGTCACACCGGAAATGGTGGCATTGAAAGGTTTCATAGCACAATTAGTGAGAAGCTTAGAATCCTATATATAGAAGACTCGAAGCTTACAATTCTAAAAAAAAATGCTTAAGTCTGTAGAATTATATAATAAATCAATTCACTCAACGACTAGACATGGGCCAGTGAACAAAGTAAATGGAAAAGTAGACAGGCTAATATTGGCTCAAACAATGAAAGAGAATAAGAAAAAAATGTTGTACAAAGCTAATAGGAATAGGGAAAATTTCAAAAAAAATAAATGAAGAAGGGTTTGTTAAGAACTATAAAGCTCTTAGACATAAAGAACAGCCTAGGTATAGAAAGCTCAAACTAGATAATATTCACATAAGTAATTTAAAACGTCCTGGGAAGCTTTTGAATGAATTTAAATTTGAAAATACATGTAATGAATAGAAATAATATCATAATATAATATGTATCGCCTAAATTACATACATGAATTAATAACACAATAGTAAAAGACGAACAATATGAAATAAAAGAAATAAATAGAAACATTTTCAAGTTTTATATACCTCTATGAATTAAACAAATAAAACAAATACAATTATTTAAATTACATATATATAAACTGTCCTATTACCTATTCAATGAAGTCAATATTAAATTTATGTTAAGTTTATTATACCATTTTAACTAATTAGTATATTATTATTTATAAACAATGTTTAAAAACTTCAAATAATATGTATGTATATATATTTGGAAACTTGAAATCGAAGAAAAAAAATAATTAAAATTCAATGTTTAAAACAAAAAAGTTCAGGAAATCTTTGTTCTAAAAGGGGGAAGAAGTTATGTAAAACAAACCAGTTTACAAAACAAACATAACCAAGGTACTAAGAATTAGTGCAACCAGCAGAGACGCTATGTCTTCGCGCCTTTCTTAGCTTGTTTTGTAGGTACGTAGTATGTAAGTTACCGTACGATATGTCATTCTTAGTTCAGAAGTCAAAGAATAAAGAGCTTTGAAAATACATAGCATGTAAGTTACCGTACGATATGTCATTCTTAGTTCAGAAGTCAAAGAATAAAGAGCTTTGAAAAGTAATCTTGTGTTTCTCTTGTATTTTCCTTATAAATCTTAACAGTGCTGTGTATACATACATTGTTATATAACTCGCGCGATCGAGAAAATGGAGACGTGGTACGTCCAGTGTTACCACAGGGACTCTAGAGTCAAAAGGACTCATCTGTTTTAGCTTGACTCGGGGACTCATAATTCTTTGATTTGACTCATTTTTTTAAGAACAAAATTAACTGAACACCTAACGTAATTTTATTTCACATTTCCATTTTCATAAATTTGAAAATATAACTTACGCTTTAATATCTCTTGAACGCTTTCATTTAAAATTCCTGAGCACATACTAGTACTGCACCCAGGAATGGCTCTGGCCAGATTTCGAGCCAGGAAAGAAATGTAGGCGTATCTTCATCGATGGCTCCTGAACCTATGAAGGGTCCGCTGCTTTCGTGGAAGACGACAACATTAGACTGTACACCTCATTAAGTATCAGTTTTCTAAGCGGAAACCTTGCGCAA
The DNA here is from genome assembly GCA_916610145.1 of Eristalis arbustorum. NCBI lineage: Eukaryota > Metazoa > Arthropoda > Insecta > Diptera > Syrphidae > Eristalis > Eristalis arbustorum. Next base: position 65,334,355 of record OU744317.1, on the reverse strand, counting down.
TAAACTACATTTGAAAAACAGGTGGCAGGGTGATGTTTGGACCTCTCGAGAGCACTATCGTAGAGCATGACTCCCAAGTATGTAGATAGACCAAGTATTTGCTCCCAACTTCGCGGCATTCTTGTTGTCAGACAGAAAAGACAGCGTTGACAAGCGACTTATGCAGGCACAGGCGTCTGCACTTAGCCTCTGTCAATGAACTCCTACTCTCACCTCCCCGTGGTGAAATCCGGGAGCCGAGCACCTTCGACTGAAGATGGGGTACCCAACCCCCGTGGGACGTCATTGGTGGCTGCAAACGAGAGAGAGGGAGAGTGGATGAGTCTGTATCAGGGCTCATCTTCTTTACGGATGGCGGCGGAGGAACTTACCGTTATATTAGCCAACGACGACATCCGGAGCTACCTGGTACACACCCTTTTAGAGCTACTCTGACATATTCGGAGCTCAGATCTAAAAGGATGCCTTCAAGGTCATATCGGGATTTTGGAGTAGAGTTGGCGGCGGAGGAACCCTATCATGTAGGGTCAACGGCGGCACTCACAACCTCAGCGAGGTTACCGATACCGGAGTCATCCGGACCCTTCGCCCAAGGGTAAAATAAATGGGCCTGGCCTCCCAGCTGGGGGTTGTGCGTGGGGTTAACGCCCTCACCACGTAAAAAAATTTTTGTTCAGAGACGACTATTTGCCTCGGATACTGACCGATCTACTGTTGACGACCCCAGCAAACGAACAAATGACCATGCTTTTCGGTTCTGCACGTGGAATGTGAGGTCTCTTAACAGGCCACGTGCAGCCGAAGAACTCGCGGAGGCCCATGACTGCTATAAAACAGATATCACCGCCATCCAGGAAGTGCGATGGAATGGGCCGGGCAAGAAGAGGATGAAAAACTGCGACTACGGTGATTGCAGCAGAGAGAGGCGCTTATTTGGATGTGGATTTGTTGTTCGAGGCAGACTTAGACTAAAAGTCTTAAGCTTTGACTGTAAAAGCGAACGCCTCATAACAATCCGCATCAAGGCTACATTCGGCAACATCAGCCTGATTTGCGCCCACGCCCCGACAGAAGACAAAGATGATAGTAGCAAAAATGACTTCTATGATCTCCTAGAAAGAACATACGATCAGTGCCCCAGCTTTGACACCAAGATCGTTCTAGGAGATTTCAACGCTAAGCTGGGTAAAGAAGAAATCTTTGCTAAAGTCATAGGGAAACACAGCCTACACGACACCACGTCCAGTAACGGACTAAGACTGGTGGACTTTGTCATGGGACGTAACCTCTCTGTTGCTAGCACGCGGTTCTCACACCTCAACATCCATAAAGGGACATGGCGGTCCCCAGATCAATCAACCGTCAACCAGATTGATCACGTTGCGATCGACGTCAGACACTCCTCCAGCATTCTTGATGTCCGAACGTTCCGAGGAGCCAAAGTTGACTCGGACCATTTCCTTGTTGTAGCCAAGGTAAGAATCAGGATATCACGAGAACAACGGAGTCGAGAACGAACACCACGGTTTGACGTCGCAAAGCTACGAAGAAGAATGGAGTCGTTGTCAAGAACCCATCAAAGAAGCTGTCACTGATGTGCTGAGTTTTACGACACCACCTAGAAGGAACCCATGGTTTGACGACGAGTGCAGGCAGGCACATGCAGCCAAACAGGAGGCCTGGAAGGCAACGCTGCATCGAACAACGAGGGATGTTCGTGAGCTCTACGAACAGAAAGATCATTTCTGCAGACTGTTAAACGGCGATGAGGACACCAATACCGCTGTCAGGCAGAATGTTCCACTCAATCTGGACGATGACAGACGCGAATACCGTCCCCCAGACTTAGACGAGGTCAAGGTAGCAATATTAAGATTGAAGTCTAACAAAGCTGCCGGAGCGGACGGTTTGCCCGCTGAAATATTTAAGGCAGCTGGAGATGATCTGGTAGGGCGCATGCACCAGCTCATCTGCAAGATATGGTCTGAGGAAAGCATGCCCGACGAGTGGAATCTCAGTATCGTTTGCACGATCCACAAGAAAGGTGACCTCTTCAACTGCGCCAACTATCGGGGGATAAGTCTCCTTAACATCGCCTACAAAATCTTCTCTGCCGTTCTGTGTGAGCGCCTGAAACCATCCAACGGCAGATCCTCGAAAAAACCCAAGAGATGCAGATCGACACCCACCACCTATTTGTCGACATTAAGGTCGCATATGACAGTGTGCATAGAGACGAGCTATACAACGCCATCTCTAGTTTTGACATCCCTGCCAAACTCGTCAGATTGTGCAGGATGACGATGGAGAACTCTCTCTGTTCCATCAAGGTCGGTAACGAACTCATCGAGACCTTCAATGTCAAAAAAGGTTTTAGGCAAGGCGACGCGCTGTCATGTGATTTCTTCAACATCGTCCTGGAGAAGATCGTGCGAAACTCACACGGACGGAGGCGGCAAAAATGGGTGTAGCGGTGAATGAGGGCAAAACAAAGTATATGCTGTCATCAAGAAAGGACACACAACATCGACGACTCGGTCAGACATCACCATAGGCAGCTACAACTTCGAGGTATTAAATGACTTCATCTACCTTGGCTCCCAAGTTCCCAAGTGTGAACAACATCAGTACCGAGATTAAACGCAGAATAACTCTTGCCAACCGCTGTTTCTTTGGGCTCTCGAAAGATCAAGCTCACATTATATAAGACTTTGATCATCCCTGTTCTGCTGTCTGGCGCGGAAGATTGGACTATCTCAAGAGCGGATGAAGACGCACTTGGTTTCTTTGAGAGAAAAGTTCTGCGTTCAATCTTTGTTAATGTTTGCTTTCTGAAGAAGCAGATTCAACCACGAACTGTGCGTGCTGTACAGCGACGGATTCAACGGCAACAACACTGCTCCAGCCCGAAGAGTCTTCGACTCCGAACCAGTGGGACAACGCAATAGAGGACGACCACGAACCCGATGGCGCTCTCAAGTGGAGAAGGACCTCAACCAACTTGGAGTGCGAAATTGGAGGCAGCTGGCTAAGGATGGTGCCATTTGGAGAGGTTTGTTGACCGCGGCCGAGGTTCACCCCGGACTGTAGCGCCACAAGGAGAATAAATATAACTTGTTTGGCACACGGTTTAAATTTTATAGCTGAAAAAGTGAGAGCATCGTTTCCTGTCCACCTTACCAGAACCGATCACAACCAGATGTGTTACGTGGTTGAACGCGGCATCATTTTATGCAGAAAACATAGGAGCTATAACAACAATATGATAATGTCCATCCATGTCGATGGATAGATCAAGTTGACGTGCAGCCTCCAATCGGGGCCCCCCTGGATAGCTCTCACTACACCCGTTGCGAGGTAACCCAATGCATGCAACGTTTCCCCTGCGGTTTGCTAGTGTGCTCCTGGAATGTCAAACCGCGACGTCAAACCGTGAAGAATTCTCATATGCTTTGATTTGCAAAAAAAGAATATTAACATCTAAAATTTATTTATAATAGTTTCTAAATAGATCATTGAAAAGATTATTAAAAATAAAATGTTATTAAATTATTTAAAATAGTTTGTTATAGATGATTTAAAAGTAGATCACTTAAGTGGTATTCTAAAAAAATTTAAATGGCTTTTAATCCATTCTATAATGAATTGCTTGTTTTTTCGTACTTCAAATCTTTCTACAATACATCACTATTATTGAGTTGTGCATAAAAGGTTTCAATCAATAATGCACAGTTTAAACGTATCTACACAATGTGTATTTGTTTCTCCTCATTGTATTTTCTTGGGGGTCTATTTCATCAATAAAATAAAACACACCACCTATATAGTAATATTTTCTTATTGTTGTTACCGCATACTCATACATTTCAGTGTTGGCGCTGTTGCCAACTATTTTCGTTAGCAATGTATCACTGCTTTGAGCTGGAGACGATGGCCATAATATACCCACTCGAGTGATTTTGGATGTATTTGCAAAGGATTAGTTTGAAAATTGTTACGGACTGTAACTTCTTGACCTTAACGCTAAGCAAGCAAGACATAACACCTCATATAGTTCGTTGCGTCTTGCAGCTGCAAGACTATGATTACTCATTAGATGCAGCATGTGGATAAGTAGTGCAACGAATATCCTGGTTCAAGATGGGAATAGTTTTGAGCAAAATCTTTCGATTTGTCAGTATAGAGATGAAGCTATCTGCAAAATACGTGACCAGTTAGAGTTATCCCAAAGCAAGTGCGCAGTGGGTTGGTGTATAGGGAACCAAGAACAGCATTCTTGCGCTCCAAAAAAATATTCCAACGTATCTTTGACAAAACAATTCTAGAAAATGACAAATCTAAGAAAAAGTATTTGTTCTTCTTTAAAAACTGGAAGGTAAAAATTAATGCGGACAAATGTCAATCGATCTTTTTTACAAGAAAAAGATCACCTTGCCATTTTCCTCAAAATACCTTACAAATGAATAACCTTGACATACCATGGGCTAGTTCTGTCAAGTACGTCGGGGTTTACTTGGATCCGAAACTAACCTTTGGTATACATATTAAAAATACCCTCAATAAGTTAAACATCGCCACTAAAATACTCTATCCATTGATCAACCGGAAGTCGATGTTGAGCCATAAAAACAAAATGATTATGTTTAAGGTGATTTTTCAATCATTGATAACTTACGGATCTCCTGTATGGGGTAATTGTGCGAAAACACACATCAAAGAACAAAATTCTCAAAATGATGTTGAATTTACCCTGGGACTTTTCAACAGCGATTTTGCACGAAAAAGCTGGAGTTATTCAAGTCGCCCGAAGAATCGAAATCCTCAATGAGAAGTTTTTCTCAAAATGTCTATTAGTCGAAAATACACTAGTTACTGAGCTTACACCGCTCTAAATTATTTATTTGTTTATCTATCTACTTATTTATTTATTTATTTATTTATTTACTTATTTATGTACTAACCTATTTATTTATTTATTTATTTATTTATATACTAACATATTTATTTATTTATTTATTTATTTGTGCACTGACTTATTTATTTATTTACTAACTTATTTATTTATTAATTTATTAATTTATCTATATATTTAATTGAATATATATTTACCTATTTATCTATTTATTTATTACTTATTTTCTATTCATGTACTCATTTAATCATTACTTGGTTTTGTTGTATGTCCGTTTACAAATATCTGCATATGTTTTTATCATTTAACTCACAAAATGTAAATCTATATATATAATTAAATGAAGCTTTTTTTCATAGTTTTCCTTCAAATCCCATTTAAACAAACGAATGCAATTATCTAAAATATACATTTTTCAGTAGTAAGATAAAATTGTACTATCATATCTCTGTGCAAGCTGTGTAAAAAAAAGCTATATGTATATTCATCTATGAAACAAATGTCTATCTATCTATCTATATGTTTTCTTGGTGGTAGATGCATTTACGAAATTTGTGAGATTATTTCCCAAACGCTCTGCGAGCACTAGAGAAGTGATATGGCACCTGCAAGCATATTATCAAATATATAGCCAGCCAAGGATTCTGATCTCCAGGGTTGCCGGAGTTTGCATAATATTTGCAAACTAATTTGCACATTTTGTCATGCACATATTATGCATATGCAAAATATGCATGCAAAATATCGTTTTCAACTCTATTTTCAATGAGCCGAAATTTGGTATCATCAGAATTTGCTTATCTTAATTGTCCACGTGTGTACTATCTGAATCTCACCAATTGTATTATTTTCGGAGATTAATTTAATTTTTATTACCCATTACCCACATGAAGACAAGACAAAGTGCAGATTTGATGTAATACAACTTGCCAAGTTGTGTTTTAATTACTTGAGACATGCTTATGCATCAAAAGGACGTTTTTCAAAAGCTGGACGCCGTATAGGGAATAGGAGGAATAATTCCCTTCCTAATAGCAACAAGAATCGCTACAACTTGCCATAGAAATATGCTGGTAGAACTTGCAAACGCAAAGATAAAGGAACATACGCTTTGGAGAACAGACTCGATTGTAACTGCTCTAATCGATCAAGGATCCCAATCAGTGAGGAGTTAATTAAAATTCAATTAGATTACAATTACTACCATCCGCAATTAGCATATAATTGAATTAAATTGCAATTACTTGCACCAGTAATTATTAAATATTATAATTAGAAGACAGTAATTGTAAATAAAATTCGAATTACAATAGTATGTAATAGCAATTAATAATAATACTAATAAATTAATAAAAAACAATTACATCCATGTAACACAAGGAATACACCCCAACCATTGGCCACACATTCAATTATCCATGGTATGAGCACCGAAGGAAATATATTTGCTGATTGTATCGGATGTATTACCCAAATTTTTAACAGATGGATTAATCAAGGGTCTGGTGAACACGCCCATGGCACAGAACACAAGGTTCGGATGAATATTTTCTGGAGCAATTAGAATTTATAACCACTCCAACAATAAAGAAGTAAAAGCCAGTGCTCACGTCATATATCAGTGTGTGTACGATGGATGAAGATTTAAAGAGATTTTGGGAGTTTGGGAAAAGAACCCAAAGATTAAGTCTGCGGAAAATAAAATGTACGAAGATGCCTACAAGGTTGACCTACGGTTCAAAGGAATCTGTGTTCATTGTTACTTCGGTGGAGATTCTATCCTGTCCTTTTCACAACTGACATCGAGAAGATGTACCGCCAGATACTAATCGACCAATACGACCAATATCTACAACACATCCTGTGGAGAAAAACTTCAATGGGCCTCTTGAAGGAATACGTCCTTAAAACTGTAATTTATGGGACGTCATCTGCACCGCATTTGGCCACCAAAACGATATGTGAACAAGGTTTTGTTTAATGGACTCTATGTGGATGATTGTCTATAAGGCACGAATTCACTAAAATAGTGTCAACCCCTTCAGAGGGAACTGGGATCAATTTATCGATGATTACGTCAAATAGTCCAGCTTTCATAACGGGGCTTGTTGAAGTTGAATTAATTCTACTGTGCGAACCTGTTACAATCTTTGATCCGTTCGGATGGCTGTCTCCAATATAGTATAAGTGGAAATATCCAACTAAGAATTGAGAAGTTGGTTAACTAATGCTGAAATAAAAACGAACCTGTAACACCCTCTCGATGTCCTCTGAAAAAAAAAAAATTATCAAAGTACACTGTGGACTCCATGGACTGTTAGTAACGTCAAAACTGAAAAAAGGAACAAGGGTTGTCCACTGACATTGATGACATGATTATGGAACCCAAAAATAAGGATATATATGCCATCAGAGCAAAGATTCTCTAGCAATGATCTTGAGAGTATTTTGAGCGGTATTAATACTCCTATCATCATCACCGGTGACTTCAACTCATGGGGTCCTGGAGTTCGCGCACAAGAAATAGCCGCGCAAAAATAATCAACCACTTTATTACTAATTCCGGCCTTGCAGTCTTAAAAGACGGTCGTCCGACGCATTTTCGACCCTTGAATCATTTACACACGTTGACCTAACATTGGTTTCACCATCTCTGATTCCAAATTCCATATGTTCTGTTTCCGATCAATTACACGGAAGTGATCACTTTCCAATCACCACCACCATATCCTTAGGCAAAAATACAACACCCATAAAATTGAAATAAATTTCCTATTGAACAGGGTAAATTGGGAACAATTCAATCACTTCTCTCAAAAGAAATTTTACATATGAAAGTTCCTTGTAATATTAATCATCAAGATGCCCTTTAGCTAATTTATATTAGATCTGCAGCTAACATTTCTATTCCGCAGTCAACAAACAATACTGACAACAAAGTTGTCCCGTGGTGGAACAAGGAGTTAGCTAACCTCCGCCAGATTAAACAAAGAGCGTGGAGATTCTTCAAAATACATTCTAGCTACAACAATCCCATAACCTACCGTAAAGCTAACTACAAGTTTGTTAAAGCTGTAAAGGCAGACAAAGTTGTGTGCTTTGAAAAGTTCACCGCTAACATAAACCCAAATTCCACATCTAAAAAATTATGGGCCGGTATAAAAACCCTCACTGGCGACTATGGCCCGCATTCAATAAAAGTTATAAGAACAGAAACAAAAAAGATCACATGCCCACAGGAAATTGCCGAACTTTTTGCCAAAACATGGAAACTTTCCGGCGATGATTCAAACTTTCACCCTAAGTTCATAAGAGAAAAGCACAACTTAGTAATACCATCTTATACTGCCAACCCTTCCACAGCTCTAATAGAATGTCCTTTAAATATGACAGAATTGGACAGCTGTCTTCACCTTCTCAAAAGAACAACCCCTGGGTTTGGCCGCATTTCTTATGCCATGGTTAGAAACAGTTCCACAGCCTTTAAAATAAGGTTACTGGATCTGTTTAACCACATATTCAATGTCGGAATAATTCCACACGCAGGCTCTGTTCCAATACTTAAGCCCATTAAAGATCCTTCCGTTATCTCAGGGTAACGCCCCATATCGCTACTTCCATGTGCAGGCAAAATTTTAGAAAGAATGTTATCCAGACGCTTGCTCTGGTTCCTTGATAGAAACAATCTTATCGACTACCGGCAAGTGACTTTCAAAAAAGAACGCGGAATCATCGACGCGCTCCTTCACCTGGATGAAGTCATCACATCAACTCTGTCAGGAAAAATCATGTGTCAACCTTTTTGATTGATTTCGAAAAGGCATTTGACAGAATTGGCATGCACGTTGTAATGAAACAACTAATCAATTGGCAAGTTGGACCCAAAATACTAAACTACATCAAGTCTTTCCTAAGTAATAGATATTTTCACATCACTTATTCATCGACCCATAGTTTAAGAAACGGCATTCCTACCGGTGGTCCTTTCTATGATTGCATTTTACGAAATCAGTTCTATTGTTGATCGCCACAACATAGTTGGTCACACTTTCTATGCCGACGACTTGATTATTTATTCTAAATGCAATGACTTAACGTTAACTCCGCTAAAATTCTCTGTATTGTATTCGATTCAAAATGTACATTTAGAAACCATTGTACAAACTTAAAAAATAGTCTTCCTACCTACTAGGGTTAACATAATAAAATATCTCTCTAGTAACAGCTACTGTAATGTTAATACTGTCATAAATGTAATCAGATCTTGTATATTGTCAAAGATCGACTATGGTTTAGCGATTTATAGTAAATGTTCAAAGTCTTCCACTCAACTCATCACATCACCATACCACGCAGCCATCAGAAGCGGCTTAAGGACTTTTCGCACTATTCCAATTCGAAACCTTCTCACAGACGCTGGATTACCACAACTAACTAAAAGAATCGACCATCTTACTGCAGGTATGATTCAAAAAATTAACTGCTCCAGAAGGTCACCTATTCACAACGACTCCAAAAATATTTTAAAACGGAAGAAGAACCCAAAGTTTCCTTCAACTCTAACCTCCGCTCTCACGCCGTAATCACCACACTCAGCAAATATTCCATCTACTAGTAGCGACGTCTTTAAAGCCAAGTTTCTCAAAATGGCAGGCAGCCACAAGAAACAAGGATGGAACTTCTTGCTTACAGATGCCTCAAAGTCTCAAAGTCACACGATGGGGCATCATTTGCTGTTGTCGCTGAAGACTTAACAACCATTTATAAAAGGGTTTCTTCCAGCATTACCCTTAATATTCACACCTGAAGCCTTTGCCATTCTCACTGCAATTAACAAGTCCAAAAATAATAAAACTATAATTTTCACTGACAGTCTGTCCTCTGTATCAGCTATTAAAAGTATAAAAAATTATAGTGAAGTAATCAAAGCCATCCGCGACAAGCTCATTTACAGGAACGTAAACCTAAAAATTGCTTGGATCCCAAGGCACTGTGGAATAAACGGTAGAAGGCGGACACTGTAGCCAAATCAGCTCTAAAGGAACCTCTTACCACTTTCTATGCCTACAACAAAAAAAAACATAAGAAACCATCTACTTAAGACATGGAAATATAAGATAAAATTTAATTGAGTAAACTATCACCATATTTACACGCAATTCAATCCCAATGCCGAAAAAGTCATGTATCCTAAAGACACACCGCATAAGAAGATAAAAATATATATTAGACTGCGAATGGGCCACACGAACTTAACACACAAACAGCTCATCACGAAAAAAACCGTCGCTTTGCCACTTCTGCCACAAAAACCAAAAGCATGTAATCAAATTAATTCAAAAAGTAAGACTATTACTCGTACTAATTTATCGGATCTTCTAAAACAAATATCATACGATAATGTAAATAAGTCATATAGGCTGATATCAGCTCTTAATTTAGAAAATCTTATATAGACTGCATTTCTAGCTAAAAGCTCTAACAGCTCCAGCTTTATGTTTATAATTATTGGCAATAAACGTTAAGAGAACGTTAAGACTCATAATATGAAAAGAGTTATGGACTCACTACATATGGACGTTTGTAACACCAGAGAAAATAGCGGTATTTATAAATTGCAGATCAAATGGTGAAGAAATAATTCTAAATGAGACGGGCATTATTCATTTAATTTGACGGTGTCATCCAGTCCAAGGCCACAAGTCTAAAAGCAAAGATACTCAAGAAAAGCGGTGTGATGAATGGATTTTAGCAAGATAATTGCTACAATGAGCGCAGCGTTATAGCCACATACGCCCGTGAGGCTGCATTAAGCGATTGACTTCACAAAAAGTTCTATGTGGTAGAACTTTCAATATTGTAGTAGAGTCACTATTTTTACATTGAAAAAAGCACTCGAGTCTTGAATTGGTTTAGACTACACATACAAAATTCAAACCATTGCTCTAAACTTTCGCCGCAGGCTAACTAAGTTTAAAATACGTGAAACCTGGTACATATTACACACCAAAATGAAAATTCTTACTGGGTACTTGTTAGAAAAATGTGTAAAATATCTTTAACTTGGTATCATAGAATTTATAATTATATTTAAAATGTACCGATTAAAAACAAACAAAACTTGCTGTCTATATTACAATTTAAACTGACTGAAATAGAATTTCAAATTTTCCGCCGATAGATCTGGAAGGTCTTTGGAATCGGAACTCGAGCGGAGGAATTGCTAAAAACGAGTAAGTTCTTCTAATCCTATGTAATTATTTCTAATATATATGTTTTATAATTCATTCAGAGAATAAACGCAATGCTTAATTCAAACAACAATCCTGTCTGATTTCTACGTCCATTGCCGTGGACGGAGGGACAAAATTGTATTCTTCTTTTTTATGAAGAAAATCCATTTAATAAGAATATCTTGCGCCTCCAGCGTATTCTAATACGCATGTCAAGTACCAGCCAACCAAGGCGTAGTCCGCGCACAAGAACAGGGATATTGCCTTTAGACTCATTTTAAGTGCATCAACTTAACAGTCCCAGAATCAAGCGACCGCGATAATTCAGAAAGCGACTTCGATAATCCTGTAATTGAAACACACGACGTGGAAGAGTCTGCAACGACAAGGACGATGGAAGAGTTTTTGCAGCAGATAAGTCAAATGCGATCACAACTGGAGGAAATCACTTCCAATGCCGTTGCAGAAAAAGCTGAATGTATCCGCCTGCAGGACTTCTGAATCAAGTTCCAAAAACCTCGACATCTGCAGTAGCTGCAACAACTACTGTTATTGTCCCAGCAGTTGCTCACACGTCGACGATGCCAATAACTACGACAGTGAGTGCTCCCGCTGTTTGTGCCTCGTACTCAATGCCCTTCTCAGTGTACCAGCCGTCGCGGGATTCTTAAACTGCAACAACAGCAGCATGCCCATGTATTAGACCTCTGTTTACGCCAACACAATCCTTAACGCCACTTCCAAATTTCCCTCCACGTTGTTTTTCTTAGCAGTCGGAAGACGCAAGCAATGGATATATTGGCAAGCAACAAGACTTACCTCCACTCACTGGCAGACACGTGAGTCCGGAAGGCAAACTCGAGATGTTGGTATCCTTTGCCACAACAGTGCAGAGTCTTTCGACGTTCTTGGAGGTGAGTGGCTTGCACCAACATCTGGCTAACCCAAAATTAATCGATGAACTAGTGACAAAGTTAACTATGAGCAAACGACTAGAATGGGCTCAACGGAGCGTGAGTATTGTAGCATATCCAACCGTCCACCACTTTGCTGAGTGGGTGACCGATATCGCTAAATTTGTTTGCTTGGTTGCAAACAAGTTTATTGCCGCCAATACATGCAGAGCAGAAACCGGGTCCGAAGAAACTTCTCCATGTATCTGGACAAGATGCTTCCGCCAGAAGCAAATGCCGCCACTTTGACAAGAAACAGCACCCAGTTGCGGAGTGCGATCTTTTCACTAAACTAGTGTTTCAGAAAGGTGGGAGTTTGTTAAGAAAAACAGACTGTGCTTTTATTGCCCACAGTACGGTCATGGCCTTCGTTCATGTAGAGCCAGGAAGAAGTGTGGAATTGATGAGTGCGATAAAATGCATAATTTCTTATTACACGAGCCGCCGAAGCCAACAGTCGACGTCGGATGTTCAAGCTCTTTGCATAGTTGTCACGTGCATTCTGAAGCCTGGATTCTTTTTCGTGTGCTGCCTGTTAAAATCTATGGTAATAACATCGTTGCATCAACATAAGCACTATTCGATGAAGGTTTCTCAGTCTCTATAATGAGTGTAGATCTGTCCAGACGATTGGATTTGAATAACAGTCCAAATAAATTGAAGCTCTAATGGTTTGGAAAAGGGACCATCGCAACGGACTCGTTCGCGGATATAAGCGCAGATAAAGAAAGTGCCAAGAGATACAGTATGCGAGGTATACAGACTGTGTACGATTTTAAACTGCCTTCCCAAACAGCCAATGTGGAAGAACTTGTAGACATGATGCCGAATTCTCATCTAGATAGAGAAATAATTTTATTCCTGATAATCCTTTAGTAACCCCAATTAATATTCAATTTTAATGATATTTTGTATTTGCTTACGCTATTTTACGATCCATTCCTTATAAATTAGGTTTTGCACAAGTAATATCAATTTTAATAATTATACCATTTTATAATTTAATAAAGTTTCGACGAATTGAATTCTACCCTATTATAATCAAATTTTATTTTGATATATAGTAACTATTCTAATTTTATTAACATGAATTAGAGCACGACCAGTAGAAAACCCATTTATTATTATTGGACAAATTTTAACAAATGTTGAGCGATTCAAAAAACGTCATATTGGAGAGCAATCAGGATAGTCAATGGCGTTGGGTGCCTTTCAGAATGAACCCAGCTGATGAGGCTACGCGAGTACGCTACCCACCAAAGCTGAACCTCGAAAGTAAATGGATTATCGGTCCGGAATTTCTTCAGCTGCCTGAAAAAGATTGGATTGGCACAATTGCCAATGAAACGTCTCACACCATACGCAAGGCCTATTACGGACGCAGGTCTCGACTATTTCGGGCCACTGTAGATAACTATTGGACGACGGAGAGAGAAGAGATCGGTCGCACTCTTTACGTGTGTGACGGTGAGAGCTGTGTATCTTGAAATAGCTGCTTGCCTGTGTGCTATGTATTCGCAACTTTGTTAATGGCCGTGGTATTGCGAAACGCATTAGATGCGACAATGGCACCAATTTCATCGGGGCAAAGGTGCTTTTGAGTGCAGATATTTTTGACACCGAAGCATTCAAAGCTGAACTTTCGTTAAAGGCATCGAGTGGTTGTTCAACTGCCCATTAAACCCACATGCAGGCGGTTGTTGGGAGAGGATGAAAATCGGAATTCGGTGAAAAAAGATCTTTCACATACTCTTTGCGAGATTGCACCAAGATTCGAGACGTTACAGAGCGCCTTAATAGAGGCTGAAAATATTACAAGCGGATGTCCACTAACGCACCTGCCCGTCTCAGGCGATGATGAGAACCTTTGACGCCGAACAATTTTTTGTTGGGTGTTCCACTGGAACTTCGTCAGATCGACAAACGAGCTTTTTGTTTCAGGATCGCTTCTGGAAGAGATGGATGACCAATGGATTCATGGACGGATAATAAGAGTTGTTTCAGGCCAAGAAGGACAAATTCGTTTTGAGGAAGTGAAAACAAGCGCAGGAACTTTTCGCCGACCTGTGGTAAAGATAGCTGTTTTTGATGCTAGTGAGACTTCTGATCTGGAGTGCCTCGCGCGGGTGGGTCATTGAATAATTATATTCAAAATGTAACTTCGGCACACGTGCCGATTCCAAAACAACCAAAATTTGCTGTCTATCTGGCAATTTAAACTGAATGAATTAAGCGCCAAAAGAAACAATTGTATTTGTCTTTGGAATCGGAAAAGAGTAAGTTCTTCTAATCCTATGTAATTATTTCTAATATATATATATTATGATTCATTCAGAGAATAATCAGCAATTCTGTCTGATTCCTACGTCCAGTGCATGTGGACACTTGGCGATTTATTATTAAGTGAATAGAACTTACCTTGAATATTGACGATGATGCTTTGGGGAGCATACGGAACATGAATCATCCGAACAACTGCTGACAGAACTGTTTGACCGCGACCGACACGAATTCTAAAATTGAACTCATTAATTTAACGAAGAATCATTATCAGATCAATAGATTTACTCTTGGGGGTGGCGATGGTGGTCTTTTAGATCGAGGTAAAATTTGTCCTCGTTTGTTCAGCGGTAATGAAGTGCTTCCACTTGGTGAACGACGTCGGACCGAATGAGCTCCACTGGGTGAACGACGGCGACCGAGAGGAGAACGTGGCGACCGAGGCGATTTACCACGACGTAAATTACCCAGTGGATCAGGGGGCGAACGTGGTCTCGGACCTGTACGACGACCTACAGCTTCAGGCGAACGCGGTAGTATTATTCGTCTTCCAGTCTCTGGAGATCGCGGGCGGCGATCAATCGGCAATGGTGACAATCGGCGAACGTGGTCAGAGGGAGACCGGCGGCGAACCTGCGGTGAAAGCGGCGGCGTCTTACGTAAACGCGATCGACTACGACTTCGGGACGAAAGTGATGGACGGTGATATGAACCCCCGACAGCACGCAAATTGCCACCAGCGGCACCGCTCATACTACTTTGACCGCCTCCTGTGTTGTAACGAAAGTTTCCTTCGCGGTCACTTTCACCCGAACTGCTTTCGCCTTGAATGTACATTTTTTTATAACCCGTATGACGCCAGCGATTTGGATCCTTTTCTTCCACTTCTAGTAATTTTTTATCCCAGTAATCATTTGTATTGGCTCGTGCTTTTTTCATAACGTTATCAATTTCTTTGCGCTTTCCTGCAGGTAAACTTGGATCTGAAGGTAGTTCAAATCATGTCCATTAAACGATTAAGGCATTATAAAAGTGATTCTCAACAAAGTTCTAAATGTTTGTGTGATGTATATTAAATGACCAATACATATTTACATACGTACATACATATACATACATACATGTATGTACATATTTTGATATTGTAGTCGAATTAAAATCGGAAAATAATATTGTATTGGTATATATGACCAGATGTAACCGATTACAAAATAATGACAATATGTTGTGTTAAAAATACATGCTAATCTCAGCCCATCTTTGCATTAAGGCAGAAGACTAACATGAATAACAAAAATATGAACTCAATAAATAATCATATTCCTTTCAGGAACGTGTAATTGCCGTTGATATGTACCTGTAATTCTTGCAATAGCGGGCTGCCTATCCATGCGTAGCTTTGGATTGACGTCCCGTCTTCTGGGCATAGACATTCTTTGTTTTTAATACGATCTAACCACACTATTTAAACTGACTTTATTTTTATGACTAGCTCCAATATAGAAAGCGTAATAGAAAAGTTGTGTTAAGTTGAAACACTTTGCTAAAAGACTGAAAGCTTTGTCGAGCAGTTACCAGGATTTGTATGTATATATTTTGTAAGTAAACCCGAATCGTCTATTTGCTGACAAACCCGCACGACATCAGCCTGCTATAGTCACTCGAAATCCTCGCGATTGTTAAAGAATTGTTTTCAGTATTCTGGGTATGTTTTATGTTGTCTTCCGATTGCTGCAATATAGTGGTTAATATTTGGTTTGTTTAGTTGAATGTTGAAAATATTCCATTTTGGTATATTATAATATAAGAATATAAATACAAGCTAGGAAAACAAGTTTTCAGTTCGATGATTTCTACCAATGTTTAACAACGGAACTACATTGGATGATGCTTAAAGTATCTAAAGGAATTATCAGCAACCACGACGCGTTATGTACATACATACATATAACCAAAGGTGAGTATATACTTGTCCAAGATATATAATTCTCACTCAAATGCTTTTTCTCTCTGGGGTTAGGTATATTTGCGATTATTTTTTATTGTTTAGCCGTTTTGGTACATGAACGGTATTTGTATTCGCTTCATTTTTTTATGATATATTTGTTCCTTCGAGGAAACCCAAATAGAGCGCATTCCACTTTCAAACGACCGATGAAACCCGCGCGGATGTTTCATATTTTTGATAACTTTCCGTAATGCTCGAACAATAAAATTTAAATATATATACGTACTTGTTATACTAAATAAAAACTCACGCAACAATTCACAAATATTTGTTGACTTTAAACTTTAATTACAAGCAACTCTATAATATTTATGAGCAACATTAGGCGTCGGCCATTATGCAGAACAGAAGGCATAAATGAACTAATAGAGATATTCAACTTTCCAGGCCAAAATGCAAAGACCTCCCACAAAACACGCATACTTCTTTATTTGGAGACAATATTTCACGCATACTTTCACATTTGGGGTAGTTTGAACAGCTGCTTACCCCTCCCAATCATTTTTTCCACTGATAGTTTCAAATAAATTTCCAAAATGGTTAACTTGCCCACAAACTGGAAACATTCCATGAGTAGGTTCGTCAAGTTTAGCAAAGTAAATAGTATTATAATATGCGTAGGAGATGTTTATTTAGTAATTAGAATTTAAAAATTAAAACAAACTTGTAGAAACTGCGAATAATGGAAATGGACGAAAATAAACAGGACGAATTAAAATTGTTTTTGCACAATATATGTATGTGATATAAGTCAAGAACAAATATTCCTTTGGAATATAGTTTTATATTAAGTAGAAAAACTAGAAGTGTTTTACTAATCGATAATGTAATGTTAGCATGGCAATACGATATAATTCAAGTCAATTTTGTTATTTTCTATTAAGGTGTGTACTTCATAGCATATATTCCAATATTCTTCCAGTGGTGTGAACATACCTTCTGAACACAATCGGTCATTTAAGCTTCTCCTAACTTTGATGGTGGATACTAATAGTTTGATATAACGCTCCAAAAATGACGTTTTTTTTTTTTTAATAATTACTCTCTTTCACCTCATTATCTTGAAGGGGAAGTCTTTCAGCTGTTCGAAACGGCTTTCATGTATTCACAGGCGCTACAAAAACAACAAGCTCGAGGTAAGAGACTAGGGTGCTGGATATCTTAGTTCATTTATGGTGATAATAGAGAAGATGATATGCAAGTTCAACGTTTCTTGCCCCTGAGATTCATCTGACAGCGTTTTTAAAACATTAAACAGCTGTTTCACTGATATAGTCTGTGAATACGAGTAAAGCTCGAGATCGGCTGACGACGTGCCAGTGAGTATTTATAAGTTTATGCGAACGTCTGATGGAGTGAGTTATCGGAGGTTTTAATCTATTTTGAGCGCCAGATATCCACCATCAAAGAAGGAGGGAAAATAAAAGGCAAATGTACCATATGTTCACAGAATGCATTCAATTATGTTCTTTTTATGAGAGTGGAATATTCCATTACAAACGACGTTAAATTTGAAAACAAACAAGTTAACGATAGATAAATGTAGGTCTGTTTCTGTACTTTCCGCATCAAATCCTTAAGACTGTATTTTTTTAAGGAGTGAGGGGTAAGAACCTCTCAGAGTCAGATATAAGAGATCAAGGATTTACCTATCTTCCCCCAATTTTACCCCTAGTCCACAAAAGAGAGGAATGTGAGAGTAGTGGAAATCCCTTATAAATAACAAACACTTTCACAATAACCATGGTTCCACCACAATATGGCGGCCGATTCTTGAATTTTGTGGGATAAGAGAGAGAGAGATTTTTGGCGACTTGACACAAAGATTCCTGTCAAAAGGCTGTGGCGACCTCTTACAGCGACTCCGGTAAACAGGAGTAGAGTTTCCTGTATGAGAGGACAGATGTCGGCGGTCGCACCAGAGAGATTTCACAGGCATTCCAAGCTACGGTTAAGCTTAAGATAACTGTAATAAAATTAAGCATTCGTCTTTGCTCTTTCATCCAGTTAATTTCGTGTACAATAAAACTTTCCTTTTGCCTATTGCGTAGAAAATTAAGTTGTTAACCATTCATGTAACTTTTCAATAAAACCGTTGTTGTATTTAATAATTAACCAAGTGTGTTTCATAAGCTAACCAAACCAGCTAAATATCCATGGATTTTGTGTTAAAATCGTGTGAAGTTGGCCACAACCATGTACTATTGTTCAAAGAGTGTTCAGTTGATTCATCATTTTAGTGGTAGGATTGGGTGAATAAAAATGTTATGCCACGTATTATTCACGGGAATAGTTTTCATCGATTTAATCCATTAATGTAATATACCGGTCAGCGTCAAGATACAAATGTCTCGATAGGGAACATTTGTTGTGAACGAGCCCTTATTTTTTTTTTTTTTTGCTTTCTATGACATCTGTGTTTTATTATGTATTTTTATTATTATATTTAGTATACATCAAGTCATTGAACAGACAAAATCATATTTTTTCATCGTATTAAAAATGTCGAATTTGGTACCAGAAAGTGATGATTTACGGAAAGCATTTATTGTTTGTTTTTATTTGAAGAAAAGTGCTGCAGAGTCGCATTGAATGCTTGTCGAGGCATATGGTGATCATGCTCTATCAGAAGCAATATGCAATAGATGGTTTCAACGGTTCAGAAATAATGATTTTGATGTGAGAAATGAAGAACGTGGAAGACCACCAAAGAAGTTTGAAGACGCCGAATTGCAAACGATATTGGATGGAGATGACACTTTGAGTCAAAAGCAAATGGCAGCAATGTTAAATGTTGCACAACAAAGAATTTCTGACCGTTCAAAAGCTATGGGAAAGATCCAAAAGTGTGGAAAATGGGTGCCACATGCATTTAATGAAAGACAGATGGGAAACCGAAAAAACACTTGTGAAATTTTGCTTCAAAGACATGTAAGAAAATTGGCTTTGCATCGGATTGTTACTGGCGATGAAAAATGGATTTATTTTAAGAATCCTAAACGGAAAAAATCATGGACAACCATCAACATCGACTGCAAAACCAGATCGATTCGGCAAGAAGACAATGCTGTGTGTTTGGAGCTCCTAAAACCTGGTGAAACCGTTAATACTGATCGATACCGATAACAAATTATCAATTTGAACCATGTATTGATCGAGAAACGACCAGAATTGGCCAGAAGACACGGCAAGGTAATTTTGCCCCATGACAATGTACCTGCACACAAAGCAAATCCGGTTCAGGATACAATCATAACATTTTTCCCACCCGCCGTATTCAGCAGACTTGGCTCCTTCCGACTACCATTTGTTTTCATCGATGGAACACGCATTGGCTTGGTAGCACTTCGAATTCCTACGAAGAAGTCGAAAATTGGGTGTCTGATTGGTTTGCGAAAGACGAACAATTTTATTGGCGTGGTATTCACAAATTGCCAGAGAGGTGGTCAAAATGTGTAGAAAACAATGGCGAATACGTGAACATACGCTTTGTTTGTTTGCTAGCCCCTCCACCATACTTACACGTATTCACAGACATGGCCGGGAAAGCTTACTAAAAACGCTGTCAGATGGAATCAAGGGGCAAGAGAGGCAAAAGATGGATATCTCTTTGCTCTCTTATTTCTGATTGGAACACTCGATTCACTGCTGACGAAGCCCAAGGAGTTGACACACGCGCTGCCACAGCCGTTAAAGTCTACATGGATAAAACAGCTGTTGCTACGGCTGTCACCGCCGCCAAAGTCTACACAACTCATGTACCCGCTGGCACCGCTGTCACCGGTGCCAAAATCTACACAGTTGATGTACTCGCTGCCACTGCTACCACCGCCGCCAAATCCACGCAACAGGCACTCCCACTGGCCCTACTGCTGAAATTTCAGCTGTCACCGCAAATGTCGAAATTAATATTTCAGTTGCTGCCGGCAACACCGCTGCACAGCTGTGGATTCTGCGAATGCAACGAGTGGTGCTCGAACTACAGGAACAAATCCGAACAATGGGAACGACCGATTGACATAGTCACAATTGGCGCATAAACTTAGAAGAATTAGATGCTGCAGTTCCAAAGTACAATGGTGATGATCATTACGACATTATCAAATGGTTCGTACAGCTTGAAGATTATACGATCACTTACGGATACACCAAAAAGGAACAATGCCAAGCTGTGCGCCGATGTCTGGATGGGACTGCGAAGCAATACGACTTCAACCTGTGTATAGTAGCTTACTATAAAGCTGGGTTCATCTATATGTTTAGAAGAACAGTCACGTGACTAGAAGTGTATCGGCAGTTACAAGCCCGGACGCTGGAAAAATGTGAGTAATGTTTGAGTTATGTTGTGGCCATGCAGTCAAAAGGAGCTAGTCGAAGTCAAGGATAAGGGACGCAGTTGCCTCGCTATCACTGGAACCAACCGATGTCTCTCCGGGTGCTAACGAAGATCCTTCTAAGAACGCACAATTTATGCAAAAGGTAAAGGTGACTTTTTCATAATTGTAATCAAATCTCATTGACTCTGGTAGTTCAATTAATATAATACATCGCTTAAACGTCTCGAGATTTGCCGGATTGTCACATATTTCAGTGCCAATTAGATACCGCGGCTTGCGTAAACTCTGAATATGCACTTATGGTACAATATTATGCAAAGTGAAGTTTCGCGATTAAGCAAAAACCGTTTTTTGTATAGCTACACCAGTTGAAACGATAACAATGTCGCTGATCCTCCTGATCCTTTAATATATGATTAGAGCAAACTGCAATTGATAAAATTGAATTAAATAAACTTATGAATTTAAATGTGAGTGCAACTGGTTTCAATAAATAAGAAGTAGTAGTTGATGATCCAAGTAAACGACCCTGCTCACTTTAGCCCAAGAAATTTCTGTGGCTAGTTATTTGTAGTTTGTTTTTTGATGTGTCAAAAACTCGAATATAGTACAAAAGTACAAAATAAACAATAAACAAAACGAAATTGCAATAAAATCCCTTTTTTTTAATTTATATGTTTTGCTGTTTTATTTTGTTCTGCATTTTTATGCATAAATTCGCTGTTTTTTTTTTTTTGAATTTCATTTTTTTTTTATTTTTTTTTTTAGCAACTTACACTAGAAAAAAATGACTAAAATCTATCTTAATATCTAACAATTCGAGTTCTTAATTCTATCCTACTGACCCTTCGCGGGTACTTTAAAATAATCTAATCTATGTAACATATATATTTGCCTTTCGGCGTCTGAACTAAAAATTTGGTTTTTTTTAGTCCTTAGAACAAATTTTATTATTTCTTACTTATATATATATGTGGGTGGCGCTACAGCCCGTAGAAGGCCAGGGCCTAGCTTCTCAGCATTCACTCGTGTTGTGCATGCTATTGTTCTCTCATGAGTGGAATTACTTTTTTACTTACTTTATTACTTTACTTATTTACAATATATAGCCTAACTTAATCTATGTCCGTAACATTACGGACGTGTACACAAGGGCGTGTGTGATATGTGTATGCGTAACATATATAATACACACGCCTTTGTCCACCTCTTTTTTTTCTATTTTATTTATGTTTTATTTTATTTTTTTTTTATATTTTCCTTAATCTACCTTACAACTAAGTAAGTGGGCCGTTAAACCACTGTAAAAGCTATTATTATTGTTTTAGTCAGGAGCGGGCGAAGGCAGGGACAGGTTCTGGTGTAGCCACCAAAAAAAGTGCCGCTCCTTATCACTCTCTCTCCGGTCACGAGCAGGGATCGCTCTACTGAACCGGAGGAGATCCTCGTGTTCGCGGGCGACGTCCGATTCGTAGAGGAGTCGCCTGTCAACTGTTCGGCGTACCGCGTGGTAGATTACAGGGCATCCTTCCGTGTTCTGGATCAGGCCGATCGAATCCAAATAGAGGAATGCTTCAGGTGGAACAAAGCCGTAGTGGCGCACCATTTCATGATACATATAATTGGGGTAGTAAGCCCCGAAAATCAGACTGTTGGTAGAAGTCATACTTCTTGCAATGTGACTTCTTATTAATTTAATGATAAAATTATCTATCCTCTTCACGTTTGACCTGTTGTACAAGACCTTGTTAGAATAGTACTTCTTGTACTCAGACTCCGGTGTTCGATACAACCGGAGACAAGTCCTAAGACACCGTCTCTCGAATACCCCCATCTTTTCCATCCGGGAAGAACTCACGTTGAACCACAGGGGACAACCTTACACCATGACAGGCCTTATGAGGGCCATGTAGCAGCTTACCTTCACCCTGGTATCAAGTTGGCTGCTGTAAAACAGCTTACCTGCCACAGCAAAGGCTTTTCTAGCATTGGTCAGAGCCCTTTCTATATGTTTGTCAAAATACAGAAAATGATCCAACCAAATGCCGAGATATCTAACTACAGTTTTCACAGCTAACGGCTGACCCTGCGGGTCAACTATGCCGAACTTCTTCCAGTCTATGCGCGTATCCCTTGAGGCCCTGGCCAGCGGGGTACGGAAAAGGATCGTTTCACATTTCTGAATGTTGATAAGCAGCTTCCAGTCATCGCAATATTTCAAAGTGTTGTCGAAGTCACGTTGCAACAAGGTATTAATGACTTCTACCTTAGGACCTGATCTGTACGCCACTAGGTCATCGGCATACGCGATTACGTGCGGTATTGACCTTAAAAGATCTGCAGTGAATATAGCAAACAATATCGGGAAACCAACAGCCCCCTGTTGTAGACCATTATTGATATTAAAAACTGTGGTAGAAGTTACACCGCCACTTTTAACGACGAACTTTCTACCTGTTATCATGTTGTATATCATGTATAGCAATGGTTTATGTAAGGTAAGTCCAACGAGCTTAAGGAAAAGGCCCTCTAACCAAACGGTGTCGAACGCCTTCTCTAAGTCGATTAGACAGGCACCCGTACACTCTTTCTTATTTTTGTTCCATTAAATGTCAGATACCAGTTTTGACGCGGCATGTGTGGTGTAATGCCCCGCCCTAAAACCAAACTGGTTGTCCGGGATAATATTGTTGTCCTCGACCCACGTTTTCAGGGCTCGAATGACAATCTTTTCGAAGACCTTGCTGATGCAAGGAAGAAGACTTATCGATCGGAGGTTTGACGGAATGCTTTTGTCTTTGTCCCGTTTAGGGATTGGTTGCACCACAGCTGTCTTCCAATGTTCTGGGTAATAAGCATTATTGAGCGCGTTGTTGAACAGTGTAGTGTAAATGTCAATTGCCGCCGGAGGGAGATGATTAAGCAAAATGTTCTGGATACCATCTATCCCAGCTGATTTCTTGTTCTTCATAGATCTAAGGATCCCCAAGAAGGAGATCTTCTTGGGAAATCACTATATGGTTTCCATGATTGGCAACGGCATTGTTTGCCATATTTTCGTCATTGAATCTAGTAAAACCGTGATTCTCCAAACGCCATTGACTGATCTCATTATTGAGATAGAAGTGGTTTAACGAGGCTCTGTTGGTTCGGCGTACGAACCTCGTTGACCATATACACTCTCTGGAAAACAGCACCAATTGTTTTAACCTTCTCCTGGGGATCTTCGACCACGAAAAAGTCGTCATCTAGCCCAGCCTCACCTGGATCAATATCGATTGAGGTCAGTAGTTGTTCGTTGTCAGTTGTTCTGGGAAGTCGAACGATCTGAATGTCATTTTGATCTTTCCTCCTGAATATTTTATTTACTTGCGGGAACATACCCGGGTTGTTGGATCGTACAGCCCGGATTTTATTGCCCCAGTGCAAGCTTATAGCTAAATTGTAATTAATTTTTATTAATTGTTGAAGGTTTTTGATCTCAGACTTCAGAGATCTAACTTCCGGACTTCTAGGGTCTGTAAACCGTCTGTGCAAGAGTTTAAGTCTTGACAGAAGTCTACTTTTGTGCACGTGAAGTGGGTCGATGGTGGTGTTCCGATAAATATCAATGTAATCGGAGTGCACTACCTTCGGTATTGTCTCCATTGTACGTATTATGGCGTTGTCCATTCGTTTGAGGTACCCATCAACCTCTTTGTTTGTAAGGTTTCTGTTCTTTGGTGGATTGATCGCACTCGACCGGAGTTCAGTGGATAAAGCCCTGAAGAAACGAGGCCAGCAAGCCTTATTGTAATTATAAGGATTTTTTTGGACATATTCCCCCAGTTCAACCACCTCGTTCGGGATCTGGATAACCGCTGAAAAAGCACGATGATCACTATCGTACTCGATCGTGGTTAAGCAGTTCCTTGTGCTTCTATCTATGTCATGTAAAGTCAGTCGTCTGTGCAACAATAGTAGATCCAGATAATTCCCGCTTCTGGGAAATGATGGTATCTCGGTTGCAAGCAGGTCTGCCTTCAACTCATCATGCTCACTCAACCAGGCATTCCCCCGGTTACAATTTCTATTGCAACCACATTCTCTATGCCTAGAGTTAAAGTCTCCTGCTATGATAAAATAGTTCTCTTCCGAGCCCAGACGTAGGCTTCCAAAAAGAGCTTCGAGCTCTGAAATGAAAATGTGGTCGAGATTTAAGTTATCGGGTGCATAGAGAGCGATCACGTATAGTCGCTTACCTCCCGAAAGCGATATGCGTGCGATGCACGTCTCTAGCAGCTGGAATTTACGCACTTCATTGCTATACATGATACTATGTTGAATGTTTTTTTGTTATTAGAAGAGCGACTCCGCCCCCATGGTAGGTGCGATCTCTCCGGACTATTACATAATTACTATACCTAAGCTTGTGGATTTGAGCATCGTTTCGCTAACCATTATCACATCAGGATTGTGGTCTCATAACAGGTTGGCGAAAGTGAGTTTTCTAGTTGTCCCTCTTACAGAATTTACATTCACCGCGAGGATGTTAAAGTCGATAGCTGCGCGCAGCCATTGTATTGACTATTGCGTTTGTTCGCCAAACAGCTCCGAGCCGATAAAGTCCAGTCGAGTTGCTTGTTGAAGGAACCGTTGTTCGAGTCGAGCTGTGCGCTCAGCTTGTTCAACAAGGCTTTTTTGGATCTAAGCCATCTGTGCTTGTATTGCCAGCAAGATGGAGCTGATATCCGTGTTCGCCTCAGGCTGCCTGGCCCCTAGGAACGGGGCTGCCGTTGGCACTGGTCTGTTGTGCCGGTCGTCTGCCTGATATCGCTTGGGGATACGAGACTCCTGGCGTAACAGCGGTAGTTGCAGCGCGGGGCATAGACCTTGCTCCTACCGTTTTTATGTTCCTTTTTTCGAACTTTTTCTTTAAAAGCTGGACCTTCGGACAGTCCCGATAATTGGAAAGGTGCCCTTTAGCTCCGCAAATAACGCATTTGAGGATGCTCCTGTCCTCGACCTTGTCCGTCCCTAAAGGACATTCCCCTCTATTGTGGGTTCCCGCGCATTTCACGCAGCGCGACGTAATTTGGCAGTTCGCTGCGGCATGCCCAAACCTCTGGCATCGAACACACTGCATCGTGTGCTTCGATTTCCTTAATGTCTCCCATTGAATAGCAATAGTCCCTAAGAGTTTAATTCTCTTAAGGCTTTCCAAATTGCTTTCGGGAGTCGCCTGTACCAAGAACATAGGGAGAAGCCTGTTCTCTCTGCGTGCCACCGCAGTGACAAATGGCTTAACGCCCACGATCTGGACATCATCGCTCTGCGCCTGGCGCAGTACCCTGAGGATGTCCTCCGGATCCGTATTGGGATCCATGCTCTTAAGCAGAGTTTGGAGTTTTTCTCCTCTTGGCGTATAGGAGTAGAACTCCATCCCTGCCCCCGCCAGTCCCTGCCTAATTGCTTCGTGCACTGCCATGTAGTTGCAGTACACAGTGTGCCTTAAGGGCATTCTATATTTAATAGCGAAAAGTATTTCTAGACCCTTCATTCTTTTAACGGCACACTTGCCTAGTGTTTCTTGGTCTTTTGTGGGGGACATCTCTCCCTCTTCTGCTTCTGCTGTTGTTGATTCTGCTGCTGCGGCATCGGCTGCTGTTGCTTCTGCTTCTGCTGCTTCGGTTTCTGCTGTTGTGCTGTTTGCTGCTGCTGTTGTTGTTGTTCTCGCTGCTTCTGCTTCTCTTGTGACTGCACTGCTTGTTGTTGTTGCATTGCAGATGTTTGAGCTGCTCTTCTCGCCGCTAGCTTATCGCGCATGATCTTGGCGATCGCGGCTAGTTCCCTCGATTGCTCCTCCAGCAATTTCTGCCTCTCCTATACTTCGGAGCGCTCCCTCACATCCTCCTCCTCGCCATCCGCCTCGGAGGATGATAGGTCTCGGTATCTGTTACCAGCGCCCAAGTACCGTCCTTCTCCTCCAACCGACTCATTCATAATTGCATCGTATCTCATACATAATTGCATCGTATGATTCGACTGAAGCTGTGTTTGTTGATGTTGTTGCCTTGCCGACGTGCAGGCTAACAGTTCTGCTGCTGTTGCTGTTTTTGTTGCTGCGGAGTTATGAGCCGCTGTCGTTTTTGTTGTAATTGCAGCTACTGATGGTGCTGCATTTGTTGTTGTTGAGGCTCTCTCTTCACACACAATGTGTCTCACAGATGTTAATTTGTAATAAATTTTAGTTTTTACTATAAAAAAATGTCCTATCACAATTGTCACCCTCGGGATCGAACCGCCGATGTTCCGCGCCGGAGTCTCGTACACTACGCACTAGGCTACTTCTGTTTTGATAAAATCGCAATCAAAACTTTTTCTGTACTCGCGTGATACTTTCAATCGGAGGAAAAAAGAAACACGTCAGTCCGTTTTGAAAGCCAGAGAGCGACTGTATAAATTCGCTGTCTCGTTCACAGTATGCACAAGGTTTTTATGTATAACTGTTCTGTGGCGCCGGGCGGCGCTGTCTCGTTCACAGTACTCCCGGGGTTGTTTATGTATAACTTCACTGTGACGCCGGCGCGGCGCTGTCTCGTTCGCTGGCAACACAACAACTACCCCTCCGGCAATATGTATAGGAACCCGTCTACTGTAACGTGCGAGATGTGTGCGTTAAAATAAAATACTTTATTATTAACAAAAGGCTGTTCATTCTATACAATATTTTTCTTTGCGAACTACACAGTATGGTGGTTGATGGTCAACTGCAGAGATAATGTAATGAAAGAGATGTTCATCTTTCCATTGGAAAACCCCTAGCCCACCACAAATCCACCTCAGATTTTAAGCGTTTCCGCTCTCAAGTCACTAATACACCTCGGATTCTAAGCGTTTCCGCTCTCAAGTCACTAATACTACTTTATATACAGAGCACCGCCATCTTGCTTTTATTATCTGCCCTCAATAGTGTCAAAAATTTGCGAGATTGCCCATGATAATGTCAGAAATGGCCCCGATTGGAAAGTATTCCAGGACACTGTTCGCTAAGCTTATACTTTTTAAAAGGAATTATTGTAGCTGTTTATTAATTATTCATTATAAAAAGTCGTCAATAAATGCCAATCATTCTAACAAACTAATTGTTATAAATATATTGACGAACATTACGGTTAGGAAAAATGTGAAAACATTTACAAAAATACTACAATTTATTTTCATATAGTAGTAGTACGTATTGTGGATTAAGGTAAGACTAAAAGTTATGTATGTACGAAATTTGATCTGCTATGTACTGCTCGTTAAAACATTCGTCTGAATTCTTACTTATTTCAAAATTTTGGCCCCAAAGATAACGTTTATAAAGTGAATTAAATAGAAATTGAAATTACAGAAAAATTATCAATATTTACAGCGGCCATGAATCTAAGAATCAAACAAGTTTGTCTATAAAAGACACACTTAAAATTTTAAAAAATCTTGATGATGGTGAGACGCGGGAAACCATTTATACGCAGTTTACTTCAAGCGCACTAACGCAAGCAAGGATAGGGATACAAAGAGATTTCATTCATCAAATTTTTGGATCCACTAAACAATTCGTCTAAATGAAATCTTTTTTCAATTACCCGAGGTACGCTTAAATGCAAGACCCGGTTCATTTAAGCGGGTTCGACTTAATCAGGGGAGAGTAAAAAATGTCCCCTGTCCATTTTAACCCAAGAAATGTCTATGGGTAGTTTTGGTTTTTTTTTGTGGTTTTCTGTCAAATCATTTGATGTGTCAATCTCGAATATAGTATTGGCGGCTATTCAACAATTTTGAATTAGTTTGAGTTTATTTGAACAAGTAGTTCAGAAGAATAGAAACCGAATTAAATGCCAAAAAACCCTGTTTTTTAATGTACCTGTTTTGCTGTCTCTCACATCATACAGAAACCAACAAGCATAAGTTACACATTTTCGTTCATTCTGAGAGGTTCTTATCTCCACTCCTTAAAAAATGACAGTCTTCAAAATTTGGTGCAGAAACTACGGGAAGAGACATATTTTGTTTATCCTGAATTTGTTAGTTTTCAAATTTAACGTCTTTTTTAATGGAATATTCCAGCCTCATAATAAGAACATAATTCAATGCATTTTGCATCTTGCGAACATACACTTGTCTCTTAGTTTCCGTTTTTGTTTTTAGGTGAATATTTGGCGTTCAAATTAGTGGCAAAGACGGAAATTCCGGATAATTCACTTCATCAACTGCTCTCATAAACTAATACGCATTTACATAAACACATTCACATTCACATTCAGCTGGTCGCAAGCTTTACACGTATTCACAGACTCTGTTTGTGTAACGGATGTGAAGCAGGAGGAAAACAGCTCTGAAATGTTATAAAAAAAACGCTGTCAGATGAATCTGAGGGGCAAGAAACGTAGAAGTGGCATATCTCCTCCTTCCATTATCTCTGGTCAACTGCTGTCAAAGCTATTTATTGTAATGTCAAGTTGATGGAATCACAATAATACTTATGATTGATATTTATTCAGTAATTCACAATAGTACTCTCTTATGATTTATATTTATTCACAATATTACTTTAGTATTGAAATAATATTACAATATTATTACACGCATTTAATTTTTTTTTAACTGCCATAG
Source organism: Eristalis arbustorum (assembly GCA_916610145.1). Taxonomy (NCBI): domain Eukaryota; kingdom Metazoa; phylum Arthropoda; class Insecta; order Diptera; family Syrphidae; genus Eristalis; species Eristalis arbustorum. Next base: position 65,304,995 of record OU744317.1, on the reverse strand, counting down.
CGGGCTGGAGGTACACTAAGTCGACCACTACGAGTAACATATGCTGCGGGATTTGCCACACGCACAGGCAGATCAGCGACCTCTTTTCTGGAATCAGAACATACACTATGACCCTGTTCAATTGGCCCTTCATCTACCATTGGCAAATCTGACTGCCCCAAACTACCCCCATTCCCCTACACAATTACAGGAGAGGAGTTACAATTTCTCAATTTTTCATTTGGTGTGATATTAATTTTTACACCTCTAGTATTTTCGTGATTCAGATTACTTCGTATGTTATCTTCAAAAAACTGTTCCTTCGTATTTATTTCATTTGTTTGTAGTTTTAGATAGGAACCTACGATTTCTTCGAAAATAATTTCCAAAAGTGTCTAACACAATATCGTCTAACAAAAATCGTTAACATTACCTACAATTTTCCCATAGTGTCATTCCTTTCCATTTTTCTTAAATACTACTTGGTCACCCACATTCAACATTGGCAAAGATCTTGCAGTCCGGTCATAATAATATTTCTGTTTTTGTTTTTTGTCATTAATTTTGTCCTGAACATAAATTTCTTTCACATTATTTCGTTGCAACAGCTGACTGACCGCTACTGGTAACTTGGTTTTAATTTGGCGGCCAAAGAATAACTGAGCCGGCGAAAGTTTCATGCTAGCAACTTGTGTCGTATTATATTCAAGGATACGATATTGGAAGCGATCAACTTCTTGTACCTCATAGCAGTGCCTCAACAAATTTTTCGCAATCGCAACACCCTTTTCTGCTAGCCCATTGCTTTGCGGATAATGTGGACTCGAAAAAGTAAAAAGTATATTTGATTCATAAGCAAATTTCTGAAATGCTGCTGACCCAAAGGGGCTATTATCACATTTCATCTCAGATGGATAACCAAAGCGATCGAATATTTTCCCAATAACCTCAATTATATGTGTAGACTTTTTTTGACTTATTTTTTCCGAAATAACGAAGCCTGAGTATGCATCAATGATAGAAATGAAATCGTGGCATGCCATCTCTAATACACCTATTGCCACTTTTTGGAAATGATATTCCGGATTAGAATCCTGAGCCAATGGTTCTTTTTGAATATTCCGTTTGAATTTTTCGCAAACTTTACACTGCATTACCATTTTCTTAATTTCTTCTGACATACCGGGGCAAAAATAGTTAGAGCGGGCACGTGAAAGAGTCTTCTCAATACCTAAATGCTGTTAATGCAACCATTTACATATTTTAGCCTGTAACTCCGAAGGTATGACAAGCCTATGGTCCTTGAACAGAAGTCCGTTCTCGAAATGCAAAGTGTCACGGTATTTATGAAACTTCTGGCTCAAGTCATCACGCTGATGATATAGGGGCTATTTCGTTTGTACATATTTACATATGCGCATGTACTTTTCATCATCCTTGATTATACGCAGGTAGAGGTTGTAATTGTCTTCCGAAAGACATACTTGTCGAGTGATTGCATGTATCATTCCAAGCAAGTCAGAGTTTTCAAACTGATCTGGCAACTGTGCCCTTGAAAGGCAATCAGCCATATGTAATTCTTTTCCAGGTGTATAAACGATAGACATCAGTGGATACTTCAGAACAAGCATAAACATTCGCTGTAATCGTGGTGTTACGTCGTCAATGTCACGCTTGATAAGTACCTCGAGTGGCTTATGGTCACTTTGGACTGTAAACTCTCGTCCGTATAAAAAGAAATGAAAGCGTTCACAGGCAAACACAATTGCCAATAATTCCTTCTCTATCTGCGCCCACTTCTGCTCACTACAACTCAACGTGCGTGAAACAAAGGCAACGGGATGCCCACCTTGTAAAAGAACACACCCAGTCCATCTTTTGATGCATCCGTTTGGATGACTACTGGTTTGCTGGGATTATAAACTGTCAACACAGGTTTTGAGGTTATTATTTTAATGAGGTTTTTCCACTCAGTATCATGTTGATCCGTCCAACTCCATTCAACATCCTTTCGCGTTAGATGACGCAAAGCTGTCGACTGGCTCGACAAATTAGGAATGAATTTTGCAAGGTACTTGAATAGTCCAAGTAATCTCATAACCCCGGATTTATTTGATGGCTTTGGCATATCTAGAATGGCTCTAGTGTATCGAAAATCTGGTCTTAACTGGCCCTCTGAAATAAGATGGCCCATAAACTTGATTTGCCTTTGCCTCAATTGGATTTTGTCCGCATTAAACTTGATGTTATACTTCTGAGCGCGTTCCATTACAAGCGATAAAGTTTGATCATGTTTCAAATCAGTTGCAGCCGCAATAGCCAAATCATCAAAATAGATAAACAGATTTGGAATGTCACCGAAAGTTTGCACCATTTTTTTTTTGAAACATTTCAGGTGCGCTACTTATACCGAATGGTACACGATTTAACTTAAATCTTCCAACTGGTGTCATAAAGGTGGTTAAATCTGAGCTCTTAGCATCAAGTTCCATGTGAAAAAATACGCTGCTCGGATCGAGTACAGAGAAAGCGCGTTTATTTGCCAGCCGTCCCATAACGTCCTCAATCGTTGGAAGGAGAAAGTGCTCCCGCTTAATGCATGCGTTAAGCGGCTTTGGGTCTAGACAAAATCGGAGTTTTCCATTAGACTTTTCCACCAACTGAACGTTATTCACCCACTCTGTGGGTTAATCGACAGGAGAAATGATTCCAGCTTGGACCATAGATTTAAGCTCTAACTTTAAACGATCACAAAGAGCCAGATGAATACGCTTTTTGTAATACAGCGAAGGTATTTCATTTTCTTTTAACCTGATGGAGCAAGTCCCTGCAAATTTACCTATGCCATTAAAACAGGTCTTAAGCTTTTCTATGAATTCCTTTTTTTTCTCGCGGCAAATGTGAGAATTAGTGCACGACGTTAACACGTGTGACCAAACAAAACTCAATACATGTGGGCAAACCCAGCAGCGGTACAAGCGCATTATCAACAACAAAAAATTCAGCTGTTTGCATCGTTCCTTTTTCAATGTCAAAACACTCTAAAGTTACGATTCCACGGATTTTAATTTTATTAGTACTATAGTCTAACACGACAAATTAATTTTTGTGTTTTTTAAAAGTAATATTCCATTGTCTTACTAAATTTATTGGTACGCAATTGACGTCACACCCAGTGTCAATCTTGAATGTGGTTAGCCAATTTTGATTTCGGTATGTCTTTGTCCATCTTATTCTTTTTAATCCATCAGTATTTGAATTTAAGCTAAAACGATAATTCCTACTTAACATACTGATATTTCCATCAACCTACTCTAACCTACAATATTTACCTTCATCACTCCAGTTGAGACTATTTGCCTGTTTTTTGTTATTGTTGCTGTCCCTTTTTGACTGTTGATTTCCATATGCATGTTGTTCATTTGGTTTTGCTCTCCCTTTTTGTCTGCAAAATTTCACGAAGTATCCCTTTCTGCCACAGTTTAAGCAATTAACACCGGTAGCTTTGCAAGAGCGTCGATGATTTGGTGTGAAAAGTGCACCACAATTGAAACAATAGCTGGACACAGCATTGCATACTGGGTCAGTGATCGGTTCCGAGAGAGAATTTACAGATGATGCGTTATTACTGACGTTCATTGATGCACTGTTACGTTGTTCCAGCAATATTTTATTTGCGTTTGCCGCTTCATTAACTTTGCAAGTTTCGATGACTTTTTTAAGCGGATCATCCTTACCATCCAGCAGTTTCAATTGCAGATTCTTATCGTGTATCCCAATAATTATACGATCACGCAACAATCGATGCTCATAAGTGGTGTCGCACTTACAGATGTAATCACAAAATCGAAGTTGAGTTCGCAGCTCTTTCGAAATCGGCAAATGTTTGGTTCTCTTTTTGCACTATTGTGTTAAATTTGTAGGACTCTATCGCAATATTTTTTTTTGGGAAGGCAATAATCATCGAATGCCTTTAACACGGATTCCAACGTATTGCCAACTGTCACAGCACCATATTGACGTCCCTCTCCTTCAATTTGCTGTCCATTTCCGCCATCATCATCCTCTTCTCTGTCTGCCACTTCCACACCTTGATTTTCTGCAATTGCATTTGCAGACAGATGTGCCAACCCAAATATACTCTCATACGCCTTATCATTTGGATAAAGTGTGTTGTAGATGTTTGCTGCGTCTGGTCCCACTAACCACAAATGTCGCAATGTTGTTACAATGTTACAATGTCGCAATTTTTTGTTGCTCTGACTCGGTTATTCTATTGTTTGCAATCATGTAGACCATAAATGTTCGCTTCCACGTGGTCCATTATTTTGCCAAGTTGGAACAATCTAATGGTTAAGGCAACCGATCGATGGATGTCATTTTGTAGTCATTCACTTAGCACTTCTGACACCATGTAACGTGCGAGATGTGTACGTTAAAATGAAATACCTTATTATTAACAAAAGGCTTTTTATTCTATACAATATTTTTCATTGCGAACTACACAGTATGGTGGTTGAAGGTCAACTGCTGTCAAAGCTATTTATTGTAATGTCAGGTTGATGGAATCACAATAATATTTATGATTGATATTTATTCAGTAATTCACAATAGTACTTTCTTATGATTTATATTTATTCACAATATTACTTTAGTATTGAAATAATATTACAATATTATTACATCTACTCAATAGACTTTGGTGGTAGTTGTGGTTTTTGTATAGCGTTATTATATTGTCGAGTCATAGCTACTACGTGTTCCTAATACTGTTCGAATGTTTAACCCAGATGGCGCTTGAGATTGATTTGTTTCCACGTTACACTATCCACCACCTAAACTTTTTCGCCCCGAACAAGATTCGAAGTGTCCCCCTCGGTCTAGATGGACGACTTTAATTTTTGCTTTGTTGCTGCCGTTCAATTGGATCCGGTACACTACATCGTTAATCCGTCTTATTACCTTGTACGGCCCCTCCCAATGTATCTGTAGTTTGGGTAACAGTCTTTTCTTTCGTTGTTGATTGTGAAGCAACACTAATTGTCCCTCCCTTCATTTTATCGCTTTTGAGCTGTGTACGCATCCTTATGTCTCCATGAATCTGGTCCAGACAATCTTGTTGATGTCGTGTCGTAAGGAAGACTGGTATTTGTGCGTCCCAGTTACGTTGATTCCTGTCGACCACTTTCCTTAGATACTCCTCAAGTGTTCGGTTGAACCTCTCCACCATACCGTCCGACTGTGGTATCCATCTATGATGTTCTGATTCCACGGCTTTAATAATTTTTGACCGATCCGGATCATGCATTTGGGCCCTGCTCTATTAACCGCTCAATGTTGCTGGAGCATTGCACAGTCCAAATGGCATTACTAAAAATTGCCAAAAACCGTCACCCCTACTAAACTCTGTCTTTTCCCGGTCGTTTTTGTTGATTTCCACTTGCCAATAGCCACTTTGGAGGTCCAATGAAGAAAACCACTTTGCTCCGGACAACGTGTCCAAGGTGTCGTCTTCTCTCGCATCGCCGGTGTCGATTTGATGCTTGACTATGCTTGTTCTGCCCTTATTTCCCGAACTTGATGCAAATTTAGGCTATATTTCGTCAACAGCTCTTTCAGTTTTTGTGCCGCCACTTCTTGGCAATATCCGATTACTTGGCCTTGCTTGATTCTCTGCGTTTCTTTTCCCACGTTGAGGACACTTACCGGTATTAACTTTTCATTGTTGGTTTGAATGAGGGTTCTTCCGATGATCACGTTCTTAACTGGTGTTTTGTCTCTGGCTTCAACTACCCACAACGTGTTGTTCCCACAATCACAATCCATCTATACATAAACTACGGCGTCTGAGTGCCGCGGAATCCTGTGGTCCTTGCCCGCAACTACTTGGTTGATCCTGGAAGACTTGCTCTCCCCAACGTCCAACGGTACTACTAACTCCTTTTAGTTTAACGACGGTCTGCTGCCGACGTTATCTCCAGTTGCATACTGGACGTTTCCAACGCTCTCTGCAGTCGCGTGAAATGTGTCCCACTCTATCGCAGATGAAACAACGTAGGTGCCGGTTCCACATTCACTCTGCAAGCTCTAAGATGTTGTTAATTTGAATAGCCACCTTACGACTGGTGGGGATAGCTATTCAGAGAAGAAGTAAACTGCTTGAGCGTAAGACTAATTCTGCTTTATTCAATAAATTTTAATTCTTTTTATATAATTAAATTGCTTAGATCTACAAAATTCGTTCTTCACGGGTTGGTTTCTCGTTGATCGCTCGTAATTTGAAACCTTTTGTGTACGTCTGCCATCGATCATGGGAACGTGAAAATAAATGCAACGTTTTCGAATTGTGTGTGCTGAACTTATGTGGAACAAAATACGCCGCCTCCATTTTCGCAAATTAGTTGATTTGCAGAATGTGTGTCCCATTTTGTGGAATTGAATGCATCGTTTGCAATTTGATGGTTTCCCTGTGTCTTACACAGATGTGGCCCAATATTATTTTAACGTATAAAAATACATAAAAAGTTCGATCGCCCAAGTGTTTTCATATTAACAAACATTGGAGAAAAAGGTCACAATAGTACTCCAACCCCATTAACATCAACCACTCCTATCACCTGTGTCACATGACCGACAACAAAAGAAAAAAACGCGAATCTTCACCCGAAGAAATACCATTTTCTCCAGTATCCAAGAACAGAACAAATCTTGTCAAAAAAAGGCTATGACGCAAGCTGATTTACAAAAAATAAAAGGCATCATAGATAGCTTACTTCAGATGACCTTAACTTACGAAAGATGACCTGAACAAAATGAACAAAGAAACCGATCTTCTGCGCCAACAAAACTTAGAACTCTCCAAACAAATTCAGGAATTCGAAAATCGTTGCCATATACTTGAAGAAGAGCTTGAACTGCAAAGTGAAGAAATACGTGGGAAAAAATTTAATTTTCTCAATCCCAGAAAAAACCACCACCCACAAGAGAAAATAGCAGGCAAACCAACTTTCGCTAAACAACGAAGCACCTCAAATGTCGATAGCTGTGAAACTTGGCGGAAACAACAATATTATTAAATACAAGCTTGACACGAGATGCAACTAAACTGCAGCAAAAATGTTGAAAAATGGGTATAAATTAAAGGGCACAGGTATTTTTATACAACGCGACCGAAGTAAACAATCGCAACAGAAACACCGTATCCTACTTGCTTATAGAAAAGCGATAAAATGTGCGACCCGGCTGAAACAATTAAAATCAAACACAATTATTCTCTGCTGGTGCGTGGCAAGATTTTTTATTTGGATAAGAATAACATCGTAAAGTAGGCTCCTCAGAAGAAAAAAGAAGGAGCATGAGAAGCGCGCGGTCGAGGAGATGGAGAGGTGTTATGGCAGGAATGACGTCCGAAAGTTTTATCAAAGGGTAAAACAATTATCCTTCTTCTTGATTGGCGCTACAGTCCGGGGTGGACCTGGGCCTCAACTAACATGCCTCTCCAGCCAGCACGATCTTTCGCCAGCTGCCTCCAGTTGCGCACACCAAGTTGGTTGAGGTCCTTTTCAACTTGCGTGCGCCAACTAGTGCGAGGACGTCCTCTGTTGCGCTGTCCCAATGGCTCGGTGTCGAAGACTCTTCGGGCCGGAGCTGTGGTGTCCATCCGCTCTACATGACCTAGCCATCTTAAGCGTTGGATCCGAAGACGCTTAACTAGGTGCATGCCGCTGTACAGCCCGTATAGTTCGTGGTTGAACCTTCTCCTCCAAACGCCATCAACGCAAACAGGACCAAAGATCGTACGCAGAACTTTTCTCTCAAAACAACCAAGAGCTTCTTCATCCGCTTTCAATAGCGTCCATGTCTCTGCGCCATAGAGCAGGACTTGGATGATCAGGGTTTTATACAAGCTCAATTTGGTTCTTTTGGCTCTGATACTCAATTGCCTCTTGAGCCCAAAGAAACAGCGATTGGCAAGAGTAATTCTGCGCTTGATCTCGGTACTGGTGTTGTTGTCCCTATTTACTCCGGAGCCTAGGTAGACGAAGTCCTTGACTACCTCAAAGATTCTGCTGCCCAATATGACGCTCTGTCCGAGACGTCGATGTTGTGCGTCCTTCCGTGATGACAGCATGTACTTTGTATTGCCCTGGTTTACCGCTTGACCCATTTTAGCCGCTTCAGCTTCAATAGTAGCAAACGCCTCATTGACGGCTCGCTGTGTTCGTCCAATCACGTCAATGTCGTCCGCGTAAGCAAGCAGTTGAACGGACTTTTGGAAGATCGTGCCTCGGGTGTTTACGTTTGAGTTTCGCACGATCTTCTCAAGTATGATGTTAAAGAAGTCACATGACAGCGTGTCGCCTTGCCTAAAACCTTTTTTGACATTGAAGGTCTCGGTGAGTTCGTTACCGACCTTGATGGAGCAGCGAGAGTTCTCCATCGTCATCCTGCACAACCTGACGAGTTTGGCAGGAATGTCAAAACTAGACATGGCGCTGTATAGCTCGTCTCTATGCACGCTCTCATATGCGGCCTTGAAATCGACAAATAGGTGGTGGGTGTCGATCTGCATCTCTTGAGTCTTTTCCAGGATCTGCAGTAATGTGAAAATTTGATCGATAGTGGACTTTCCTGGCCTGAAACCGCACTGATAAGGACCTATCAGGTTGTTGACAAAGGGCTTCAGGCGTTCACACAGAACGGCAGAGAGTATCTTAAGCGATGTTAAGGAGGCTGATCCCTCTATAGTTGGCGCAGTCAAAGGGGTCTCCTTTCTTGTGGACCGGACAAACGACGCTGAGATTCCACTCATCGGGCATGCTTTCCTCCGACCATATCTTACAGATGAGCTGGTGCATGCGCCCAACAATCCGTCCGCTCCAGCAGCTTTGTTCGACTTCAGTCTAGAAATCGCTTTCTTGACTTCGTCTAAGTCGGGGGGACGGAATTCGTGTTCATCATCGTCCAAATTGAGTGAACCATTCTGCCTGACAGCGGAATTTGTGTCGTCATCGCCGTTTAACAGTCTACAGAAATGATTTTTCCAAATTCTCAGCATCGACTGCGATTCTACTACTAGTTGTCCATTTTCGTCCCTGCAGGCTTCGGTCCGAGGTCTATATCTTCCTGATACTTGTTTTACCTTTTGGTAAAACTTTCGGACCTCCTTCCTGTCGTAACACCTCTCCATCTCCACGACCGCGCGCTTCTCAAGCTCTTTCTTTTTTCTTCTGAGAAGCCGGTGCTCTTCCCTTCTCTTCTGTTCGTAGAGCTCACGAACAGCTCTCGTTGTTCGATGCAGCGTTGCCTTGTAGGCCTCCTGCTTGGCTGCATGTACCTGCCTGCACTCGTCGTCAAACCATGGGTTCCTTCTGGGTGGTGTCGTGAAACCCAGCACATCAGTGGCAGCTTCTTTGATGGCTTTTTGACAACGTTTCCATTCTTCTTCTATTGAAAGTGCAGGCAGCGTCGAACTTTAAGAGAGTTTCAGGGAGACTCGGTCGGCAAAGTTCATAGCGGTCGATTGCGATTGTAGCTTTCCGACGTCAAACCGTAGTGTTCTTTCTCGACTCCGTACTTCTGTCGATATCCTCATCCTTACCTTGGCTACAACAAGGAAATGGTCCGAGCCGATGTTGGCTCCTCGGAACGTGCGGACATCGAGAATATTGGAGGAGTGTCTGACGTCGATCGCAACGTGATCAATCTGGTTGACGGTTGATTGATCAGGAGACCGCCAGGTCCCCTTATGGATGTTGAGGTGTGGGAACCGCGTGCTCATCACAGAGAGGTTACGCCCCGAGGCGAAATCTACCAGCCTGAGTCCGTTTCCGGATGTGTTTTCGTGCAGGCTGTGTTTTCCGATGACTCTAGCAAAGATTTCTTCCTTGCCCAGCTGTGCGTTGAAATCTCCTAGAACGATCTTGGTGTCATAGCTGGGGCATCGATCGTATGTTCTTTCTAGGAGATCATAGAAGTCATCCTTCTCCTCCGTCGGGGCGTGTGCGCAGATCAGGCTGATGTTCCCGAAATTAGCCTTGATGCGGATTGTTATGAGGCGCTCGCTGATATAACCAAAGCTTAAGACTTTTTGCCTAAGTCTGCCTCGAACAACGAATCCGCATCCAAATAAGCGCTGCCTTCCCTCTTTGTAGCAATCACCGTAGTAGATTTCGCAGTTTCTCATCTTCCTTTTGCCCGGCCCATCCCATCGCATCTCCTGGATGGCGGTGACGTCTGCTTTGTAGCAGTCCAGGGCCTCCGCGAGTTCATCGGCTGCACGTGGTCTGTTCAGGGACCTCACATTCCACGTGCAGAACCGAAAATCATTGTCCTTTGATCGTTTGCTGGGGTCGTCAACTTTGAATCCGTCCATATCCGAGGCCTGTTGTCGGTTCGTAACCGTTGGTTTTTTGTGTGGTGAAGGAGTTAACCTCACGCACAACCTACAACTGGTAGGCCAGGCCCATTATTTGACCCTCGGGCAGAGGGGGATCGCTGCATACATTGGTTCGCCACACAACGGTTGTTGTGATGGCTATCCAGGGGCGCCACTAGGAGGCTGTATGTCAACTTGACTTATGGACAAGCAGGGATCGCGCTGGCATCCTACCAGGTTGGGTGCAGTCAGCAACTTTGCCCTGTGGACATAAGCCCATGCCCCCAAAATAAAACAATTTTCCAACGGATATAAAACTCGGACAGAAGCCTGTCGGGATGGAAATGGACATCTGGTAGTAGAGTCCCAGTCGATACTGAGAATCTGGAAAGATCATTTCTGCAGACTATTAAACGGCGATGAGGACCAAAATACCGCTGTCAGGCAGAATGTTCCACTCAATCTGGACGATGACAGGCGCGAATACCGTCCCCCAGACTTAGACGAGGTCAAGGTAGCAATATCAAGACTGAAGTCTAACAAAGCTGCTGGAGCGGACGGTTTGCTCGCTGAAATATTTAAGGCAGCTGGAGATGATCTGGTTGGGCGCATGCAGTGCGCCGTTAGTGAAGCTTTTGCTTACATTGAGACGGAAGCGGCTTAAATGGGTCTGGCGGTGAATGAGGGCAAAACGAAGTATATGCTGTCCTCAAAAAAGGACATACAACATCGACGTCTTGGACAGAGCGTCACAATGGGCAGCTATAACTTCGAGGTAGTCAAGTAAATTGTACAAATAACATCAGTACCGAGATCAAGCGTAGGATAACTCTTGCCAACCGCTGTTTCTTCGGGCTCAAGAGGCAATTGAGTAATAGAGCCCTCTCGAAGAACCAAGTTGACTCTATATAAGACTCCGATCATCCCAGTCCTGCTATACGGCGCGAAGGCATGGACAATCTCGAAAGCGGATGAAGAAGTCCTTGGTCTCTTTGAGAGAAAAGTTCTACGCACGATCTTTGGTCCTGTTTGTGTTGACGGGTTCTGGAGGAGAAGATTCAATCACGAACTGTACGGGCTGTACAGCGACATGAGCCTAGTTAGGCGTCTACGGATCCAACGCCTACGGTGGCTAGGTCATGTAGAGCGTATGAACACCACAGCTCCGGCCCGAAGAATCTTCGAATCCGAACCTGTCGGGCAACGCAACAGAAGACGCCCGCGCTTAAGGTGGCGCACCCAAGTGGAGAAGGACCTCAACCAACTTGGTGTGCGAAACTGGAGACAGCTAGCCAGGGATCGCGCTAGTTGGAGAGGCATGTTGGTTGAGGCCCAGGTCCACCCCAGACTGTAGCGCCACACAAAGAAGAAGAAAGTACAAAAACGAAAGCGGAGAAACAACACTGCAAAACATGTCTTTATCGAATTTGAAAAATATTTTAGCGGGTTCAAGCTTACGTGGAGCGAAGCAATCAAAACTTCTCTTAAAGGTCGAGCAAGTGGAGGTAGTCTGTACGGCATAAAAACATCGATGTTAATAATGTTTGCATTTGGTGAATGCAAAGGTACAACCATATTAAAATGTCTAAAAGATGAAAATCTGTGTATCGTTCTATATTATTACATAAATTGCAACAAATGGGCAGATGAACATGAAAAGCTGTACAATACAATGCAACATCTAGCTGACAAGAGTATTCTACTGATCGGTGATTTGAACGCAAGAGTTGGAAACGCACAAGCCATAACTGCACAAACTGTTACAAACCCAGCTATATCTCTGTTTCAGAAACTCCAAAGACATGGATTGCAATAAGAATGGTAAAGACACACTTCAGTTGCTTCAGAGAGATAAGGAAGGACACTACACATTTATTGGTGGAAATGGTAAATCCGTTATCGACTATTGTGTTGTAAACAATAAATGGATCAAAAGAATCAAACGATATATAGTTGAGTTCGAAACCTTTTCAGATCACATGCCGACTGTGGTGGAAGCCTCATGTGAATATTCACCCAGAGAAATAAATCTGAACTTACTTCCTCGACTCTGCTGGAAAAATGAACAAAAAGTTGCATATCAATGTAATTCAGACGTTCTTCTTATATGTAATGACGCGAATACCAGCTCTACAGAACTACTATCGAAACAGCTTACAGAGTTTTTTCGGCATTCAACATGTTAAAAGTACTAGTCACAGTACTAGAACACAGCTTTTAAGCAAAAGTGGTTTGATAATGAATGTCTTAAAGGACGCTCAAAATTATTTGCACTCCTACGAGCGTTGCGATCTTCACAAAATCATAACATACACAATTGGTATATCGAAGCTAATACCTATAACAAAAACCTATGCCACCAGAAGAAAACTGCATTTATAAGCCAGCAAGCATTAGCATTATGTGAAACTCGAAACTCAAGGGATTTTTGGAAGATCGCCAGAGAAATAAACGGATCAAACTATAAAATCGGAACAGGCGCATCTGCAGGTGATCTTGCTACATACCTTAAGTTTCTTTTAACAAGTGCTGTGGTCTTAACATTCGCTTACGCTGAGCCACTTATAGTTGATGAAATACTAGACGCGGACATATCTATTGAAGAAATAAAGGATGTGATCTTCATTGCTAAAAATGGGAAGGCACCAGGTGAAGATGGAATTCCATACAAATTTCTTAAAAATGCAACACCTTCGTTCTGGAAGAGTCTTCAAATTCTGTACAACAAAATCTTTACTGGAGCGGAAATTCCATCCTCTTTTAAAAAATCTGTAATTTTTTCCAATTCATAAAAAAGGACCCATCGACCTGGCAGAAAACTACAGAGGAATTTCTTTTATGAATACGATTGCCAAAAAATTCTGCGGCAATTTGGTAAAAAGGCTAAAAAGATGGGTTGAACAGAAAAATATTCTAACCGATTTGAAGGCTGGCTTTAGAAAATTATATTCAACTGTAGATCAGATATTCACTCTAACATCTATTGTCAATGCGTATCAAGCTCGAGGCAAAAAAGTTTACTCATTTTTTGTGGACTTTAAAGCCGCCTTTGACCTTGTCAATAGAAATGCCCTTTTCTATAAGCTATCACAATTAGGCATATCGTCAAAATTTATAAATGCTACCAAAGAAATATACAAGCATACCAATGCAGCAGTTTGGGTTGGTACTACTTATTCAGAGTGGTTTGAAACAAATACGGTTTGAAACAAGGATGCCTTCTCAGTGCGCTGCTTTTCTCTCTGTATATAAACGACATAGCAGATGCTCTGCCAGGGGAGTAAGAATTGCTAATACCACAATCAATGTGTTGCTATATGCAGATGACCTAGTCGTACTTGCTGAATCTCCGGAACATATGCAACTGATGACCAACCGCCTGTCATGTTACTGTAGAGATGAGGATTAAGAGATGGGGATTAAAAATCAATACACAAAAGTCGAAAATGATGGTTTTTACGAGAATTATTAATAAATGAATTCTGTGGCCCGGCAGGATGTTGCAACACAATGTGTCGCCAGGACACTAGCAAAATAATTAAATTATAACTCTTTATTTAACCAAACAAAAATGAAACTAGTTGACAAGGATTGTCCAAGTAACGAAAGATTTTAGTTTTAATTCTTTATTTGATACAAATTAGTTATACAAAATAATCGTGATGGACTAAACTTAGTAGAACAATATCCTCGATAGGTTCATACAGGAATGAATTCTATCGTTCATGCATCCTACGAAGAAAACATAATTAGCTTATCCAATCAAAGGGGTCTTTGACCGATCAGCTCGATCAGCTGTTATGTAATCGACGCCGGTGTAGGTCAACGCCCTTTCCTCCACGTGGAGTGAGTAATGTCCACGATCACCAAAAAAATTCTCAATGAGTACAGGCAAACAAAGCAGAATGCAGAAAAAAATGATTGTTTGCTTCTAGTTCTGCACTCCCACATAAGCTCCGCCCACTTTGACAAATGTTAAGTGCAATCGTCTAATGAAGTAGACCAAGCAAAAAAAATGACGGTTGTTGCTTGCAGTTCTGCTCTCCCACATCAGCTCCGCTCAATGTTGTTGTTGCCTGTCTGGACTTGGGTGACAGTGTTTTTTGCCGACGGCAATTCGATTTAATTTTTCGGTGTTGCGTTGCAACATCCTGCCGGGCCACAGAAGAAGACATCTATGAGGGAGGATCTGCAATTCTTGTGAGGATGAAAATTCAGCACTTCGTATAGATGTATGTTGCGTGATGGTCTTTAATTCAATACTTCGATCAAACTTGTTGGGTACATGAAACGAAGAATGGAATACTGGGTGTATGGTGTGTGGCAATAATAGTTTATAATGTTAATGTGTTTAAAAATTCAAGTTATTTATTATTTTATATTAGTTATTCTGTTTGAACTATCTTACATTATTATGGATATATATATGTGTGTGTGATTGATTATTCGTTTGCCATTGGAAGAAGGCAAAGCTTAGTTATGGGGCGTTTTAACGAGGCGGTTGCAGTCTTAACAGTCACAACCCTCACTTTTCCATCAGCTCCCGGATGTGTTTCTTGAATTCTGCCTAATCGCCATAGAGTCGGGGGTGTCTGTTCGTCATGAAGGAGCACAAGCTGCCCTACCTTAATTTGTACCGTGCCTGAAAGCCATTTAGGGCGTGATTGCAGTCGCACGAGGTATTCAGATTTCCATTTGTGCCAAAAATCTTGCTGTATTTTTTGCAGTAGTTGCCATCTGGTTAGATAATTTGGCTTGTCATTAGACAGGTCCTTTTCCGGTACTGTGTTTAACGGTGCTCCGATTAAAAAATGTCCTGGAGTGAGAATAGATAGATCGTCAGGGTCATCAGACACTGGGCATAAAGGTCGCGAATTCAAACAAGCTTCAACTTGTGACAAGACGGTGACATACTCCTCGAAAGTTAAAGTGTAATGCCCGATGACGCGCTTAAGATGATGCTTCATCGACTTTACACCTGCCTCCCAAAGACCGCCAAAGTGTGGTGCAGCAGGCGGGTTGAAGTGCCATGTCGTTCCATTGGCTTGTAGTTGTGTCGCTATGTCATCATTCCATTTTTTCGACAAATGAATGGCGTCGCTTTCCAAGCTTTTTGCAGCTCCTTGGAAATTAGTTCCACAGTCGCTGTATATGTTGGTACAAATCCCACGGCGGGCTGTGAAGCGTTTAAAAGCTGCAAGAAAGGCTGGAGTGGAATAGTCGCTCACGAGTTCCAAATATACTGCCTTTGTACAGAAGCAGACGAATATTGCGATGTATGCTTTGGTTACCTTGTTGCATCTCCCTTTCCATGCTTTTAACTGTATAGGACCGGCATAATCCACACCGGAAGTTTGAAATGGACGACATTGATTCACGCGTAAAGCCGGTAAATTTCCCATCTGTTGTTGCATTTGAATTGCTTTATGCCGATAACACTTAAGACATTTGTGAATGCATACCTTTACATTTGATTTCAGGCGCAAGATCCAATATTCTCCTCTTAGAGTTGCTAGCATTAATTGCTGACCACCATGCAGGGTTTTCAAGTGGGCATCATGGATGATTAACGTGGTGAACGGATTATTCGGAGGCAATATAATGGGATGTCGCCTTGCATAAGGTAAATCCGCATTTTCCAGTCGACCACCAACTCGTAATATCCCCTTATCGTCCATTATTGGCAATAGTTTGGCTAATTTGCTTCCCTTTGGAATCTGTTCATTTTTGGATAGGTGCGCCATTTCCTCTGGAAAGAATTCTTGTTGTGTTATGGAGATCAATCGCTTTCGCGCTGATGCGAGTTCCTCCACTGACAGCGGTCCACTTAAGCGTTCGGAGTTTCTCCTGGTATTGAATATGAACCGAAGACAATACCCGGTAACATGTAGTAACCGCTGCAGTGTAGAGAACCTTGTGATTAGTTCATTCGTCTCCGAGGCAGTAAAGTGAATGCAGAGCTGAAAAATATTTGTTATGGGGTACCCAGATGCAAGAACTTCGTTTTTGGCCCTCGCCAACTCGGCAGCCTTCAATTCAAGAGTTGTGGTTGGAATTATTGGCGCCGAAATAAGTTCTCGTTCAACCGTTTGTAAAAAATGAGGACCATGCCACCATACTTTGTGAGTTACTAGCTCACTCGGATAGAGTCCTCTAGAGGCTACATCTGCTGGGTTGTTCTGAGAAGGACAATAACGCCAGCATTGCGGATCTGTTAGCTCCTGTATCTCTGCGACTCTATTTGCTACAAATGTAGTGCGTATATATGGAGGGCTTTGGATCCACGCAAGGGTGATTAGTGAATCACACCACGCAAATACCTTTGCCTGTGAAAGCTCCATGATTTGCATTGAATGCTGCATTAATTGCGCCAGC
The DNA here is from genome assembly GCA_916610145.1 of Eristalis arbustorum. Lineage (NCBI taxonomy): Eukaryota > Metazoa > Arthropoda > Insecta > Diptera > Syrphidae > Eristalis > Eristalis arbustorum. Next base: position 65,288,263 of record OU744317.1, on the reverse strand, counting down.
AGAAGGGCTCCGCATAGTTCTAATCTTGCTAAGGATTTCGTTTTAAGGGGTGATACCCTTGTTTTAGAGAAAAGAAGACTTGTATGTGTTGTTTTTGCGGTAACTGTCCGAATGTATACCGCCACCGCGTATGCTTTTTCTGAGGCATCAGAGAACCCGTGGATTTCAAGCTGCGTACAGTTGGTTAAATTGATCCAGCGAGGTATCTCGATGACATTAAGGGCCGGTAGATCTTTTCTGAAGTTCTGCCATTTCTCAATTATAGTTGAAGGTAGTTCACCATCCCACGTCTGCTGCGCCTTCCAAATTTCTTGCATTAACATTTTTCCAATTACAACACATGGAGCTAACCATCCCATCGGATCGTATAGACGAGCGATGTCCGATAAAATCGTCCGTTTTGTGGTAAATGGCTTATCTGCGATATTGATTTTAAAGGAAAAGATGTCCCTTCCTGGATGCCATTGGATTCCCAATGTTTTTATGCTGTCCTTCTTATCAAACGACAGCGGTAGCTGCACTTCCCGATCTTCAAGTGGAACAGCAGCCAATAATCGCTCGCTGTTACTAACCCATTTTCGTAATGGAAAACCTCCTTTTCTCAACATTGTCGTTAGTTGGCGTTGCATCTCAATGGCTTCTTCTTCTGAATCAGCTCCATGATTAATGTCATCGACGTAGAAGTTCTTGCTGGCGATTTTTGCCGCTAGGGGATAATCATCACGCTCGTCCTTGGCCAATTGTTGAAGGGTGCGAACAGCTAGATAGGGCGCCGCTGCAGTACCAAAAGTAACTGTGTTTAGACGGAACGCTTTTATCTCTTCACTTTTATCTCGCCATAACACAAGTTGGTACATGGAATCTTCAGCAGGTACCCAAATCTGCCTGTACATTTTGCTGATGTCTGCAATGAATGCGACCTTATGCTTTCTAAAACGCGCGATGTGGTCGAAGATGTCATCTTGTAGCCGTGGGCCAATCAGCAAATGATCATTCAGGGAGGAACCGTCCGACGTCTTACAGGATGCGTCGAAGACAATGCGTACCTTTGTTGTGGTGCTCGACTCTTTGATTACAGCATGGTGTGGAACCTCATAATGGTTAGTACCGTGTAGGGAACCAATGTCTGTTTCGGTCATATGCCCCAGCTCTCTGTATTCATCGAAGACTTTCTTGTAGTCTTCAAAGAAAGCCTTATTCGAATTGAATTTTCTTTCCAATTGAATATATCTAAAAAGAGCAGATTTCTTAGACGACCCTAAATTGGGGTATGTTCCTTCTTTAAACGGCAGATAGAGAACATACTTTCCGTCTGGTTGTCGCCGATGAGTTCGACAAAAATGCTCTTCACACTGCTCCTCTTCCCTTGACAGCAATCTTTTTCGATCCACTTCTTCTAATTGCCAAAACTTCAATAAAATTTCATCTAGCTTCTGACTTTCTAAAGAGATATGAAGCGACTTCACCGCAGTTTGCGGGCTCGGATCAATACTACCAGAGAGCACCCACCCTAATTCAGTCCTTTGGGCTATCGGGGTACCTGGATCGCCTTTTATCACTCCATCGAGAAGTACCAATGGATAGACATCGCTTCCGAGCAAAATATCAACCTTGTTTGCTACATTAAAGTTTAGATCTGCAAGCGGAAGGTTTTGTATGTGTCTCCAATTGTCGCGAGGGATACTGCGCACTGGAAGTATCGCTGTTAATCTGGGAAGGACTAAAGCGGACAGCTGTAAGCTAAAATTCTTGTTAAAGTTGGAGAAAATTGTAAAGGTGGCCTTATGGTTAGACCGACCTATGGTTGACTCTCCAACTCCTAATATGGTCCCGTGACTCCGTTTCTTCTTGAGGTTTAGCAACTGTACAGCCGACTCAGATACAAACGAAGCTTCCGATCCCGGATCAAGAAGTGCTCTCAACATCACCGGTTGGCCACTGGGTGTGACAACCTTCACAAGTGCAGTAGCCAGAAGAACAGTTTGTGTATGATCGTTTTTGGCTATGCACATATTATGTGTTGCAGCTCTTTTGATACCGACTGATGGGTTCTCGGTCACTTCTGCATGTGTTTGACTGAACGATGAGGATGGTCGAAATGACGCAGAAGCAAATGTGGAGCTTGACTCCATGGCATGCATTGCATTAGCTGACTCAGCTACGTGCAGTAATGAATGATGCTTTTGATTGCACTCCATGCACTTAAAAGTACTAGTGCAGTTTTGGGTGTTATGTGCGTTTGACAAACAATTGATACACAATCGATTTTGCTTTGCAATGTCCAGGCGTTTCTTAGGATTTAATGCCTTGAATTTGAAACATTTCCTAATAGAATGTAAACCCTGACACATGGAGCATTTTGCAATGGTTGAGTTGTGTGATCGTACTTTGGCGGTATGAATTTGTTCATGTTTCGCCTTATTTCGACTTAACGAGGACTGTCCTAGCACAGTTAAGGTCCGTGACCTCATTAGTAGAAAATCCTCTAAAACGGTGTAAGTCGGATAATCGACATAAGACGCGATGTGTGATTCCCATTGACCTCTAGTGTATATTGGTAATTTCGCTACCGTGTGGAAGATAAGAACATCTTCCCATGAGCCTACTGGCACTCCAAGATTTTCCAGTGCTTGTTTGGCTTCATTTGTGGTGTCAAGTAACTGTTGAAGTCCATCAGATGTCTCTTGCGTCAGCACTGGTTGCTCGAATAATAATTTGAATTGATTATCCTTAAGCAACCTGAGGTTTTGATACCGCTTGACTAATGCTGCCCAGGCTGACTCAAAGTTGCCGTCGGCAATTGATGTGTTTCGAAGTAGTCGCTCCGCTTCACCAGACAGATTTGATTTTAGATAGTGCAGTTTTTGCACATCTGTTAGCGAAGGATTTTTACCGACTAGACTTTCAAATAGCCCTTTGAATTCTGGCCACAGTTGAAATGACCCAGCGAACGTTGGAATTGTAATACGAGGGAGTCTCAATTCAGCTGAGAGCGATTTTGATGACGCCACTGAACTATTTAGTGACTGATTTTGCTGCTGACTATCTGTGGTGGTTAACTGTGCCTTTAAAGTGGCAGAGTAAACGTAGTACTGTTCTTTTATTTTATGAAACGTTAACGCTTCCATATATTTAATTGTTGCGTCCTCACTTGGTGCCGCTACGATTTTCTGATGAAGAGATTTTGCCTCCGCAAACGACTCTTCTAAATTGTGCAACCGCGCCTCATTCATATGGATTGAAATGTTCGATTTACTCAACACTAAATATGCCTTGTAATCGGCGTCTATATCTAGCGCGATTATCTGAATGGACTCAATCCAATTTGAAACCCTACTCTTACTCATTTCTGATTCGCTCTGTTAGCACACACCACACAATATATATTTACGAATTATTTTAAAATAAATATTATTATATATAGTTTATGTGCCACACACCTTTTGAGTTGCTCCAACGACGCAGCAGATTCTTCAGCTTCAGCCTTGGTACTTCAGTACAGATGACGGTCAGGGTTTTGTTGGTTAAGCACTAATCACTCGCGATTTTATGAAATGTCCTTTTTTGATTTTAAATGTTTTTTGTCTTGGACAAATCCGGCTCGAAGGACCACAATGTGTCGTTAGGACACTAGCAAAATAATTAAATTATAACTCTTTATTTAACCAAACAAAAATGAAACTAGTTGACAAGGATTGTCCAAGTAACGAAAGATTTTAGTTTTAATTCTTTATTTGATACAAATTAGTTATACAAAATAATCGTGATGGACTAAACTTAGTAGAACAATATCCTCGATAGGTTCATACAGGAATGAATTCTATCGTTCATGCATCCTACGAAGAAAACATAATTAGCTTATCCAATCAAAGGGGTCTTTGACCGATCAGCTCGATCAGCTGTTATGTAATCGACGCCGGTGTAGGTCAACGCCCTTTCCTCCACGTGGAGTGAGTAATGTCCACGATCACCAAAAAAATTCTCAATGAGTACAGGCAAACAAAGCAGAATGCAGAAAAAAATGATTGTTTGCTTCTAGTTCTGCACTCCCACATAAGCTCCGCCCACTTTGACAAATGTTAAGTGCAATCGTCTAATGAAGTAGACCAAGCAAAAAAAATGACGGTTGTTGCTTGCAGTTCTGCTCTCCCACATCAGCTCCGCTCAATGTTGTTGTTGCCTGTCTGGACCTGGGTGACAGTGTTTTTTGCCGACGGCAATTCGATTTAATTTTTCGGTGTTGCGTTGCAACACTTACTTACTTACTTACTTACTTACTTACTTACTTACTTATGGCGAATGCTACAAATTGCGAAGGAAGCGCTTGTTTGAATGCGGATTCGTTGTTCGAGGCAGACTTAGGCAAAAAGTCTTAAGCTTTGATTATATCAGCGAGTGCCTCATAACAATCCGCATCAAGGCTAAATTTGGGAACATCAGCCTAATTTACGCCCACGCAACAACGGAGGACAAAGACGATGATAGCAAGGATGACTTCTATGATCTCCTAGAAAGAACATAAAATCAATGCCCCGGCTACGACACCAAGATCGTTCTAGGAGATTTTAATGCAAAGCTGGGCAAGGAAGAAATCTTTGCTAGAGTCGTCGGAAAAACACAGCCCACACGACAACACGTCCGACAATGAACTCAAGCTGTTGGACTTCGTGACGGGGCGAACCGTTTCTGTAGCCAGCACGCGGTTCCCTCACCTCGACATTCACAAAGAGACCTGCCGGTACCCTGATCAATCAACCGTCAACCAGATTGATCACATTGCGATCGACTCAGACACTCCTCCAGTGTCCTCGATGTCCGAACGTTCCGAGGTGCTAGCATCGTCTCGGATCATTACCTTGTTGCAGCCAAGGTCAGAACTCGGATATCGATTGTACAATGGAGTAGAACAAGGCCAAAACAGTTTGACGTTGGAAAGCTACAATCGCAATCGACTGCTGGTAACTTTTCCTATCGAGTCTCCCTGAAGCTCTCAGAGAGTCCAACCCTGCCAGCCGAAACAATTGACGAACATTGGAACTCAAAATGCCATCAGAGAAGCTACTCCTGATGTGCTGGGTTTTAAAATGCCACCTAGAAAAAACCCATGGCGAAGCTAACAGCATATGATATAAGGCGACGCTGGATAGAAGGACGAGACCGGTTCGTGAGCTCTACGAACTTAACAGAAGGGAAGATCACCGGTTTCTCAAAAAGAAAAAGAAGGAGCATGAGAAGCGTGCGATCGAGGAAATGGAGAGGTGGTACAGCAGAAATTATGTCCGAAATGTTTAGCAGCGGATGAAACAACTATCCAAAGGGTACAATCATCGGACAGAACAGACTGTTAAACGGCGATGAGGACACCAATACCGCTGTCATGCAGAATGTTCCACTCCACGCAATGGACAACAATAGAAGAGAATTCCGTCCCCCCGATCTAGACGAAGTCAAGATAGCGATATCTAGACTGAAGTCGAACAAAGCTGCTGGAGCGGACGGATTGTCCGCGGAAATGTTTAAAGCATCTGGAGATGATCTGGCTGGGCGCATGCACCAGCTCATCTGTAGGATATGGTCGGAAGAAAGCATGCCCAACGAGTGGAATCTTAGTATCGTTTGCCGATCCACAAGAAAGGAGACCCCCTTGACCGCGCCAACTATCGGGGGATAAGTCTTTTTAACATCGCCTACAAGATGTTCTCTGCCGTTCTGTGTGAGCGCCTGAAACCATTCGTCAAAAACATGATAGGTCCCTATCAGTGCGGTTTTAGGCCTGGGGAGTCCACTATCGATCAAAACTTCACATTACGGCAGATCCTCGAAAAAAACCCAAGAGATGCAGATTTACACCCACCACCTATTTGTCGACTGTAAGGCCGCATATGACAGTGTGCATAGAGACACGCTATACAACGCCATGTCTAGTTTTGACATTCCAGCCAAACTCGTCAGATTGTGCAGGATAACGATGGAGACATATCGCTGCTCCATCAAGGTCGGCAACGAACTGACCGAGACCTTCAATGTCAGAAAATGTTTTAGGTAAGGCAACGGGCTGTCATGTGCTTTTTTCAACATACTTGAGAAAGTCGTGCAAAACTCACGCCAACACTAGAGGCACGATCTTCCAAAAGTCCGTTTAAATGCTAGCATACGCGGACGACATTGACGTGATTGGCCGAACTCAGCGAGCCGTCAATGAAGCGTTTGCTTGTATTGAGACGGCGGCGGCAAAAATGGGTTCAGCGGTGAATGAGGGCAAAACAAAGTATATGCTGTCATCAAGAAAGGACACACAATATCGACGACTCGGTCAGAACGGCACCATAGGCAGCTACAACTTCGAGGTAGTAAAGGACTTCATCCACCTTGGTTACCAAGTAAAAAGTGCGAAAAACATCGGTACCGAGATTAAACGCAGAATAACTCTTGTCAACCGCTGTTTCTTTGGGCTCAAGAGGCAATTGAGTAGTAGAGCCCTCTTCCGAAAGAATAAGCTCACATTATGTAAGACCTTGATCATCCCTGTGTGGTGGCCCGTGGCGTTGTGGGTATGTGCGTCAACCCCAACCTCGACGTCGTAGGTTCGATTCCTGCTCTATGCGACGGAAACAATTTTCACGACCCCATCTCTTTCGAGTCACTGACAATGCTCCAAGAGTATTTCCAGTCTAGAAAAAACTCCTCAAACTTGGCCGTTCGGATTCGGCATAAAACTGTAGGTCCCTTTCGCTCGTGAGAGAACAATAGCACGCACAACGCGAGTGGTTGCTGAGAAGCTAGGCCTTGGCCCCCTACGGGCTGTAGCGCCACCCATATTATATATCATATTGATCATCCCTGTCCTGGCACGGAAGCTTGGACTATCTCAAGAGCGGATGAAGACGCACTTGGTCTCTTCGAGAGAAAAGTTCTGTCTTCAATCTGTGGTCCTGTTTGCGTTGAAGGTTCTTGGAGAAGAAGATTCAACCACGAATTGTACGGGCTGTGCAGCGACATGAGTCTAGTCAGGCGTCTACGGATTCAACGCCTAAGATGACTAGGCCATGTAGAGCGCATGGACAACACTGCTCCAGCCCGAAGAGTCTTCGACTCCGAACCAGTGGGACAACGCAATAGAGGACGATTACGAACCCGATGGCGCGCTCAAGTGGAGAAGGACCTCAACCAACTTGGAGTGCGAAATTGGAGGCAGCTGGCTAAAGATCGTGCCAGCTGGAGAGGATTGTTGATCGAGGCCCAGGTTCACCCCGGACTATAGCGCCACAAGACGAAGAAGAAGAATTATCACCACATCCCCCTTTTGAATTGGTCTCGCTTTATTGAACTATTTTGATCGGCGATTTAAGTTCAGTAAATACGCCCTTACCCAGCTTTACCAAAAGCAATCGGCTATCATGTGAGACTACTTCCAGTTTTTCCTAAGATCGATGGCGTCTGGGTCGCAACGTGGCTCTGTACTATTGGAAGAACCGAGAAAGAAATGATTAGCCGTTAATGCTTCGTCTTCGCCTGACTCCAATGAAACAATTGTTAGCGGTCTTGAATTAATAATGTTTTCTACTTCCGTAAGTGCACAACGTAGAGTTTCCTCACCAACTTTACTACCCGGTAGAATCCGATAAATCACATATTTTAACCGCACGAGCCTCTCCCACGCACCGCCCATATGCGGAGCCGATGGTGGATTAACCATCCAAGTTATCTCCGCAGGCAGAAATTCTTGTGCAATGCGTCGCATATTCAACCTTATCATCTCGTCTCTTAGCCTGTGAACGCACACATTTTGTTTTGCACAACTGATAGCTCCTACTTAGATTAACTGAGCTTGTTGGTAAAGTGCAGATTGTGACTTCTGAATAATCTCCAAATCTAGTTCGACGATATCAGGTGATTGCTTTACATGCGTGACCATTTGCTGAAGCGAGTTTCATCAACAAGTCGATATATCTGCTTCGCACTGATGTACAATAAGTGCGGTCGGATCTCCTCTGACGTAGTGTTGATTGCTGCTGTTTGTGGCCATTCTGACGATCACTTGTAAAAGAAATCTGGACACTAGAACCATTCACTCGTAGCTTCGTAGTCGAAAACCGGATTCCATTTAGTGGCTTTGTCGGCAACGTTGAGCTTTGAAGCGATCCATCTCTATTCGGATACATGTGAAGTTTCTAAAATTTCCCCGGCTCGAAACATTACAAATTGTTGGAGTTTTCGTGAGTCGCCCTTCAACCACGATAGAACCGTTTTCGAATCAGTCCAAAAAAACCTTTGGTGGATGAACAAATTATGGGAGCTACAGATGAAGGATGCCAATCGAGTTCCGAGCACAGCAGCTTGCAACTCAATTCGAGGAATTGAGATAGGGCGTTGAGGAGTAACCTTCGCCTTGGCACTTACTAGTGCAATATCAACCAGTCCGTGAGCTTCGATTCTGAAATATGACACAGCTGCATAAGCATTTGCGCTTGCATCAACGAATGTGTGTAATTGTATGTTTGGCACAGGTTCTCTTAACAGTGCAGAGTAACATCTAGGGACGTTAACAGACGTTGCATTTTTCAAGATTGTTGTTAACTGACGCCACTTGTCGGCCATGTTCGTTGGCAACTCATCGTCCCACTCTATGGATGTCCGCCAGATTTGTTGGAGAAGAATTTTTAATTCAAATAAGAAATGTGACAGGAACCCCATCGGATCGAAAACTGACATAAGAATTTGAAGCACTTCACGTTTTGTTGGACTCAGTTTGCAGTTGAAGACATCTCTCTTGAGCCATTGAAAATTCAACACGTGGTTGAAAGTGTCTGTTGTTGTGTTCCAGGATTTTTTCCGTTTCACAAAGAGCAGCATCTCCAAATGCTTTGTTGGAATTTTCAGTCTGCACTAACGCTGGCAGGACATCATTTGAATTGGAAACCCAGTTTCTGATATGATATCCTGCATTCCGATGGATGAATGCGACGTCTTTGGCAAGTTGGATGGCTTCCGATTCCGTGTCTACACTATCAATAAAATCGTCAACGTAATGATGTTCTAGAACTGCGTTGTTTTTAACGTAATGCGCGATGCATGGCGAGCATGCTGCACCGAATGTCATTACGATAATTTCATAAACGCTGGGTTTCTGCATATGTGTATCATCACTTCACAAAAAGCGCTGTACGTGCCTGTCTTCTTCTCGCACCCGTATCTGGTGGAAAATTTCTGCAATGTCTCCACAAACACCAATCTTGCGGCAGCGAAAACCATACAGAACGGATAACAAGGGTACCAGTTGATCATTTAGGTCCTTTAAGGAGGAAGTCATTTAGGGAAGTTCCCCGACATCTCGCTGCTGCGTCCCAAACCAATCGTATCTTCGCAGGCTTGTTTGGATTGCGCACGATGAACATCGGCAAATACCAAGTCCTTTCGTGGTTCACGCTAAGTTCCTCTGGCGACAGCTTCTTTGCGTATACTTTCGTAACAAGGTTCATTATTTGATGGCTTAATTCCTTACTTACTTAAGGTGGCGCTACATTCCGGGGTGGATTTGGGCCTCAACCACCAAGCGTCTCCAGCCAGCTCGATCTATAGCTAGCTGCCTCCAGTTTCGCACGCATAGTTGGTTGAGGCGCCTTTCCACTTGCGTGCGCCACCTGATTCACAGTCTTCCTCCTCTACTACTACGCCGTCCCTCGGGGGTGGATTCGAAGACTTTTCGGACCGGAGCATTGGCTTTCATCCGCTCTACATGACCTAGCCATCTCAATCGTTGTATCTTCACTCTTCTGTCTAAGTCGATGTCGCTGAACAGCCCGTACAGTTCATCGTTATATCTCCACTCACCAACAGCTTTGCGTTAAAATCTTCAAAGACAATTTTAATGTTGTAGCTAGGGCATTGCTCATGCGTTTTGTCCAGGAGCTCATAGAACCTGTCTTTGGTTTCGTCATAATTTTCCTCTGTGGGGGCATGTGCGCATATAAGGCTTATAGTCGCAAATTTTGCCTGGATGCCAATTGTCGTGAGGCGCTCGTTCACGGATCTGAACGATAAGACTTCTTTCCTAAGTCTGCCTCTAAAGACTAATCCACATCCAAATAGGCGCTGTTTTTGTTGTTTGTAGCAATTGCCGTAATATATATCACAGTTTTTCATGCTTCATTTGCCCGGTCCATCCCATCGCACTTCTTGGATGGCGGTTATATATGCTTTGCAGCAGTCTAAGGCTTCCGCTAATTGTTCGGCTGCACGTGGCCTATAAAGGAACTTACATTCCACGTACAGATCTGAAGGTCGTTGTCAGTAAGGGTTCGTCATCAGTAAAATCATCCGTTTCCGAGGATTGTTGTTGCTTCGTAACTATTTCTGTTTTGTGAGGGCATGCAGTTATCCCGACGTCACAACCCCCAACCTGGAGGGCCAGTTCCTCTTTTGTAACCCATAGGACAAGAGGTCGCACTTATTAGTTTGGCTGGTTGAGCTCGGGTGAACTAGAACCAGTACCCGATGGCTACCATTTGGAGGTATATTAAGCACAATTGGTGTGTAGGAAAAGTTGCAACACTGGGCATCGCTAGGTTGACGCCAGTCAGTGCTTACCCGATTCCCACAGCACCCAGCCAACCATTAATTTGATTCTTCAAATTGATGCTTAACAAATGTTTATATTTCTACTTGTGAAAACGATTTTGATATTTGCTTTTACCCTCACAAGCCTTAAGGTTTTTCATCAGAATATGAACATGCTCTTGTGATTTGTGACATATCAGATGCTGACTTCATCCAGAGTAAACGCAGTGTCTAAATGTTCGTCTATGAACAGAGGGGTTGCATATTGAAATAGTGACGAGGTATTAAGAAAGTTATCTAAGTGGTTCTTGAATTGCGGAGCTTCTTGTTACGAGGACTTTGAAGTGCTTATGAGGGCTAAGTTTTGTTGTTCAAGAATAAGTTTTTAAAGCGACAAATGCGCTTGTATTCCCTATTGGCATCTTAGTAGAGTTTTAAAAATGGTGGAATTATTATTTCTAAAAAGCTTAACAAATTTGAACGATTGGTTTCTTGCATTCAAGCATTCTGAGTCAAACAATTTGTGTGTATATGCCTTACTGGATTTTGCGTTCTTCTGTTTGGGAATTGATTTCATTATGATTTCAGTTAAAGCTTCAATATTCATCGAATAATTCTGTGATTGTAGTTCTATAAGGTGAGTATTCATCGATCCAAGCAAATTTTGGCAAGGGACTTAGTGGTTTCGTGTAAACATGGTTGCAACTAGCAGTAGAATTAACAGTTACTTCTAAGGGCATGTGGTACGAAAAAATTTCAATTCCAACTTGAAAATCGTCAAGCAACTTATACCAACCATAAATGAAGCAGTAATCTATTACCGAGCACAATGTACCTCTGATAAAGGACAGTTCACCTTTGCAACTACCATTCAACAGACGCATATCGTACTTGTCAGCAGGTTCAACGATTTCGTCTCCTTTACTATCACAGATTGGATCCCTAGATTTCCGATAGGGTTATAGAAAACTGGTTCTGTCTCCGGACGCGAAGTTATTTTGTGTTAGTCCCACTCGGCCATCAAAATCCCCAATAAGCATAATATCCGCAGAGTCTAAGGAATGCAATGGGTCACAGAGCTTGTCGAAATCACGCCGCCAATGATTGCAGTTTAAGTAGATAGGTACAAAGATGACATCAAATTGATTCGACTTAAGGTTAATGACATTTATTTTCCAAGCAAAAGATCAGCCTAATTCATAAATATATTCTGAAATCGAAGTTCTTCGTTATAAAAACTTTTTACATAATTAAAAAATGTTACAAAATTCAATTTGTTTTTTAATCATTATACATTACAGCTTAACATATTTAGTTTTCTATACACTATAGTTTTTTCAAAAACAGTCTATTAGACTGGAACATATCATGCATAGTTAAGGCCGCCTTAAATCTTTTTTGGACGGATCCAAAGATTTTAATTTCTGCGAATGAAGTTGTCTGTCATATTTGACATTTTGTTAGGTTTATTTTCCTTCGTAGCCGCCTTGTTTGTATTTTTTGATTCATTAATAAAAAGGTTTGCATTTACTGAAACGTCTCCAAAAATAGATTTGATAACTTCAATCCCATTGTTTTTCCACATTTCAACCCAAGTGCAGAGTCCCAAAAAAAGACTTTTTTAGCAATATGCAGATGATCATCCCTCAAAGAGATCTTTATTGCAGCATCTTTTTGACGTTTGCCCGACGTTATCTGCCATTAAGGGGTCATTTTAATTTTTTTTAAATTATTTTTTATTAATAATATATAATAAGCTTAAGTACTCGACAAAAATGCTTAGAACTAGTTGGACGAACAATTTTACTATTTCTAACTTACTGGCACTCAGCGGGCACTCAAAGCTAAACTAAATCTTATCCTTTGTCTTTCGACCTAATCTAACATTGATTAATAGAACTTATTCTTTATATCTGTATAGCTTAATATTAAGAAAAATTGTAAACAAAAAACTGAGTAGCAGAACGTTTTTTTTATAGTTAAAATATATATACTAGCTTACACAGAACTTTGCCGACCGAGTCTCCCTGAAACTCTCTGAAAGTTCGACGCTGCCAGCACATTCAATGGAAGAAGAATGGAAACATTGTAAAAAAGCCATCAAAGAAGCTGCCACTGATGTGCTGGGTTTCACGACACCACCCAGAAGGAACCCATGGTTTGACGACGAGAGCAGGCAGGCACTTCCAGCCAAGCAGGAGGCCTACAAGGGAACGCTGCATCGAACAACGAGAGCTGTTCGTGAGCTCTACGAACAGAAGAGAAGGGAAGAGCACCGGCTTCTCAGAAAGAAAAAGAAAGAGCATGAGAAGTGCGCGGTCGTGGAGATGGAGGGGTGTTACGACAGGAAGACTGTAGGAAGACTCTGTAGACTGTTATACCTCGATGACGACACAAATTCCGCTGTCAGGCAGAATGTTTCACTCAATTTGGACGATGATGAACACGAATTCCGTCCCCCCGACTTAGACGAAGTCAAGAAAGCGATTTCTAGACTGAAGTCGAACAAAGCTGCTGGAGCGGACGGATTGTCCGCGGAACTGTATAAGGCAGCTGGAGATGACCTGGTTGGGCGCATGCACCAGCTCATCTGTAAGATATGGTCGGAGGAAAGCATGCCCGATGAGTGGAATCTCAGCGTCGTTTGTCCGGTCCACAAGAAAGGAGACCCCTTTGACGGCGCCAACTATAGAGGGATCAGCCTCCTTAACATCGCTTATAAGATACTCTCTGCCGTTCTGTGTGAACGCCTGAAGCCCTTTGTCAACAACCTGATAGGTCCTTATCAGTGCGGTTTCAGGCCAGGAAAGTCCACTATCGGTCAAATTTTCGCATTACGATAGATCCTGGAAAAGACTTAAGAGATGCAGATCGACACCCACCACCTATTTGTCGATTTCAAGGCCGCATATGACAGCGTGCATAGAGACGAGCTACACAGCGCCATGTCTAGTTTTGACATTCCTGCCAAACTCGTCAGGTTGTGCAGGATGACGATGGAAAACTCTCGCTTCTCCATTAAGGTCGGTAACGAAATCACCGAGACCTTCAATGTCAAAAAAGGTTTTAGGCAAGGCGACACGCTGTCATGTGACTTCTTTAACATCATACTTGAGAAGATCGTGCGAAACTCAAACGTAAGCACCCGAGGCACGATCTTCCAAAAGTCCGTTCAACTGCTTGCTTACGCGGACGACATTGACGTGATTGGACGAACACAGCGAGCCGTCAATGAGGCGTTTGCTGGTATTGAAGCGGAAGCGACTAAAATGGGATCTGAAATCTTGAGTCTTTTCTAGGATCTGCCGAAGTGTAAATCGGTATCTATATACCGACTCGAGACCGCTGTACTGAACCGGAGGAGACCCTCCTCAGCTCGTTGTGCTACGGAACGGTCGTGGTTGAGTTGCCCATCCACAGTTGAATGGGCGTTATGAAAAATGAGCGCCACTGCACTCATATCCTGTAACAGGCCGTTCGTATCTTAATAAAGGGCTTCTGGAGGGACTAAGCCACTGTGACATACCCTTTCGTGGTACTGTGGATTGGGGTAGTAATCCCCGGAGATCAATTTATTAACCGATTTCATCGATCTCGCAGTGTGGCCTCGAATCAACTTCACCAGATAATTGTCCAATTGTGTGACAGTATAGTTTCCGATTTCTGAAAGTTGATATTTAACTTCCAGTCATCGCAATCTTATATAAATGAGTCGAAGTCAGCCTGCGCGAGAATAGTGATGTCTTCGATCTTTTTGCCTGATCTGTACACCGATTGAAGATCTGCCTTCGAAATGAACGGGGGATGAACCTCTTCGTCTGCAATGCCATGTTTTCGTCATTGAACGCGACACAGCCGATGTTCTCAGATCGCCATTGTTGCAGATCTACTCCAAGTTGAGAGTTGCTAGCATGCACGCTGGTCTGCAGGTCGTGGTTCGGGCGAACACTCTCGTTCACTTTCTGAAAAACTGCGCCTAGTACTTCAACTTTTTCTTGCGGATCTTTTACCACAAAGAAGTCATCGTCGAGTAGGGCGTTATTGCGAGCAAAACCTGTAGTGAGTATGTGTTCGTTGCCTGTCGTTCTGGGAAGCTTACGACATGCACGATCGCTATTTTTTCTTCGGTGACAATTTGTTAATTTGTGGAAACATACTGGGGTTGTTAGATCTAACAGCCCGAATCTTAGTGTTCCACTACGTGTTTACAGAAACTCGCTAATTCTGCACTATTAAAGTTTGTTAATAAGCGATTTCAGTGTCCTAACTTCCTCCCTACGTCTGTCAGCAAACCGCCTGTACAAGACTTAATCTTAACAGGAGTCTAATTTTTTGGTGGTGTAGTGCGTCAATTGTCGCATTGCGGTACATGTTTTCATTGTTCGTGCGCGTACCATAAACCGTGGTATCGTACTGTATAGTTCATTTTATTGTCTCGAATTAGATACATGTCAATCTCTTCGTTTGACTTTCTATTGGACGGAATGTGGAGTTCATTCGAAGAGAGTGGTAGTGTCATTTGTCTGGGGATGCGTGGCCAACGCGCTCCACTGTAATTGTAGGTATGCGTTTGAAAAAACTCTCCTAATTCCGCAATGTCGTTGGGGATCTTGAATTCGGCACGAAGCCCGCGATCTCTGTTGCTTTCAGATCGAGTCTATGCTCAACACTGTGCAAGCAAACCAGCTGTAAAGCAGGTCCGCACTGTCATTGAAAATTGTGTTTCCCGAAATCCATGACGGGCATTTAAGTCACCGGCAAAAATGAAATAGTTCTCCTCCGAGCCCAGACTTGGACATCGAAAGAGTTCATCGAGACCGGATATAATAGTTCTGGAAGTAAGAGAGCCGGAACAGTAGACCGACGCCGCATATAGGTTTCTCCCACTACGAAGAGAAATGGACACGATGCAAGCCTCCAACTCCTGAAACTGTCGTACTTCACTACTATACACTATAATTTTTATGAATATCGCAACACCGCATCCACCATTGGAATTCGGCCGGTCTCTTTTAATAACATCATATTTGCTGTGCTCCAATATGCCTCTCCGGGTTAGCTTAGTTTCGCTAATCAGAAATAGCCCTATACATGAATTTGCATTCACTGCATGGATCTTGACAGTACTCTCCGTCGGTGCAGCCATCAGGACTGTTGACGTGCTGAGTTCTGCAGGAGAGCCAGAATTTTAGCAACCTGCTCCTCTAACCGATCCATACGCCTTTCGATAGAAGATTTCTATTCGGGCGTTGGCTCGTGTGCTTTTGATACTGAGGGTTGCAGTACCTTTGGTACTTGCTGCTCTTTCGTTCTCCCCATGACGGACACCATTTGTGCGACAGTCACTTGTTGATTTTTCACTGAGGGATGCTTCCGCAGAACCACTTTTTCTTTCCGCTCCTGGAACGTAGGGCCGATAGCTGGCGGTGTGCCCCGCGTTCCCGCAGAATACGCTTTTGAACTGACTTTTGTCAGTTGCTCCCTCTTGCCCCTGAGGACAATTCTCCGAACAGTGGTTCTTGCTACACTTTCGGCATTGAGGTTTCATTGGCAGTTCGGCGTGCACGAACCTTTGGCAACGAAAGCATTGGGGAATGCCGACGCGCCTTGTTATATATCTTACCACTCGCATCTGTGGTAATTCAAGAACTTGTTTTTCTTAAGATTATCCACTTTGCTTGTAGGTGTAACCTGCACGATATAGAAGGGTACTTTCCGCCCCTCTCTCTTTGCCTTAACTGTGGAGAATGGCTTGACCTCGACGAACTCAATTCCCTCACACACTTGCTCCTTGAGCATTTGGAAGAAACCCATCCGCTTCTAGCGGACACGTACGCTTTAACAGCCAGGAGTGGAATTTTTCGCCTTTTGGCGTGAAAGAAAAGAAATCTAGCGTCGAAATCTTTAGAAATTCCTTGACAGTATTATAATGGTCCACTGTCTTGTACTAATGAAAAAATGACCTGCCTTGCAGTTTGTTCGATGTTCGCCTTGAAGATATTAATGGGCGGAACATTATATCTCTTATGAGTAGTTGTTGGTTGCGGCTGTTGTGTTGCTTGCTGTTGTCGCTGTTGAGATGCTGACTTCTGTCGCTCCTGTGTTGCTGGCAGCTTTTTTGTTGCTACTCGCTTGATCGTTGTTGTTGTTGAGTTGCCGGCAAATGCTGCGAAAGTGCAATCGGCATACGTGTTGTTTGCATCCGCTGTGATAGTTGATCAGCTACTTGGCATTGCTGCTCTGCAGATACCTTTCGTTGCTGTGCATGTTATTTTTGTTGCTGTTGCTGCGGAGCCAGTATTCTCGTCGCAACAGTTTCTCTGATTTCTTGCTTGAGACGCTGAATTCTCCGGTGCATATATTCAATGAGCGTTTCCTTCATGCGAAGCACCCGCTCAACTTCGTCTTCGTGTTGGAGGCGAGGTTTGTATTGCGGCGTTTCGTGGTTTTGGGAGAAGTCTTCTTCCTTCTCCTTTTCGCTGCACCTTCTATGGGCATCGAAAAAAAGCCTATTGGTCGAATACTCAAACCACTTGGCTGACTGCTACTTTAGAAAAAACTCTCTTGTACTTGTACTATTTCGCTACTTCGCTCGCGTTCTATATTTTAGTGGAAGCCGAATTATTCGCGAACTTAGACTGCACTCTTCGAAGGTCAGTGAACGACTGGCGTTACGGGCAAATCCTTTTGTATGCCTAAATGTTGATGATCAATGCATTCAGTATGCCTCCATTGGTATGAATATACCTTCTGAACTTTTAGTGGCGGAAACTATTTGTTCGAAATATGGCTCAAACATAGTTAGATGACTTTTTCAATTAAATTTGAGGTTCACATCATTATTGAAAGTGTACTTACATTCTGAGCACCAAATTATCAATTGGATTGGTTTCTTTGAAATGTGGAAGACGTTTATAATGAAATAATATATTAAAAAAGCGTATTCGTAGCAGAAAAATTTTTAAGTCTGAACTTTAGTATTGACTCCAATTAAACTTTTTCGTAAAAAACAAAAGTAAAATATCAATAACAATCAATTCCACCTCGATGACTGAAGTTTCTATCACGCAATTGCGAATTATAACCAAAAACATCGCCGCTTATTATAATGAGTCATAGAAACTATTTTCTTGAATCTACTAAAAAAAAGCGCTAATTCGTCATAATCAATGTCCAATTTATATTACCATCAACGCTCGTTCGAAAACTTACCCATAAACTTTCGAAATATTCGATAATGGTTGAAACAAAACGCGTTTTTTGCGATCTGGTGTCAAAATTCAATTTATAAATAATTTTTCACTGTTCACAATAATCTTATGACAATAATATATAAGTTCTGAAAATTCACAAATCCATTTATGTATCTTTTCTTTGGCTTTATAAAGTATGCAACTTAATAGGAAGTAACAGAATTTACTTGAATTATAACGTATTGTCGTTCCAACTTTACGTATTTATCGATTACTCCAACAGTTCTTATTTTTCTACTTAATTTGGAATAATGGTGTTCCAAAAGACGTTATTAATCAGTCGTTCACTGACCGCTGAACTGTTCAGATGTGTTTTGACTAAATTAAAACGTTCAAATGAAATAGAAAAGTCAAGAAGTGCAAAAGTCATCGGGATCCACAACGAGCGCGTAGCCGAGTGCGTAGAAGTACAGCCGCGAACCAGAGGGGTCTGAGTACAAAACCCAGTTGGGGCACCGCCCCTTTTTTTCATTTTTCACTTTCCGCCACTAAACAAACAAACTGCACTGGCATAGGTAGTGAGTGCAAGGAATGGAGGAGAACGGGAAGACCGCTCGCGACAATGCGGGCGGTGAAAATATTCAACCGGTGGCAGAATCACGCCACCAACCAATGGTGCCGTTAGACGGCGCAACGAAGAAGAGGAGGAAGGAACAGACCTCCAACATTTCCAAGCGACGTAACACCAATGCGTCACCAGAACAGGAGAAAAGTACGGTGTACACGTCATCTGCTGAAGACGATGCTGAAGACGACGGGTACTCGTATGTTTCAGATGGAGGAGAGGGGCGATTCACGGTAAGCAGCAACAGCTTTGAATCGGTCCCCTTTGATACTGAGGAGGAAGAAATAGAGGCCATCATTCGTGCTAAAAAAGAGAGGGTCTCGGATCTGAGGGAGGAGACGAAGAAACTCCTCGAGGACATCAAGAAACTCCGTGACAGCACTCTTGCGAGAAGAAAGAAGGAAGAGGAGGAAGAACGGGCTCGTCGGGTCGTACAACAACAACAGCAGTTGACTGACCGAGAGCAGCCGCAAATGCAGCAGCAACAACAACAAACTGCAAAACTGCAAAAGAAACAACAACAGCAGAAGTCAGCACAGCCTCTAAGGCAACAACAAAAAAAAACCAGTTCAGCAGCAACAACAATACACACAACAGCGAAGTAAGCAGCAGCAACATACAGCAGCGCAACAACAACAGCAGCCAGCAGCGCAACAACAACAGCAGCAGCCAAATAAAAAAGAAAAAGTGCCGCCGATAAATGTCTTCAAGGCAGACATTCTACAAACTGCACAGGTATGTAAGAGAGCCATAGGTAGTGGTAACTTTAGCATAAGAAAAAATAAAGGCGCCGATAAGTATACTATCCGCTGCAAGACAGTAGAACAGCATAATGTTCTTCGGGCGTGTCTAAAGCGTTCGACGACGAAGTTCTTCTCCTTTACCCCAAAGGGAGAAAAACTTCAGACAATCTATTATATTATATCTCTATTAGTTGTTTTGTGGTGATGAACTAGTGCTGCAATTCTATTCAGAGAGAAGATAGCCTATATCCCAATAAAACCACAAAAACTGCCTTCATTATTTTCACAATGTATGGATCTGCGCAAAATTTGTTTAAATTCAATTTTAGGCCTATTTGAATGGCTGTGAAATTGTGTAATGAAAACTCTGTCAAACATAATCAAGGTGCAAGATAAGACAAATTCCGATATCTGTGTACTATCGTGTCTCTGATTATATTATCCATGGTAAAAACACATTGAGCTTACAATGGGATGAGAGACACAAATTACTTAGAATTTAGACTTACCTTACACAATATAAAATGTATTACCTACCTTAAATACTCGAAAAAAGAAATACCATCCATTCCTTTCATTCTTCGACTTGATGCTTGACAAATGTTTATATTTCTCCCAGTGAATGTGAGTATTTCTCAATTTTCATATTTGCTGTTACGTTCACAAGCCTTGAGGTTTTTCCTCAAAATACGAACACGTTCTTGTGATTTGTGACACATTAGATGCTCCTCCGAATAGTTTAGTAATTCTTGCTTTTGTGCTCTTTTTTGTTTCACGGGTCAATTTTCGATCAGCCATCGAAGTGGATTTGACTGTAATTGACTTTACACTTGTATTTGCTGTGAGGAAGTTTCGTTATAGCCAATTTAATTATATTCAGACTAAACGATTTTTAAACTATATATACGCTTTTTTATTTTTATTTAGTTATTGTAAACATCATGTACATTTTGAAGCAAAGTGTCATTTTTCGTAAATGGTATTAAATATCAATCCAATTGTTGTGAGAATATAAGTACATTTTTCAATCTAAGCGCCTTTTTTTAACTATATTACATGTATGTAGCACTTGAGAGATCGCACATATACATTAATACAGTAAAAATAAAGCCATTCAGATTAGAAAGTGTACTTACATTCTCAGCATCAAATTATCAATTGGATTAGTTTCTTTGAAATGTAAAAAATGTTTATAATATTATAATATATTTAAAAAGCGTATTTGTAGCATACAAATCGTTTAGTCTGAACTTACGTATTGACTCCAATTAAACTTTTTCGTAGCAAACAATAGTGAAATGTCAATAACAATCAAATCCACCTCGATGGCTGAAGTTTCTATCACGCAATCGCGAATAATAGACAAAAACATCGCCGCAAATTATAAAGAATAATAAAAAGTATTTTCTTAAATCTACTAAAATATAAAGCGCAAATTTATAATAATCAATGTTAAATGTATAGTGCCATCAACGCTCATTCGAAAAGTGCACCGTAAACATTCGAAATATTCGATAATGGTTCTTTGGCCTTATAAGGTATGCAACTTAATAGGAAGCAACAGAATTCACTTGAATTATATCGTATTGTCATTTTAAAACTACGTATTTATCGATTACTTAAGCACCCCTTTTGTTTTCCTACTTAATTTGAAATAATGGTGTCCCAAAAAGAAGTTATTAAATGCAACAATTATGTTCTTGCTCATATAATATATAATGTGTATAATATGCAGAAAAAATTAGAATGTGTCCCGCATTTAAAATATTCCCTGATTTTACAACTTGGTTTTAGTTGTTAAATTCAACTTCCTAAAAGAAACTTCTTGTACGCATGTCATAATAGTATATAATTTGCTGAACTTGACGAAATTTGAAATCTGTTCCGCATTTAAAATATTCCCTGATTTTACAACTTAGTTTTAATTTTCAAATTCAACTTCCTAAAAGAAACTTCTGCGTATTGCATATGCGTATAGCATGTTATAATCTTATCTAAACTATATATAAAGCAGAAAGTTTGTGTGTTTGACCGACAGAGGCTCCGAAACTACATATCGCAGAGCTCTGAAATTTTCAACAAAAATCATTCTTAAATTTAGATGTTGAATGTGATATACGGTTCGGAAGTTACGAGTACTTTTTAAAATTCTCTGCTTGTCTCTTTTTTAATTGTCATTTTTATTGTACTCCGCTCTTATATCTAACTTAATCCTAGACAAAATGATTAATTCTAGCTTGACTTTAACAATGAATTTGAAATTTACAACTAACTTACTGACCCTATGCGGGTACTCGAAGCTATTCTAGTCTAGTCTAGTTCTAACTCTAATTACCTTTCGGCCTATTCTATCGTTTTTTATTTTCTTAAATCTATGCAAATACGCTGTTAGTTAATTACTACAACAGGTGTTAAACAAATAAAAAAATATAACAGCCAATTTTATCAGAGTAGATGAATGCTTCATGTGGGACGAGGCCATTCCGTCGCACCCTTTCTTGATACATATCATTGGGGTAGTAAGCCCCGAAGATCAGACTGTTGGTATAGTCATAGCTCGTGCCTTCTTATCAGCTTAACAATAAAATGATCTACTCTATTCACGTTTGCCTCGTTATACAAGACCTCGTTGGAGTAATACTTCTTGTAGTCAGACTCGGGTGTGCGGTACAACTTGAGACAGGCCCTGTCTCTCGAACGCCCTCATCTTTTCCATTTGGGAAGGACTCGCATTGAACTACAGGGGACAAACATAAAAGGCCGTATGAGGGCCATGTAGCAGATTACCTTCACTCTGGTATCAAGTTGGCTGATATGAAACAGACGCTTTGGTCTGAGCAATATCAACCATATATATATATATGGTATATGTTTGTCAAAATACAATAATATAATTGGTCCAACCATATGCCGAGATATCTAACTAAACTTTTCACATTTAGCGGTCATCATGTGGGTTCACTATGCCGAACTTACGCCAATTTAGTAATACAAAATAGTTTCGCACTTCTGGAAGTTGATAAGCAGCTTCCAGTCATCGCAAAATCGCTGAATTTTGTCGAAGTCACGTTGCGACAAGATGTTTATGACTTCCACCTTCGGTCCTGATCTGTACACTACAAGGTCATCGGCATACGCAATTGAACGTGGCACGGAACCTATTAGATCCGCCGTGAATATCGCGAATAAGATCGGAGAGCCAGCAGCTCCTTGTTGCAACCCATTTTTTATGTCAAGAACCGTTGTAGAAGACATGCCGCAACATTTCACGACGAACTTTCTACCCGTTATCATGTCATAGATCATATATAGCAATGATTTGCTTACGCCGAGTCTGACCAGCTAAGGAAGAGGCCAAAGGTATCGAACGCCTTCTCCAAGTCTATCAAACAGGCACCAGTGCACAGGTTCTTATTTTTATTCCATTGTATGTCGGACACCAGATATGACGCAGCATGTATGGTATCATGCCCCGCCCGGAATCCAAACTGGTTGTGCGGAATTATCTTTCTGTCATCAACACACAATTTCAGGGCTCAAATGACTATCTTTTCAAAAGCCTTGCTAATGCAAGGAAGAAGGCTTATCCACCGAAGATTTGTGGGAATACTGCTATCTTTGTCCCCTTTAGAAATGGGTTGCATTAAAGCTGTCTTCCAATGTGCGGGAAAGTGTGCATGCACAATGTTAAAGAGCGTAGTGTCAATTTCTATTGCAATCGGCGGAGATGGCACAGCACAATATTCGGTATTCCACCTATCCCAGCTGACTTCTTGTTCTTCAATGACTTGAAAACACTTTGGAGATCCTCTTGAGAAATCAGGATATGGTTTCCTTCATCTGGTAAAGCCAGGATTCCCTGATCGGCACTGACTGATCTCATTTCGGAGATAAAAGTGATTTAACAAGGCTCTGTTCTCCAGATCGTGACTTTGCCTACGAACGACGTTGACCGTGTAAGCTGTCTGGAAGACAGCTCCTATCGCGTTCACTTTCTCTTCGGGGTCTTTAATCATGAAGATTTCTATCGGATCTATACCGATAGAAGTCAGAAGTTGTTCGTTGTCGGTATTTCTTGGAAGTCGTACGGCCTTGATGTCCTTATTATATTTTCTCCTAAATATTTTGTTTACTTGGTGGAACGAACTAAGGCCATTTTTTACTTAATGTCGGAGATTTTTGAGCTCGTGCAGTGCGTCTACAGTCCTCAGTTTGCGCTATTTTCGGTATTGTTCTATCCATCGTTTGATCGCGTTGTCCATCTGTATCAGGTACCTGTCAACATCTTCGTTCGTCAGATTTCTATTAGTCGGTGGGTTGATTCCATTCGAACGTAGTTCTGTGGTTAACGTCCTGGAGAAACGTGGCCAGCGAGCTTTATAATAATTATAAGGGTTTCTCTGGACATACTCCTCCAGTCCTTCCACCCCATTCGGGATTTGAATAGAAGCTGAAAGAGCACGATGATCACTGTCATACTCGATCGCCTCTAAGCAATTCAATGTTTGTCTGTCAACGTGGTCAGTCTTTTGTCTATCAGTAATATGTCCAGATAGGACCCGCTTCTGGGATATGATGGCTTATTAGTTGCGCGCAGGTCTAGCTTGAGCTCAATATTGTGCTCAGCCCACCAGTTTGTGTTGTTCACTGGATTCCCCCATTCTCTATGTCTAGAGTTCAGATCTCCAGCTATGGTGTAAAAGTTCTCTTCCGCGCTCAGACGGAGACTCGTGAAGAGAGTCTCAAGCTCTGGAATAAAATTGTGAATGATGTGACTTTCGTTTCCTTTTTTTTTCTGAAGCATAGATCGCGATCACATAGAGCTGCTTTCTACCCGAGAGTGAATTGCGAGCGATACACGTCTCTAGCAGTCGAAATTTCTGCACATTATTGCTATATATGACCTTATGACAACGATTCTTTTTAATAATGAGAGCGACAAAACAACCCTTGAAAGGTCTGTCTCTTCTTATTACGTTGTAGTTAATGTACCTAGGATTGTGGGTCTGCTTAAGCTTAGTTTCGCTAATCATTACCACGTCAGGATTATGGTCGTGCAAAAAGTAACCGAGCGTAAGTATTCTTTCGGGTCTTAACATTCGCTGCCAGGATCTTCAGGTTATATTACTTGAGTGCTTTCGTTTTCACGTAGTACAGAGTATATGGTATCCACTCGTACTGCTTGCTCGGAGTCGCTGTTCAAGTGTAGCGATGCGCTCCACTTCTTCAGCGAGGGGTTTGACAATCTGATTCATCTGTGCCTGCATAGCAAGCAAGATGGACAGATCTGAGGTCACCTCAGGTTGCCACAGGGGCCGGGGGAGCCGTTGGGCCTGTCTGTTGAACTGGACGCCTACCAGATCTCATTTGGGCATAGGGGACGTCCCGCGTAACAACGGCAGTTTTAACGAGAGGTAATGGCCTTTCTACTACCGTTTTTGGTCTCCTCTTTTGTTCGAATCTTTTGTTTAGTTCCTTAACTTTCGGACAGCGCCGATAGTTAGCGGGGTGACCCTTTGAGTTGCACAACGCACACTTAAGAATGTTTAGATCATCGACCTTGTCTGTCCCTAATGGGCATTCCCCTCTTTTGTGCGAGAGGGAGCATTTCACACAGCGAGACTGCAGAATGTAGTTCGCCGCAGCGTGTCCTAATCGCTGACATCGAGCACATTGTAAAATGTGCTTGGATTTTTCTAATTTTGCCCATTTTACCACGAAAGTGCCAAAGTTAGTTATCTTTTTGACATTCTCTGGGCGTGTGTCGTAACCTGGAACAGAAATGTCGGCAGTTGCCTGTTCTCCCTACGTGACACCGCAGTGACAAACGGCTTGACGCTTTCGAATTTAACGTCCTCGCTCTGCGCCCGGGGCAGAATAGCGAAGAGTTCCTTCGGATCAGTGGAGTCATCCACGTCTTTCAAGAGGATTGGAGCCTGTCCTCTTTCCGGGTGTACGCGTAAAACTCCACTCCCGAATCCGTCAGCTCCTTAGTAATATTTCTGTATGCTACCATGCTGTAGCACTTGTTTTAATTGTTTAATTGTTTTAATATTGTTGTTGCCATAATGTATCAGATCAGTCCTTCAATGTTTAATGAACTGGCATCGTACAGTTTCACGATGTCGTTCGTCTGCATTTCCGTCACGTGTATGGGAGGGCATCTCTCCTTCCTCGGTGTCGTCTGCTGCTGTTGTTGTTGCCGCTTCTGTTGTTGCTTCCTCTGCTTCTCCGATTGCTACTGCTGTGCTTGCTGTTGCTTCTGTTGCGAAATCTCCTGTTTTGGCTGCTGCTCTTGCGGGTGATTAGGTTGGGGCTGCTGCTGTTTTTGCTGCAGCTTCTGTAGCTGTAGCTGCAGCTGCTGTTGCTGTGCGGCATTTCTTGCCACCTTCCTCGCTGCTAGTTTTTGCCGGATGGCCGGGATCTCAGACTCCAGCTCCGCCCTTAGTTGGAGGCGCCTATTGAGCTCCTCGATTTTCTCCTGGTCAACCTTCTCTTCCTGTGTAGCTTCGAACACAAGAATGTATTTAAACTCCGCGCTGAGCTACATCATGTGCTGCGGTCGGTAGACAGCCCGTCACCTTCTCCACAGTACATGTCTTCTCGCCCGGAAGACATGTGCATAACATTTTTCACAATCGTGGCATTTGTTCGGCCGCCACTGTTGTTGCCGGCAGTGCGGCTAGCGCCGCTGTGGACGTCGGCGGTCTCGGCGATATATTTTCTGGTGCCGTTTTCGCAGCTGAGTTGGCCTTGGCCGCTGCTACTGCAATTGTTATTGCTGCTTCTCTAGCTGGAGAGATCGTTGACACTAGCACTGCTGGTGCTGTTGATGTCGCTGTTGTTGTTGCTGCTGATGGCACTGGTACTGCCTGTACTGCTAATGCTGCAGACTCTGCTGTTGTTATTGCTACTGCTAATGCAAGCACGTGTACTGTTGCTGTAGTTGCTGCTGGTTTGGTGAGAAAAAAAAGTATATTGTTTTCCCCGGGATGTATCAGTCTTCATTATATAAGTCGCAGCGCTTTAGTCCACACGGAACACGTCTACTCGCGATGGTGGTCTGTAAGACACTGATCCTCCAGTGTGTTGTTACACCCATATATACACACATATTTTTCATATTTTGCTTTGGTACAATCATTAATATTTTGTTACGTCTCAATCGAACATATAAGTTATTTCCATATACGCTGAAAAATAATACCATGCATGTGCTGAAATCAACGTCTGCCGAACCGAACTGGTGATCGCTGTCCCACGGTGATAAATGCTGAGTAAGCAATTAATAGCCATAAGCATAAGCAGCTCTAAGAAATCAATTTTGTGTTAGTTCTTAAGTGATTGCGGTGAAATAAAGTGGCCATCTGCAGAAGAATAATTTTGTTTAAGAAAAGAAAACTTCTTTCTATTTAACTTATATACCATAAATAAACTAATAGAGATATCCAACTCCCTCGTCTCTTGCCCCCTTTTGGACAGCTTGTTGTTTTTGTAGCGTCTGTGAATATATGAAAGCCGTTTCAAACAGCTTATAGGCTCTCCTCCAAAATAATGAGGTGTAGGGGAATACTTATTTGAAAAGAAACGTCTATACTTGAGAGTTTTTTCAAACCACCAGTCACCACCACCAAAAGGATGATGAGCTTCATTAACTGATTGTGTTCATGCCACGGCACCACAACTTCTTTTTCGCGTGTTGTAGCTCTATTACCTTGCCAAGCTTGATGAACTTACTCATGGAATGTTTTCAGTTTGTGGGCAAGTCAACCATTTTGGAAATTTATTGGAGATTATCAGGAGTACGCTGTCAGTTCATTAAACATTGAAGAGCTGATCAAACTACCCCATATGTGAAAGTATGCGTGAAATATTGTCTCCAAATAAAGAAGTCTGTGGGGGGTCTTTGCATTTTGGCCTGGAAAGTTGAATATCCCTATTAGCTTACTTATGATATATACGCACGACTGCCTGAGTCACATTTTCGCACTTTTCTTATTTTGTCATACCCAAACTATCTATGCATGTACAGATACACAGCTAAAAATAAATCATTCAATTTTGATGAAATTGTGAATATTGAACTTCTGAACGGATTAGCCGATTTAGATAAAATAAGATATAGACTAATTACATAATGTGTTACAAGATAGGCTAATTTGTTTCATGGTTCGTGAAGTTTGAATCAACAAACAAATCGATTTCCAAAAAAAGACAACTTTACTGTGCGACGGCTCTCCATAGACTGACAAAATTAGATATTACAATATTTAATGATATTTGCATGAACTTTATGTGGAGCGGAAGTCTCCCAGGCGCTGAATAGGCAAGTCTGCAGTTCATGCGATCACCGATCAATTGGATCGTTTTTGGTAAAATTACAATACACGTGGTTCTGCTGACACTGCATCCGGAAGAGGTAGACGAATTAGCGGCACGTGTTGATTGTGGAGACTCAAGGGGCGAGGTGGTGACAGGTGGGAGACTTAACTCCTCCCCCCTTAGAATAGAGCGGTGGCCACAGTGAAGTATGTGGGGCTGGAGCGATAGACTGCAATATGGGGATGTCATTTCCGACGTTCTTCTTCTTGAACCAGATTATGATTTTGGCGACTTTTAGGATGACCAAGAGCCCAGCTGATGTACTGATCATGTAGTGAAGAAAAAGGGTTCTGTTTCCTAGGGATGATAGTTCTGCTTCCGTTCTGAAGTCAAATTCCTTTAGTTTCTGCAGGCTTAGTACGTCAGTTGTTGAAGCTGCATGTACGTCATTGCTTGGTGTCATCTTCGTACAACATCCCGTTGATTGTGACGCTGCAATTTTTTAAATGGAGAAGCGCTGTGCCTTCTATGGTTGTAGCTAGAGTGCTGCAATTAGATTTGATTATTGTTTTTTCTACATTAATAAATAAAATAAAATTCGGCTCCGGCTCAGAAATGCTCCTGATCTTGCCAACATCATTAAGTGGATAATGTGCGGCTTTGTTCCTCATGAGATTCTCCAGGCATTCGGATGCGGCTACTTCTTCGTCTTATTGTTGGGGGAGAAAAGTTCTGCGTTCAATCTTTGGTCCTGTTTGCGTTGAAGGTTCTTGGAGAAGATGATTCAACCACGAACTGTACGGGCTGTACAGCGACATGAGTCTAGTCCGGCGTCTACGGATTCAACGCCTAAGATGGCTAGGCCATGTAGAGCGCATGGACAACACTGCTCCAGCCCGAAGAGTCTTCGACTCCGAACCAGTGGGACGACGCAATAGAGGACGACCACGAACCCGATGGCGCACTCAAGTGGAGAAGGACCTCAACCAACTTGGAGTGCGAAATTGGAGGCAGCTGGCTAAGGAACGTGCCAGCTGGAGAGGATTGTTGACCGAAGCCCAGGTTCACCCCGGACTGTAGCGCCACAAGAAGAAGAAGAAGTGCAGCGGCCAATGAATCAGGCTGCACTGCACTCACTCTCGAACCTAGTGGTTCGCTTAACCTGCACAAAAACGCATTTAAACACATATCGGCAAATAATTCTTTCTTTGCCGTGATAACATTTTGATCACTCTCATGTATCAGAATTGTGTTACAAAGAGCCGATTGGAGTTCAAAAACTGTCGAATGCTTCTATGGGGAAATATAGAAGCATTCAATAGTTTTTGAATTCTGTTTTACGTTATGTAGGTCTCTGATGAGCGACATTTCCGTTCGCTTGTCAGAATAATGCAAAATCAGATTTCTTTTTTTGCCGTCCCAGCTTAGTGATGTTCCCTACATATTTAAAACCTCATTCGCTTGACCTATGACTTTGTTCCGGATGGCCCTTAAAAGAATTTGCCGTATGGAGTATTATCGTTTCCTCTAATTGTATTATAGTGTTATATTTTATTGCCTTAGTTTGTTTAATTTTGTTTTTATAAAATATAATTACGTATTGTAATGTGAACAATAACAACACAAAACGTCACTTACCACAAGCAGCCTAACTGAAATCGCTTATTAAGAATGTACAGACGTTAATCATTCGATCAAAACAGCAGATATTGATCCCAATAACGCCGTACTCGACGATGACTTCTTTGTGGTCGAAGATCCGCAAGAAAAAGTTGAAGTACTAGGCGCAGCTTTTCAAGAAGTGTACAAGGTGAACGAGAGTGTTTGTCCGAACCACGACCTAGAGAACAGCGTGCAAGCTGATCTGAGAACATCGGCTTTGTCCAGTTCAATGATGAAAACATGGCAGACAATGTCATCGCCGACGAAAGGGTTCATCACCCGCTCATTTCGAAGGCAGATCTTCAAGCGGTCTTCGAATCATCAAAGAAGAAAAAGTCGGTTGGAATCGACGGTATCTCGAATATTGTGTTAAGACATCTTCCTCTGGAAATGGTTAATATGCACACAATCCTGTTTAACAATGCTCTGAATAATGCACATTTCCCGGAAAACTGCGATTGTAAAACGCATATCCAAGCGAGGAAAAGATTCTTCGAATCCGTGCAACCTCCGGTCAATTAGTCTCCTTCCGAGCATCAGCAAGGTATTTGAGAAGGTGATAAATAGAGCTCTGATCAACTGGACAGAGGACAGACATATAATTCCGGATAACCAATTCGGTTTCAGAGCGGGGCATGACACTATTCATGCCGCGTGGAAACTGGTGTCGGATATCCAATGGAACAAGAGCAAGAAACAATGTTGCCTTTTTGATTGACCTGGAGAAGGCTTTCGACACCGTTTGGTTAGAAGGACTTCACTACAAGCTCAATCGGCTAGGCATTAGTAAACCACTGCTGTACCTACTGTATAACAAGCTTACCGGTAGGCGGTTCGTAGTCAAGAATAGCAACGTGACCTCTACAGGTATTTTTGAAATTAAAAATGGTCTCCAACAGGGTGCCGTAAATTCGCCGATCCTGTTCAACATTTTCTTGAGCGATCTAATAAGTTCTCTTCCGCACGCTATTGCGTATGCCGATGACTTGATCGTAGACAGATCAGGCAAAAAGATTGAGGACATCACTACGCTCGCGCAGGGTGATTTCGACTCATTCATGAGAGATTGCGATGACTGGAAGTTGAATATCAACTTTCAGAAGTCGGAAACCATACTGTTCAGGACTCCGTTGTATAAAGTCTCGGCGGATACGAAAAAGAATTGGCGAAAGTTCTCTATTGTAGGACGGCACGGGCAACCACTAGCGCAAAGGATTGTAGCCAGATACCTGGGGATCTGGCTAGATCAGTATCTATATTTTTACAAATATGTAGATGCTGCTCTAGTTAGAGCCCGAGGCGCTTTCGCTCTTACAAAGAGACTGTTTTACAACAGCCAACTCGATGCAAGAGTAAAGGTAATCTGCTACATGGCCCTCATACGGCCAATGCTCACCTATGGTTGTCCCGTGTGGTTCAACGTGAGTGCAAGCTTGATGGAAAATATTCGGGTGTTTGAGAGGACCCTTCTTAGGGCTTGCCTTCGCCTCTACAGAACACCAGAGTCCCAGTACAGAAAATTCTACTCCAATGAGGTCTTATGCAACAGGCGAACCGGATACGAGTGGACAATTTCCTGGTGAAATTGATTCGAGGTCACACTGCGAGAGCGATGAACTCGGACAATAACTTGATCTCCGGGGCTTACTACTCCAACCCACAGTACCACGAAAGGGTACGTCACAGTGGCTTCGTCCCTCCAGAAGCATTTCTCTATTTTGACAAGCACGGCCTGATACAAGATAAGAATGCGGTACCGCTCCTGTTTCACATAGCCAGGTCAACTGTGGATGGGCGACTCAACCACGACCGTTCCGTTGCACAACGAGCTGAGGAGGGCCTCCTCCGGTTCAGTACAGCGGTCTCGAGTCGGAATGTGCGAGATGTTGCATTACAACATCGTTAGTTCTGGTGGCTGGAGAGCGGAGGAACTCCAGCGTCGAACCCTTTAGACCCGGGTTAGAACGGGTGGTGCATACCCCCTTATGGGGCGCAGTCCGTCTCTGTCTTGCGGTGGATTAGATGGAAATCTAGAAACCGCAACCTATGGCCGACTTACATATCGTAGGGTAGTTTTAAGGTAGTTTGTAAGTTGTATATATGTATATATTACAAAAAAAAAAAAAAAAAAACAAAAAAAAATGACAAAAACAAAAAACAATAAGTATACACATTCGTACACTGAGTGCACTTATATGTATATATATGTAAATAGGTTAAGTGCACACATGTATATATGTGCGTATATCATTATATACACGGATGTATACATGTGCGTATGTTTAGTTAAGTTAGTTTTAAGTTATTTTAAGGTAGTATTTAAGTTAGTTATTAATTTTACAAACAAAAATCCGTTCTGTTTTTAAGTTTTTACATTTTTTCTTAATACAAATGTTTTCAGTTTAAATCATCTATTTTAAACATATGTATAGTTAGGTTAGGTCGAAAGACATAGTATAAGATTAAGTTTAGCTTAGAGTGCCCGTCGAGGGCCAGTAAGTCAGAATTAGTAAAACCGTACGTCAAACTAGTTTTAAGCATTTTTGTCTAGTACGTACGTTTATTATGACTAAGAAACAAAAATGAATTAAAATGAACAAAGCGAGTATCAGTCGTTCACAGACCTCTGAGCAGTGCAGCGCTAGTTTGCGAGAGTGTCGACTTCAAATTAGAGAAAAAGTAATCAGTGCAGTATTCGTCAAGTACGGAAAGTATCGTCGGGTTACACAAGAACTAGTGGCTCGGGTTCGAAGCCCAGTGGGAGCAAACCAAACGTTTTTTTTTTTCTGTTCCATCCGTATCAGTACCATACTCTAAGACTAGCGAGTGAGTATGGAGAATGGAAGCAAACGAGCGGTCCGCGCTCCTAGAAGCGGACAATGACCCCGAACAAACGGTGGCAGAGCCAAGCCACCAGCCAACAGTGCCAAATGAAGGCACAACCAAAAGGAGGAGGAAGAAATATTCTCCTCAAATTGTTAAACGCCGCAACACTAAAGGAACACCCGAAGGGCTGCAGGTTAGAGAGCGGGATGAAGCAGCGGCTAGCGCATCAGCAGCCGAATCAGAAGATGCCGTACAGTACGTGTCGGACGGAGGGGAAGGTCTATTCGCTGTCAGCAGCAACAGCTACGACTCAATCGATTCCGACACGGAAGATGAAGTGGAGCGTGTACTTCGTTTGAAGGTAACTCAATTCGAAGACATGCAGGAGAGAATTCAGCGTCTCGTGAACGAAATAAGAGAGCTGAAATCAAGAACTGTTGCCAAAAGAACGCTGGAGCAACAGCAACAGCAACAAAAACTAGCAACTAAAAAGCAGCAACAAAAGCTAGCTACGGCGCAGCAACAACAACCGCCTGCAGTTGTCCAACAACTCCAACAGAGAGCGAAACAGCAGCAACAGCGGCCAGTTAATGAACAACTGCCAGCAACAAAACAGTTGGCAGACGCTCATCTGCCAAAAAGACCAGCAACACAACAGAGGACAGCAACACAACCGAGACCAGCAACACAACAGAGACCAGCAACACAACAGAGACCAGCAACACAACAGCGGCAACAGCAAGTAACCGACCAGCAGCAGCCGCAGAAGAAAGAAAAGGTACCGCCGATCAATATCTACAAGGCGGATGGTGAGCAAACTGCCAAGATATGCAAAGAGAACATAGGTCAAGGTAACTTTTTTATAAGTAGATGTAGAGGTGCTGATAAACACGCAATCCACTGCAAGACAGTGGAAGACCACAATGTAGTAAAAGGATTGTTAAAGAGTTCGACACTCGAGTTCTTCTCTTTCAACCCAAAAGGCGAATAATGCCAATCGCGGCTCTTAAAGCTCGTCGGCTCGAAGCGGCGCAGGTCCTCCAAATGCTCCGTGAGCAAGTGTGTGAAGGAATCGAGTTCGTCGGAGTTAAACCTTTCTCCACAGTAAAGGCAAAGAGACAGGGGAGAAAATTACCCTTCTAAATTGTACAGGTAACACCCACAAGCAAAGTGGATAATCTTAGGAAAATAAAGTTCTTAGATTACCACAAATGCGAGTGGGACAGTATTAGAAGGCGCGACGGCATTGTCCAATGCTTTCGTTGCCAAAGGTTCGGGCACGCCGCGTCAAACTGCCAAATGCAGATTCGATGCGTGTAGTGCAGCGGGAGCCACATCTCAGAGAAGAGGGAGCAAGAGGGAGCAGCTGACCGAAGTCAGCTCAAATGCGTACTCTGCGGGAACGCGGGGCACACCGCCAACTATCGGGGTTGCCCTAAGTTCCAGAAGCGGAAAACAAAAGCGGTTCTGCAGAAGCAGCCCCCAGTGAAAACTCCACTTGGGGCAGCCATACACGTCACATCCGAAGTGACCTTCGATCAAATGGCGTCTGTCAGGGGAGGCACGGAAAAGCAGCAACTACCAAAGGTAGCGCCGTAAACCTCAGTGCCAAGAGCACACAGTCCAACGCCCGATTGGAAATCATCAACCGAAAGGCGTATGGATCGGTTAGAGGAGCAGAAATTCTGGCGCTCCTGCAGAACCCAGCACGTCACCGGTCCTAATGGCTGCGCAGACGGAGAGCACTTTTAAGATCCTTGCAGTGAATGCGAATTCATTGACAGGGATTCCCCGAAAAAACGAATTCTATAGATTGTTGGATGACCAAAGCCCAGAGCTATGTCTGATTAGCGAAACCAAGCTAACCCAGAGAGGCATATTGGAGCACAGCAAATATAATATTATTAGAAGAGACCGGCCCAACTCCAGTGGCGAAGGCGGTGTTGCGATCTTTATAAAAAATAATATTAAACACAAAGTAGTGTATAATGGTGAAGTACGACGGTTTCAGGTGTTGGAGGCATGCATCGTGTGCATTTCTCTCCGCAGTGGAAACAAGCTGTATGCGGTGTCGGCGTACTCCTCCGGCTCCCTTAGTTCCAGTACAACCATATCAGAACTCGATTCACTCTTTCGATGTCTAAGCCTGGACTCGGAGGAGAATTATTACATTTTGGCCGGGGACCTTAATGCCCGCCACGGTTATTGGGGAAACATGGTTTCCAATAATAGAGAAGACCAGCTCTATAACTGGTTCTGCTTGCGCAGTGTCGATTATAGACTCGATTTAAAAGCTACTGAGATCGCATCCTTTCCCAGGAGCGGATCGTTCTTGGATCTCCTGCTGTTTGACGCACGACTGCAGCTGACTGACATAAACGCCCACACTGTAAACTGTTTGAACACTTTCGTGTATCTCAGTGACCATTGCGAACTTCGCGCCAAATTCGAGATCCCCAACGACATTGCGGATTTAGGAGAGTTTGTTCAAACGCATACCTACAACTACAGTAGGGCGCGTTGGCCACGCTTCTCTCGACACTCTCTTCGAATGCGCTCCACATTCCGTCCAATAGAAACTTGTCAAACGAAGAGATTGAAATGTATCTAATTCAATTGGGCGAGACAATAAAACGAACTATGGACAGTACGATACCACGGTATACACGAACTAGCAACGAAAACTTGTACCGCAATGCGACAATTGACTCATTACACCAACAAAAATGTAGACTCCTGTCAAAATTCAAAACGTTGTACAGGCGGTTAACTGACAGACGTAGCGAGGAAGTTAGGACACTGAAATCGCTCATTAAGAATGTACAAACGTTAATTGTGCAGAATTACAGAGTTTCTGTAAACACGTACTGGAAAAACAAGATTCGGGCTGTGAGATCTAACAACCCGAGTATGTTTCCTCAAATTAACCAATTCTTCGGGAAGAGAAATAGCGATCTTCCGTGTCTTAAGCTTCCCAGGACGACAGACAACGAACATATAATGACTACAGCAGGTATTGATCCCAATAACGCCGTACTCGACGATGACTTCTTTGTGGTCGAAGATCCGCAAGAAAAAGTTGAAGTACTAGGCGCAGTTTTCCAGGAAGTGTACAAGGTGAACCTGAGTGTTCGCCCGAACCACGACCTGGAGAACAGTGTGCAAGCTAGCAACTCTCAACTTCGAGAAGATCTGCAGCAATGGCGATCTGAGAACATCGGCTTTGTCCAGTTCAATGACGAAAACATGGCAGACAATGTCACCGCCGACGAAAGGGCTCATCCCCCGTTCACTTCGAAAGCAGAACTTCAAGCGGTCTTCGAATCTTTAGAGAAGAAAAAGTCGCTTGGTATAGACGGTTTCTCTAACATTGTTCTAAGACACCTCCCGCTGGAAGTGGTTACTATGTACACAATCCTGTTTCACAACGCTCTGAATAATGCACATTATCCGGAGCATTGGATAACCGCGATTGTGCAGCCCATAGCCAAGCGAGGAAAAGATTCTTCGAATCCGTGCAACCTCCGGTCAATTAGTCTCCTTCCGAACATCAGCAAGATATTCAAGAAGTTGATAAATAGAGCTCTGATCAACTGCACAGAGGACAAATATATAATTCCAGATAACCAATTCGGTTTCAGAGCGGAGCATGACCGCGTTGAAACTGGTGTCGGATATCCAATGGAACAAGAGCAAGAAACAATGTACAGATGCCTTTTTGATTGACCTGGAGAAGGCTTTCGACACCGTTTGGTTAGAAGGACTTCACTACAAGCTCAATCGGCTAGGCATTAGTAAACCACTGCTGTACCTACTGTATAACAGTGGTTTATAAGAATAGCAACGTGACCTCTACAGGTATTTTTGAAATTAAAAATGGTCTCCAACAGGGTGCCGTAAATTCGCCGATCCTGTTCAGCATTTTCTTGAGCGATCTAATAAGTTCTCTTCCGCACGCTATTGCGTATGCCGATGACTTGATCGTAGACAGATCAGGCAAAAAGATTGAGGACATCACTACGCTCGCGCAGGGTGATTTCGACTCATTCATGAGAGATTGCGATGACTGGAAGTTGAATATCAACTTTCAGAAGTCGGAAACCATACTGTTCAGAACGCCGTTATAGAAAGCTTCCGCGGATACGAAAAAGAATTGGCGAAAGTTCTCTATTGTAGAAAGGCACGGGCAACCACTGGCGCAAAGGATTGTAGTCAGAGACCTGGGAAAAAAATAATAATAAAAAAAAAAAAAAAAATCACAAAACCAAAAAAAAAATTAAGTATACACATTCGTACACTGAGTGTTGCTCACATGCTTCAATGTGCGTATGTTATATACACGCATGTATACATGTGTGTATGATTAGTTAAGGTAGTTTTAAGTTATTTTAAGGTAGTAATTAAGTTAGTACTGTTTGATACCGATTGTTATTATGTAAAAATATTTTTGTATTCGTTCATAATTTCTTGTGAGTCACTGTACAGCACGCATCATCCGCGCACTAGTAAAATCTACACATCGCACCATCCGTACACCAGTACCATCTACACATCGCACCATCCGTACACCAGCACCATCGGCAGATGGCACCACCCATCATCAAGCAGAACACACCACCCACCTGCAAACCAATTAGCCGTAGTGAAAAAATCACACCATGCACCCACGGGAGCACTGTCGCGAGAAGGGCTCAGGAGCAAACCTTCAACAGCTGTGGGTAAAGCTTTCTTCATGTGTGTATGTGCGGTCATCGGTATGTGTGTTAAGCTTTCACGGATGTGTGCACTGGTATGTGTGTTCAACTTTCGTCTGATGCTTGCTGAATGCTAACGATAGACGATGGATGATCTATCTCGACACTCCGAATTAGAACGCGCGGGACACATCACCTCAACTTGTTCATCTGTTATTCGTTAGTTTAAAATAAAATTAATTTTTTGTTAAGTTGAAGTTACTTGTGTTTAATTTCTGCATTTCTCGTCGTCGTCGTTCCTAAACATATTTCTGGTCCTTCGAGCCGGATGAATTAACTTATTACAAGAAAAAAAAAGACTAAAAAGAAAATTATATTGAACCGGTGTCCTGTTTCCTAAGTGCATTTAAGTTTCGAAGTGTTAATCGTCAATCATAAGTGTACCATTCATTTTGCAATCTAACTCTCGTTCGGAAATTTACAATCGGAGCAAAATGAGTTCGCTTAAATCGAAATGTGGAAACGCAAAAGGTCGGTTAACGCGCGCCGCAGCATTCGTAGAAACAATCACCGAAGAAACACCTGTGGAAATGCTGGAAATTCGTTTGACGAAGTTGGATGAGTCGTGGGCAGATTTCTCATCACTACACAATAAACTCCTAGAGGCTGCTGATGATGATGAATTGTTGGAGTTAGAACTCAAATTCGGGAACTACGAGGATAAGTATTTTGAAGCACATGCCGGAATAATGCAGGTAATGAATAAACGGCGGTCAGCTGCCAAGGGCAATGAGAAGTCAGTCGTTGAATCATTGCCAGACCAGCAATCAGCTACTAATCAAGTAAACTCTTCGAGCACAATTCAACAATTAACTTGCCAAAAATCACCATCCCTTTGTTTTCGGGCAACTACAAGGATTGGCCGTCGTTCCGTGACTTATTTACGGCCACAGTAGATTGCCAACCCAATCTCTCGGGCACACAAAAATTCCACTACCTAAAGATGTTCCTCCGGGATGATGCTGCGAACTTAATTAAGCATATTCCCATCTCCGAGTCAAACTACATTGAAGCCTGGGAACGCATAGAAAGTAGATACGATCGGGTGCATTTAATTACACAGTCGTACATTCAGACCTTCTTAACATTACCATCAATACAATCGTGTAACGCGCAGACATTACAAAAACTGTCGGACGGTGCGGATGAAGTCATTCGGGGACTGAACGCAATTGATCAAACCGGTCGCGATCCGTGGATTATTTATTTATTGTTAAATAAAGTAGACTACGATACGAAACAAGCATGGGCAGCAGAGGTCGGGTCTCGTGGTGATTGTACTGTGCCGGAACTGTTGTTATTCTTACAAGCGAGATGTGATGCACTTGAATTATGCCAGCCGCTTAACCGTCCATTATCATCACAAAAACTTAAGGGTCAGGTGCGATCGCATTTTGCTTCATCGTGTGAGAATAATTCAAAATGTCCAAAGTGTGAAGGTGATCATCTTTTACCACAATGCTCACAATTTGTGTCGGTAGACGTTGAATCGCGTCGTAGTTTTGTAAAACAAAAATCCCTCTGTTTCAACTGTCTTCGTAGTGGACATTCAAGTAAAAACTGTCGGTCCACATTTCGGTGTCGTGTGTGTAAATCCCGTCACCACTCGTTGGTTCATACCTCTGTGCCGCAGGTCACATCGTTGCCGACCATATCACGCGATATTGTTACGGATTCACCAACTTCATCCACTGGACATAAGTCTTGTTCAAAACCTATAATCAGCAATCACTCGCTTGGGCTTGGACATCGTCGACAAACAATTCTTCCTACTTTACTCGCCAAAGCTCAAGACAACCAAGGAAATTTTGTAAAGTGTAGAGTTTTGCTTGATTCAGGATCACAATGTTCGTTTATCGCAGAACCATTTGCACATATATTGGGCCTTCGTCGACATCACGCTCGAATACCAGTTTGCGGATTATCCACCACCGAGGCAGGATATACAAGGGGGCGGATTGAATTACAACTGCATTCATGTTTTAACTCATAGTCGATTTCGGTAAATGCATA
The DNA here is from genome assembly GCA_916610145.1 of Eristalis arbustorum. NCBI lineage: Eukaryota > Metazoa > Arthropoda > Insecta > Diptera > Syrphidae > Eristalis > Eristalis arbustorum. The sequence continues at coordinate 65,249,568 of OU744317.1, read as the reverse complement.
CGTTCTTCGTAAACTCGTGGTTTTCGACGGCTCTGCAAATGACTCGCTCGGACATTCATTGAACAGTCAACTTTTAATTGGCCCTCCGATCCAGCGGGATTTAATCGGTGTTTGTTTGCGTTTTCGACAATATCGATACGTCTTCACCGCTGACATTGTGAAGATGTTTCGCCAGATATTGGTGCATGAAGAGGATATTGACTTTCAAAGAATCGTCTGGCGCGAAAGTCCGGCCGCGGAACTAAAACATTTCCAATTGTGTACGGTCACTTATGGAACTGCCTCGGCTCCATTTTTATCGGTTCGCGTTTTGAAACAATTAGCGGATGATTATAAAAAAGAATACCCTACTGCATCACGTGTTCTGTTAAGTGACGTATACGTAGATGATGTCATGACCGGTAGTGCCTCCGTGGAAGGCTTGATTAGTTTACAGCGCGAATTGGTTGAGCTATTATCGAAAGCTAAGCTAGAACTTCGAAAATGGACGTCGAATTGCTGGGCATTGCTATCACAACTGACACAAGATGAGTGTGAGTTCTCGTGGACTGACCCGGAGCAATAGAAGATTTGGATAAAGGTTCTTGGAATGTATTGGCGTCCTATCAGGGATGAATTTTCATTCCAAATGGGAAATACACGTCAAAACACAAAACCCACAAGACGCACCTTGCTTTCTGAAATATCACGGATATTTGACCCATTATTGTTCTTGGCACCGTCGGTCATCTTATTCAAAATTCTTTTCCAAGAGCTTTGGTCATCGGAATTTAACTTAGGATGGGACGATCCATTGCCTGATGCCCTCGCTAACAAATGGCTTATTTACAGCAAAGAACTTCACCTCTTCGACCAGATTCGGGTACCCCGAAACATATCCCAATTGAGCTCTGAGGGTATACAACTTCACGGGTTTTCGGATGCATCATCAGTAGCATACGCAGCTGTTATATTCGCTCGATATAAAACCGATACCGGTGAAATAAAAACAACTATCATCGCAGCAAAAACGAAGGTTGCCCCTCTGAAACCAGTCACGATCCCTCGCCTTGAATTATGTGCGGCCCTTCTGTTGACTCGATTGTTTGTCCTAGTGAAGTCATCGATGTCAATAACAATTTCGAAGATTTATGCTTGGTGCGACTCAGAGATCGTGCTACATTGGCTCTCATCGCCACCATGCCGATGGAATACATTTATTGCTAACCGGACAGCTGCTATTCTCGAATCAATTCCGCGACACTCGTGGTATCACATCGCGTCGGAATCAAATCCAGCAGACTGTGCATCGCGTGGTATTCTTCCGTCAATGCTAGTCAACCATAATCTTTGGTGGAATGGTCCGCAATGGCTATCTAAATCGGAACAACACTGGCCTGTTTCATCATTATGTCCACAGGAAACGATTTGTGAAGCAGCAACCATAGCAGAAAGGCACTTACCAACAATTACTCTTGCGGCATCGGTAGACAACGATACCCTACAAATTCTGATTGACAAGGTTTCGTCATGGAGTCGATTGCAAAGGATAATCGCATATTGTTATCGGTTCATAACGAATAGTAAGTCTTCGAAAGCAAATCGATCGATTCGCGGGATGAATATCCAGGAACTTCAAAAGGCAAAACTCACAATCATCAAATATATCCAGCATCAAGCATTCATGAATGAAATTCAGCATCTTACCAGCAACAAAGATCTCCCAACAAAATCTCCACTGATCAAGTTATCCCCATTCATTGACCAGGATGGAGTTCTCCGTGTTGGGGGAAGAATAAATCAAGCATCGGTTTCCTATAATATTAAACACCCTATTATTCTTCCTAATAATAATAATGTTTCGTTTATTATAGTGAAAGATCTTCATATTAAACATTTGCATACAGGTGTATCTGCAACGTTCGTGATTGTTCGACAGCAATACTGGATATTGGGAAGTCGGAATTTGATTCGAAAGATAATCCATTGCTGCAAGCCGTGTTTTATGCAGAGGAAACTAACCAGCACTCAGTTAATGGGTGACTTACCACCACAACGGATTCATCAAAGTCGTCCATTCTCCAATTCAGGATGCGATTATGCCGGTCCACTTAAAATAAAGCTGCACCGTGGACGTAATCCTAAGTTTTCAAAGGCATACATCGCATTATTTGTTTGTATGTCAATGAAAGCGATCCATCTCGAAGTGGTAAGTGATCTTACCACTGACGCTTTCTTGGCTGCTCTGCGAAGATTTGTTTCACGTCGGGGAAAGTGTTCGAACATCTACACTGACAACGGAAGTAATTTCGTGGGCGCTCGCCGTTATCTGGATGAGATGCACAAAGTACTTGTTTCGCAAACCCATAACGATGCTATCGCCGCAGCGCTCGCAGAAGATGGTATTGCATGGCACTTCATACCTCCATCGGCACCGCATTTCGGGGGTTTATGGGAAGCAGGAGTGCGATCCGTGAAGCTGCATCTTTGTCGTGTGATTGGAGATACTGTTCTCACTTTCGAGGAGTTATACACACTGTTGACTCAAATTGAAGCAATTTTAAACTCTCGTCCTTTGTGTTCAATTTCAGACGATGATATAAACCCACTCACTCCTGCACATTTCATTGTAGGTGAACCATTAACTGCTATTCCTGAACCTACGCTGTTAGATGTCCCACAAAATCGCCTAACACACTGGCAGCATGTCCAAAGTATGACACAAGGATTTTGGAAACGTTGGCAGATGGAGTACATTACCTCACTTCAAGAGCGTCCCAAATGGCAGCACACTCAAGCTGATATCAAAGTAGGCGACTTAGTGGTGATAAAGGAGTCAAATCTTCCGCCTACACAGTGGCTTCTTGGACGAGTCACGGATGTTTCTCCAGGTCCAGACAAGCATGTACGTGTTGCTACCATTATCACCAAGAAGGGTAGCTGTGTACGTTCAATAGGCAAATTGGCTGTGCTCCCATGTTCCTGAAACAGTGTTCCAGGGGGGCCGGGATGTTTGATAACGATTGTTATTATGTAATAAGTTAATTCAAGTACATAAGTTTTAAAAAATAAATCCGTTCTGCATTTAAGTTCTTAAAATTTTTCTTAATTCGAACGTTTGTTAGGTTAGGTCGAAAGACATAGTATAAGATTTAGTTTAGCCCGCCGAGGGCCAGTAAGTTAGAATTAGTTAAACCGTACGTCAAACTAGTTTTATGCATTTTTGTCTAGTACGTAAGTTTATTATGATTAAGAAATAAAAATGAATCTAAAATGAATGAACGAAAAACAAAGCGAGTATGAAGACATGAGGGAGGAAACAAAACAGCTTCTTCATGAAATTAGAGAGCTGAGAGCACGGACTCTTGCGAGAAGAGAGCAAGAAATAGAGAAAAGTTCTCAAAATAATTCAGCGCTGAATAAGCAAAAAGAAGCGCAAGGGGAACAAAACAATTCCACTGCGCAGCAACAACAAATGTCTGCAGAAAAATTAAGACAGCAACATGCAGTTCAGCATAAGAAACCGCCAGCGGCATTACAAAAACAGCGGCAAATAGTGCAGCAACAAATACAGCCATCAGTCCAGCAACAGCAGACATCAGCTTCTCAACAAAAACAGAAGCCAGCAACAAAGTCGAGGAAGAATCAGACAAAGATGACTACAACTCAACAACAAAAGCAGCCATCAACACATCAGCAACAGCAACAAATTCAACAAAAGAAGGAGAAAGTGCCTCCAATTAAATTATATAAGCCAGATGTAGAGCAGACAGCCATTGTATGTAAAAAGGCCATAGGACAAGGTAATTTTATTATCAGTAGAAATAAAGGGGTAGACAAATATTCAATCCACTGTAATACAGTGGAACAACACAAAGTTGTCAAGGGGGTTCTCAAAATGTCGAGGATGGAATTCTTCTCTTTCATCCCAAAAGGTGAAAAGTACCATTCCCGGCTGTTGAAGCTTTCCGCGCCGCTTGAAACGGAGAGGGTCTTCCAACTGCTCAAAGAGCAAGTGTGCGATGGCGTCGAGTTCGTCGGGGTCAAGCCCTTCTCCACGGTAAAGGCAAGGAAAGAAGGGCGGAAATTGCCCTTTTACATTGTTCAGTTGTCGCCCACAAGCAAATTGGACAATCTAAACCAAATAACTAGGTTAGATTATTGTCCCTGCAGCTGGGAAAATATAAGATGGCGCGATGGCATTGCACAATGCTATATATACCAATATAAGCCAATTTCAATTAAATTCAGCCTAAACGATTTGTAAAATTTATATATAGGCTTTATTATTATATTTATTTATTGTAAGCATCATATGCATTTTAAGGCAAAGTATTCTCATTTTTCATACATAATATTAAATTCTAATCCAATTGTTGTGAGAATGTAAGTACATATTTTAATCTGAGCCCCTTTTTTAACTATCTTACCTATATGAAGCACTTGAGAAATCGCTCGTATACAGTAATACAGCCAAAATAAAGCCATTCAGATTAGAAAGTGTACTTACATTCTCAGCACCATATTATCAATTGGATTGGTTTCTTTGAAATGTAGAAGATGTTCATAGTAAAATAATATATTAAAAAAGCGTATCTGTAACACAAAAATCGTTTAGTCTGAACTTAAGTATTGCCTCCAATTAAACTTCTTTGTAGCAAACGAAAGTGGAATGTCAATAGCAATCAAATCCACTTCGATGACTGAAGTTTCTATCACGTAATCCATAGTCCATCGACGAATTTGACGGATTTTCCCCTACTTTTTGACGGATATTCATGAATGAATGACAGTTATTCATGAGTCAACGCACACTGTCTCTTTTTTACGTACACATATCAAGTTCGTGCATATTTACCCCCACTAAAGTAACAATTCGTGAATCCCCACATAAACAAAATCATTCATGAATATCTGTCAAATTCGTGAATAGTTTTGGGGAGTCTGTTCGTGGATATAACAAATAAACCAAATGCTAGATGTTTTTAAGAGGTTTATCTTTCATGAATATAACATATGAGAAATTCTTACGAATCGATATATGTATATAATATGCTAATTGGTACTTTTAATTAATGTATAATAGAAAAGAGCAGACTACTTTTAAATGTTTTTTTTACAACAGTACAATATTTTGTAAATATCAGGAAATTATTCGATACCCAGAAAATATATAGACATGAGGCGAATATATTAAGGCACATTCATATGAACGGCGAACCGCGACCGCGAACTTTCGGAAACAACACATTTACCGGCAAATATAAGCAAAACCAAGAAGTATCTTGGTATGCAAAAAAGAAGGAGCCGAATTATAAAGCTTTTTCAAAATCTCTGTAGTCCTTTGCAAATGAGAAAACTCCATATGAATGAATTGTCAGAGTTTGCGAAGTTCACATTTCGTGGGGATCTCATATAAACAGACCTTTAGTATTCCACAAAATATTACTAATATTTCCTCCGGCATTTTTCCATCTTCTTATTGTTTTTCTAAAAACAAATTGCTTCTTCTGATACACAAAATTTCCTATCAAGGCATATACCATATTTGGATTTATTATTAGAAGTTCGTGAACACTGCCCATTATTAATTTTTTTTTTTGCGCAGTAAAGTAGGGGAGACTTTTCGGGGTAAGAAACAATTTGAATTCGGATTTGAATTCTACAACGTGCATTGAGTTGTAATAATTTTAGCTATGATATTGTGGTTGCCGTGGCGACCGTTAAATATTCCACCTCAGTAGCTTGCAGGGGAAGGCTATCAGCTGTTCGATGAACTTACACGTATTCCTGTCCGCCGTGTCGGTGAAAACCTGGGAAAAATGTTATAAAAAACGCGGTCAAAATAATTTTAGGGGAAAGGGACGTAGAAGTCGGCTATCTCTCTAGTACTTTATTTCTGACGCAATCGCGAATTATAGATAAAAACATCGCCACCTATTATAACGAATAATAGAAAATATTTTTTAAATCTACTAAAACATAATCAATCAATGTCAAATTTATATCACCATCAACGCTCATTCGAAAACTAGGCCGTAGACATCAATATTCGATAATGGTTGAAACGAAACGCGTATAATATGATCTGGTGTTTAAATTCAATTTATAAATAGTTTTTCACTGTTCACATAACTGCTTTGACAACGATATATACATTTTGAGAATACACAAATGCATTGTGTCTTTTCTTTGGCCTTATAAGGTATGCAACTTAATGGGAAGCAACATAATTCATTTGAATTATGTCGTATTGTCATTTTAACATTATGTATTTATAGTGTTTCGTCAGAACACATTTATTAAAAAAAAATTAATTCCTAAATTAAATTGCAAACAAATGTGAATTAATCATTCAAGTCTTAATCATTCAAGTCTAACAAAATCGTATTCATATAAACATTCATGACATTTCAAAGTGTTGACAATTGGTCATTTGACATTTGGCATATAATTTGGTGATAATTCATCAGTTGTCACAGGGTGCGCTCAGTGCACAAATTAACTGTCGAAATTTTTTTCGTGTGATAGTCAAGTTCAACAAAAAAAATGTATCATAATTAAATTAAAATTAAGAGTGATTTAAGAAATTAAACCAGTTGCTAAACTAAAGCAAAAGTACTTTGACTTAAAGCACAATTTAGTTACGCTTATTATAGAGCACATTTAAATTAAACTCAGTCAGAAGACGGGTTAATTAGTAACTAGTGCAATTAAGCAGTGTATAAACTAATTTCACATCAAAGCGGTTTGAGAAATCACAGAAATGGCACCAAAGAGACAAGTTTCTCCAAGCAAAAGTGACACTCTTGCGCAACTCAAGCATCAGAGGTCAATAATCGTTTCAAATATTTCTCGAGTGAAGACGGCATTAGTTGAAAAGACAATGTCACAAAATCCGCTCGAATTAGAGTGTAGATTGGATTTACTTAATTCATATATTGATCAAGCCATGATCTGTCAATCAGACATAGAGCTTGCTGATCACAGTGATTCGTTCCGCGGGGAATTAGAAGCCATTTGCGTATGTACGAAGTCTTTAATAATGAGTGTCTTAAACAAGGGGCGCAGATCCAGTATGGCAGAATACTCTTTTTCTGTGCCACACCACTCACGACTTCCTAAAATGTCTCTTCCTAAGCTTTGTGGAAAATACGCTGATTACAAAAACTTCATCAGTCTGTTCGAGAATTCGGTGGACAATGATCCTAACATTCCGGACATTGAGAAGTTTAATCACTTTATTTCGTGTCTGTCCGGTGAAGCCTTGGGAACGGTTAAAGCGTTCCAAATCACCGAACAAAATTATCCTTAAGCGCTAGCGAGCCTGAAGAAAGTATACGACAACAATTGTCTTATATTTTTCGACAATATATCGACATTGTTTGACTTGCTTGAAATTACGAAGCCATCTGCATCTGCTTTAAGCAAAATGATTGATACGGTTTCGGCTATTTACGACTCTCTATTGTCACTGGGTGACGAAAAAAAAATCACACATGCCATCATCATTCATTTGGTGATGTCGAAAGTAGACGCAATCACGAGGTCGAAGTGGGAAGAACAGCTAGACAATAGCACACTTCCTCTTTGGAGTGACTGTGAATCAGCACTTAACAAAAGATAACAGCGTATAGCTGCCAAAGAGTCGTCATCGTCACGAAGTAAGCCCAATGACAGGCAAAAGATCTGAATCGCCAGAAAAATCAAAGGTCATCGCAAAAGAATAAACTGCTTGTTCTGCCAATCCAATGACCAGTTCATAACATTATGCCAGTCGTTTGCAGCGTTATCGGTGGTGCAAAGATTTGATTTTGCGAAAAGTGTCCCTATATGCATTAACTGTCTTCGTAAAGGACACACAGTATCCAAATGCAAATTAAGCCGATGTAGTGTATGCAGTCGAGCGCATTATACATTGTTGCACCAGTACGCGATGACCTTCAATGGAACGCCACCTTCGACTTCACAAGGTCTGCACGCCTCTGCTTCAACAGATCAAGTTATACTTGCAACCGCCATAGTGAAAATAAAATCCAAGAATGTTGAATATCTGCTAGCTGGAGCCTTACTTGATTCGAGCTCGCAGATTAACTTTATCACCGAAGAACTTGCGCAGAGGTTGAATCTTCGGAAAGAAGATAATGCATTAAATGTGCTTGGCACTGGAAAGATAAACTCAAAGCTTAGCAAAAAAGTTCATGCTGTAGTGAAGTCAAGGTTGAATGACCATACCTCACAGCCAATTATTGGGTCATGACTTCAATATCAGCCTATCAACCGGATCAGGTTTTTAATACGGCGAATTGGATTATTCCAAAAAATATTGAACTGGCTGACCCAGGGTGTCACAAACTCCAAAAAATTGATTTGTTGCTAGGCGCTGAGACATTTTTCGAACTTTTATCCGATAGTCAAATCAAGAAAGGCCTCAAATACCAAACTATACAAAAAACGCTTCTTGGATGGATAGTATCCGGAAAATACTCCAACTGCCCAAATTCAGACAAGAAAAGTTGCAACATGATATACCAATCCGATGAAGTATCTACTCTAGATCATGTTGTTCAAAGATTTTGGACACTAGAGGAAATACCCGGAGAAGCATATAAAATGCTCACTTCAGAACAACAGAGTTGTGAAAAACACTTTGTTGAGATACGAAACTCTTGCCGATAGGTCGATTTGAGGTAATGTTACCATTCAAAGTATCTCCAAACTTGATTGGATCATCATATGAAGCTGCAAAACGTCGGTTTCTGTCTCTTGAGAGGAAGCTTTGGAAAGATGATGATCTTAGAGCATTGTCTATGGAGTTCTTGAACGAGTACCTTACACTGGGACACATGTCGCCTACCGACAATGAAATCCCGAATAGCCCACACTATTTCATTCAGCATCACTGTGTCTTAAGACCAGAGAGTACAAGCACGAAACTGCGTGTTGTGTTTGATGCGTCAAGTCGTACAACATCTCAAAAATCATTGAATGACTTATTGATGGCCGGCCCAAGAAGCACTCGATTTATCAGCTCATAGTGTGGAGAAAGCATGCATCTGAACCTCTTCAACATTTTCGTCTAAGCACAGTTACCTATAGTACTGCGTCCGCACCCTTCTTAGCGATACGGTGTTTGAAAATGTTAGGCGATGCTCACAAGGACTCACACCCGGCAGGATCAGAAACAATTCTTAAGGACTTTTATGTCGATGATCTTTTAACCGATGCTGATGAGTTCAAATCTCTTATAAAAATCAAGCAAGAAGTAATCGAGATTTTAAAAAAAGGCGGATTTCAATTGGCGAACAGGTCTTCCAGCGACAAGAAGAAACATATTATTAGTTTCTTCATGTCTCTTTGACCCGCTTGGATTGCTATGTCTCATCGTAACCAAAGCAAAAATCTTACAACAAGAACTTTGGATAGCGAAATTAGAGTGGGATGAGTCGATTCCATTGCGCCTTGATACAAGCTGGCAAACTTTTGAAACAAACTAACACAACTGTGTGATATCAAAATACCACGGTTTGTAGAAAGTTGTTCCAACGCAAAGCTCGAAGTTCACGGCTTCGCTGATGCTTCAATGAGAGCATATGGGTGTTTCATTTATATACGCAGCCAAACCCAAAACGGTATCATGTCGACGCTATTAAAATAACTTTGCGCAACGCATACGCTCTCCAAATTGTGGGTGAGTGCATCGGCAATGTTGAATCTTCAAGTGGAGCGAACAATATTTTAGACAGATTCTGAAATAACTCTGCATTGGATAGGAACTCATCCTTCAATACTTGCAACGCTTGTGGCCAATCGCGTAGCAGAAATCCAAGAGTGGACACAAAACATATCGTGGAGACATGTCCCAGCCAAACTAAATCCAGCGGACATAGTATCTAGAGGTTGTAACGTGGAAGAACTAAAGAATTCAATTTGGTTCAATGGCCCACAGTTCCTTCTAGAGGGTGCATCTGCGTGGCCTCACAATATTCACTCTGAGCTTTTCGCCGAGTGACGACGTTTTAGAAAAGCGAAAAACGAAACTTACATTAATAGCTGTCGAACACCCATGGAATTGTCTCATGGATCTCATCGACAAAATTTCGTCATATCCGAAGCTCGCAAGAATTTTCGTATACATAATACGGTTTGTTCGTAATATTAAGAACAAAAAGGAAACTTTCGAAGCCATACCATCGGCTAAAGAGTTAAAGTTGGCATTTTTAAAACTAATAGAAATAGTTCAACATCACGAATTTCCAGAGGAAATTAAAAAATTAAAACGAAACGTCGCACTTTCCCCCAATATTCAGAAACTCAATCCATTCATCCATGATTTCAAAGATGGAGAAGTTACATTCTCGCTTCTTCGAGTGGGCGAAAGATTTGCAAAATTTCCGCTGTTGCTTTCAAAAAATACGAACCTTATCAAAACGTATTTGCGGTATTTGCACAGAAAACATTGCCATGCTGGTCCCAAAGCATTGGTAGCGCTGCTTCGCGAGAAGTTGTGGTTAGTAAACGCCCAAGAAGCATGCCGAAAAACTTTGCAAAAGTGTGTACACTGCTTTAGGTACAGGCCAAAGTTGCTGACGCAAATCATGGGTAATTAGCCAGCTGACCGACTCAGAGCACAACGACCTTTTTTAATATGTGGCGTTGACTTTTGTCTCCAGTGTACACTACTTTAAAGATTCGTGGTCGACCACCAGTAAAAACATATATTGCTGTCTTTGTGTGTTTTAAGTCCAAAGCTGTTCATTTTGAATTAACCACAGACTTGTCTTCCAACACATTTATATTTGCTCTTAAAAGGTTCATCTCATTTCATCGGCATTCCGAGAACGATTCACTGCGACAGCGGAACGAACTTTGTAGGAGCTCAGAGGAAGCTCCAGGATGTTCGCGCGCAGTTCGAGCGGGAGAAGGAAGCAGTTCGCCAGTACGCAGCCGAGGAAGGATTCAACTTCGACTACATACCACCAAGGGCTCCTCATATCGGTGGTCTATGGGAAGCAGCCGTGAAATCCGCGAAAGGGCTGTTGCAAAAAACAGTAGGGAACGCATTGTTGACAAGCGAAGAGCTACTAACGGTGCTATTAGAGGTAGAAGCAGTCCTCCATTCAAGGCCAATAGCCGCACTCAGCGCGGACCCCAGCGACGGCGAGGCATTGACACCCGCGCACCTGCTCATTGGAGGCCCACTGCGAGCATTATCACCTGAACAAATGCCAGACCAAATGAACTGCTTAAAAAGATGGCAGCTTGTATGCTGTCTCAAACAGCAGTTCTGGCGGAGGTGGTCAAAGCACTACCTTCTGAGCCTGCAACTTCGCAGCAAATGATTTGCAAGAGCAGCCCAACCTCGTCATCGGAAAGTTCGTCGTCGTCCACGAAGATAACAGTCCACCGCAACAGTGGACAATAGGTCGAGTCGTCGCAGTCGTCGAAGGGGAGGACGGAAAGGTCAGAGTGGCGAACGTGAGAACGCGAAGCGGCAAAATAAGACGCCCCATAGTGGAGCTAGCGGTTCTTCCTGAAAATGTTTGAAGCCTGTAGCCCTTCAACGCGGCCGGTGTTTCGTCAGATTTATTAAACACACATTTATTAAAAAAAAATGAATTCATAAATTAAATTGCAAACAAATGTGAATTAATCATTCAAGTCTAACAAAATCGTTTGATATTTGAATTGTGCGCCTTTTTTTAACGAAACATTTATTCATTTTATCGAAACAATATGTAAAAAGCATAATGGAACAATAAAAGTACTTGTAATCGAATCGCCACCCGATACGCACGTATTTTTAATTTCACCGCCGCCGGTACGTCGAAGTACAGTAAGTAAAAGTGCAAAATTACTTACCTTACAAAAAATATTGTAAGAAATTTTCATATAGATTACTCAAACACTTTTCATTTTCCTACTTAATTGAAATAATGGTGTCCTAACAGAAGTGATTAATTGCAGGATTTTTATTCTTGCTAAAATAACATACAAAAGTTGAATCTGTCCCTCATTTCAAATATTCCCTGATTGTACAACTTCCTATAGAAAACTTCCTATACGCATGTTGTATAGTATAAATTATATACTGAACTTACTCATGAACTTGACGAACTTAATCATGGAATGTTTCCAGCTTGTGGGCATGTCAACCACTTTTGGATCTATCCAGAAATACGAGAGCAAGGAGATATCCATCTTCGGCCATTTTTACCCCTAATCCACTAAAGAGAGGAATGTGAGAGTAGTGGAAATCCCCTATAAAGCACAAAAACTATGAATCCACCGCAATATGGCGGCCGATTCGTGGATTTTGTGGGATAGGAGAGAGAGAGAATCATGGATTTTGTGTGAAAATCGTGTGAAGTTGGCCACAACCATGGACTATTGTTCGAAGAGTGTTCAGTTAGTCCATGACCTTAATGGTAGGATTGGGTGAATAAAAGTTTAATGCCACGCATTATTTACAGAAACAGTTATCATCAATTTAATACATTAATGTAATATAAAGCACATTTCTATGTCTTACGTGAGAAATTACATAACTTTCGTAGCATTCATTCATACATTCGAATAAAGTTAATTAACATTTCTTATTTGTTAAGAGAAATTCATAGATATTGAAACTAAGACTATTGAGAAAAATAGTTGAAAAAATTTGGAAGTAACTTCCATCATATATTTGTAGAAAAGGAAAAGCAGCAAAGAAACTAGTTTTTTATTGATTACTGCCAATGTTTCAAAGTTATATATATAGCTGTTCATAAGTCTCGGACAATGCATTTTACATACATAACTCATATTTGAGCAAAAAAAACATACATTTATCTGTTTCTTCATTAATATCACCCTTATGCTGCCGACAGAAACTCCTATAAACAGGACCTTAATTAATTTACAGCGTGAACATACGCTTTGTATTATTGCTTACCCCTGCTCACTGTGTTGAATACTTAACACAGAAAATTTGAAAAATGTCGGGTAAACATTCGCGTGAGTACTCTCAAACAAGTCGGTCGTACTCGCTCTCACATTTTGCTTAAACTTGTTTCCATCGTACTAAAAATCAATATAGCTAAGCGTGGCTTTAACACGTTCGAGGATTCGTTGTCCTCAACGAATAAATATAGGAGAACAAATACTCCTACAATGTCGCGTAGTGAAAATCGTTTCAACATTTTGAATTCCCATCCTGACACGGACAATGAAGACGAAATGTCTTCGAGTGTTAAACAGTTGCCATAAAAAAAAATGGTAGTTCCTCCCATCAAAATTCTACACAAAACTAGTGAATTTGTGCATCAATTGTTGAAGGAATTAAAAGTTAACGATTACTCCATCCGGAAAATTTCACTAGGAATTAAACTATTCTGTGAATCAATCGACTCATTCCATACCGCGTGCAATGGACTAAAATCTAAAAAGTGTCAATTCTTCTCTCATGACCTTAAAAGTGAAAAGTCATTCAAAGTGGTTCTTTTCGGCTTAGATGAGATTCCCGTAATCTCTCTTAAAAACGAACTGATTTCTCTTGGTTTGAAATGCAAAGACGTCAAAATGATAAAGAAAGATAACCAAACATTTGTGGACTATTTCTATGTTGTTTATTTCGAAAATGGATCTGTTCGACTACATGATCTTAAAAAAAATGTGAAAGCAATTTTTCGTACACAAGTAAGGTGGGAGTTTCAGCGCCGCCCAAAAAACAAATTTACTCAGTGCCACAATTGCCAAATGTTTGGCCACGGAGAAAAACATTGCAATGTGAAAACATGTAGTAATTGCTCCGGTAACCACCAAACGAACACTTGTACATCCACTGCCATCTCAAAATGTGCAAACTGTGGGGGTAATCACAAATCAACTGACACTGCTTGCGAAAGTCGAGCGAAATATTTACAAATCCGAGGAAAACTGTCAGCAAAAACATTAGTCCCTCGTGTCTCCACTCGCACTCCCACGCAACAAACTCTACCCGCGAAGAACTTTAACATCATCAGCCAGAACGACTTTCCATCGCATCAAAAAGCTCCACAACGTGAAGTGCAATCCAGCCAAATTGTCATCCCCCAAAGCTCTTCATCTGCGGAAAGCTCCTTGTTCTCCCAAGAGCAACTTTCGTCTCTTACAATGGAAATGATCGCTAAACTTGGAGAATGCAAATCTAAATTTGAGCAATTTAATGTAATCGCACAGCTTGCATGTAAATATTTATATTCCAATGTCAAGTAATACACTAACTAACATTTAGCTTTTATGTTGGAATGCAAGAAGCATTCGCAACAAATACATTGAATTTTTCAACTTTGTCTCTAATCTTAATGTTGATGTGTGTTTGTTAAGTGAAACTAGGCTCAGTAACAAAGTAAAGTTCTCATGTTGCGGGTACAACTATGTGTGTTATAGACTTGATCGTACTTACAATACCGGTGGTGGAGTTGCCATTTTAGTTAAAAAAGGTATTGTTCACTCCTTACTCCCTAGGGTAAATACAACAGTCATTGAGAATATAGGCATTGAAATTGTACTAGAAAACAACTTTAAATTAAAAGTTTTCTCTGTGTACTTTCCTGGAGGTTCATCTGACGCTTACAAAGCCATATGTTTGAAAAATGACTTAAGACGTTTGATCAGCAACGACCACTTCGTCATTGGCGGTGATTTAAACTGTAGACATCGCAATTGGGGCTGTCTAAGAGCTAACTCATGGGGCAATGTCTTAGAAAATCTACTAGCGTCACATAACCTTACAATTGTGTACCCATCTAGTCCCACGTATATTCCATCTGCAGAAAGATTCACTCCTTCTACCCTTGATTTCTTTCTCACTAACGTTCCTAGCATCCTCAGTCCACCTGTCGTCATTAATGCTTTAAGTTCCGACCATTTTCCAGTCACCTGTGATATCCTCTCTAGTCCCAAAACTCTTAATGTGCAATACCTAGATTTCAATAAAGCAAATTGGGATGCATTCCGACATCGCCTCTCTTTTGCTCTTAACAGCTGTCCTATAAACTCGGAATCGTCAATCAGTCGTAGTAATATCGACGATTCAATCAACTTTTTGGAGGACAAAATCAAGGATTGCATTCTAGTTTCAGTTCCAATGAAATCTCAGTGTCAAAGATCGACCATTCTTCCGCGATCTATTTTAAGTTTAATTAAAATCAGAAATCATTATAGAAGGAAATGGCAGATACATCAATTGGCTGATGATTTCAGACAAATGAAGGTTCTAACACGATTAATTACATCAAAAATTACAGAGTTCAGAAACGGCAGCTGGAATAGAAAACTCAGCTTACTCGATACCAGTTCCAAGCCCTTCTGGAATATCAATAAAATAATCAGAAAAAAACACAACCCAATCTCTAGTCTAGTAGAAAATGGTTCTCTGATTATTGACAGTTCGGGCAAATCCGAACTTCTTGCTGAAGTATTTCTAAAGAATCACTTAGTAACTCAAGATATTGTTTCTCGGAGGGAATCTGTGGTTGAAAGTGAGATCGCTTCTTTTAACGGACTCCGTTTAACAACCTCTCCCGAAGAGCTTGTTAGCGTGGATGACATTGAGTTTATCATCTCCAATTTGAAGCTCAAAAAATCTCCTGGTTTTGATGGCATTAATAACTTAACCATTAAAAATCTTCCTTTGTGTGCAATAAAATATCTCCAATCCATATATAATGCTTGTTTTAAATTAAGTTACTTTCCCATAAATTGGAAGAAAGCTAAAGTAATTCCTTTGCTCAAGACCGGAAAGGACCCCCGGAATCCAAACAGCTACAGGCCCATTAGCCTGCTCAACGGATGCAGCAAAATATTAGAAAAACTTATAAAACTTAAGCTAGACGTTTTTCTGAAAAATAGTAGCATTCTGCCTCAAACGCAATTTGGTTTCCGTGAAAGTCATAGTACTTCTCATCAAGTATTAAGAATTTGCAGGCAAATAAAACAAAGCTTAAGGGAAAAAAAATCGACTGGTCTTGTATTGCTAGACTTAGAAAAAACTTTTGACTCTGTTTGGCATGACGGTCTAATCTATAAACTCATCAATTTTGGTTGTCCCATGTACCTTACAAAAATTATCCAAAATTTTCTAAGTGATAGAACGTTTTCAGTTTCCTTAGTCGGTTCAGTATCTTCCTCTAAAGTTGTACCTGCTGGTGTTCCTCAAGGCTCTGTCCTGGCACCAACACTATTTAATATATTCACAGCTGACTTCCCTTCTATACCGAACTGCCACATAGCTCTGTATGCCGATGACTCGGCTTTGTATGCATCTCATACAAATGGAACAGTCATTGCAAATAATTTGCAAAATGGCCTCAACATAATATTTGAATATTTTAAACACTGGAAGGTAAAAATTAATGCGGACAAATGTCAATCGATCTTTTTTACAAGAAAAAGATCACTTTGCCATTTTCCTCAAAATACCTTACAAATGAATAACCTTGACATACCATGGGCTAGTTCTGTCAAGTACGTCGGGGTTTACTTGGATCCGAAACTAACCTTTGGTATACATATTAAAAATACCCTCAATAAGTTAAACATCGCCACTAAAATACTCTATCCATTGATCAACCGGAAGTCGATGTTGAGCCATAAAAACAAAATGATTATGTTTAAGGTGATTTTTCAATCATTGATAACTTACGGATCTCCTGTATGGGGTAATTGTGCGAAAACACACATCAAAGAACAAAATTCTCAAAATGATGTTGAATTTACCCTGGGACTTTTCAACAGCGATTTTGCACGAAAAAGCTGGAGTTATTCAAGTCGCCCGAAGAATCGAAATCCTCAATGAGAAGTTTTTCTCAAAATGTCTATTAGTCGAAAATACACTAGTTACTGAGCTTACACCGCTCTAAATTATTTATTTGTTTATCTATCTACTTATTTATTTATTTACTTATTTATGTACTAACCTATTTATTTATTTATTTATTTATTTATATACTAACATATTTATTTATTTATTTATTTATTTGTGCACTGACTTATTTATTTATTTACTAACTTATTTATTTATTAATTTATTAATTTATCTATATATTTAATTGTATATATATTTACCTATTTATCTATTTAGTTATTACTTGTTTTCTATTCATGTACTCATTTAATCATTACTTGGTTTTGTTGTATGTCCGTTTACAAATATCTGCATATGTTTTTATCATTTAACTCACAAAATGTAAATCTATATATATAATTATATGAAGGTTTTCTTTTCATAGTTTTCCTTCAAATCCCATTTAGACAAACGAATGCAATTATCTAAAATATACATTTTTCAGTAGTAAGATAAATCTGTACTATCATATCTCTGTGCAAGCTGTGTAAAAAAAAAAAAGCAATATGTATATTCATCTATGAAACAATAAATGTCTATCTATCTATCTATCTGTCGGGTAAACGAGCGAATCTTTAAATTAGACGTTCAATGCACCCCAATACTATGGTTGGGGAAGAGGATCAGCTGTTCTCAAGAGCTCACACGTATTCACAGACACGGCGGGGAAAGCTTATAAAAAACGCTGTCAGATGGAAACAAGGGGCAAGAGAGGTAAAAGATGGATATCTCTTTGCTCTCTTATTACTGGATCTATCAGTGTTTAAATATGATTTGGAGTGGTAAACAGCAGATCAGAAATAAGAGAGCATAGAGAAGTACGTCCTTCCAGACTAGAATATCCCGATCAAAACACAAAAACTGACGTTCTGGACCTGAACTCACACATTTTACTTTATTTTCACGCACATTGTTACAATGTATGGAACCGAGCCAAATTATTTCTATACGGAATTCTAGGCTCGTGTGAACATATGTGCAATTTTATCAAAAAAGCTGTCAAACGAAATCAAGTGGTAAGATACCTGTTGGTCGGGTATCTCTATAATGCCTTATTCTAATCTCAAATGAGAGATATGCATGAAAAAGTGCTTTCACATAAAGAAATATGCGTGTTTTGCGGTAGGCCATATTTTTGGCCTGAAAAATAAAAATTTTTTTTTATTTATTATATGTCTATTTCCATTCACCCAATGGTAATCAAGAATATAATCAGAGAAAATGTATTATAGAGATACCCGACTTCCTCGTATCTTGCCCTTCGGCTTCGTTTGTCAGTGTTTTTTTTTATAAATTTTCACATATATTTCCACATATTGCTAAAAAAATTGGCGAGGGCTAGAACCTTGTAATAATGTGCTTGAAAATAAAATAGTATGCCTAAGTTCTGGTTTATGAATACAGTTTCTTGCAGTTGGTTAGAGGCATTCCAGTCGGGGATGACGAATATCTTTGCTCTCTTCGAGGGCTTAAAGCTTGCAATTATATGTATACTCTTCCAATTGATTGAAAAAATATTTCAGTCAAGTAAGGTTAAAATATAGCTAAGAACGTTAAATCGAGCAGCTATTTCTATCGGATTCCCTTTTGTGATCCTAAGTCACTTTTACACATAAGATCCCAACGATCTCAACGATTGGGATTTTTTGTCATTCTCATTTCGTTGCGCGCCGGAGTGGCTCTGCGCGGAGAAAATTTTTCTAATATGGAAAAACTTCAAAGTGACGTTTAAACGAATATACATTCTAGTTATACATTAATGTACATTTACAAAAAATAGAATAGCCATTGCGAATGAAATTGTTGACAATTATCTAACATGTACAGAACAAAAACAATTATCAACAGCCATAAAAAAAGTTGCCCTCTCTTGCGCTATATACATGCGTACTTAAAAGGGCTTATGACAATAAATTTCATATGCGCGTATATTAAAATTTTGGAAATGCATCCCAAAAATATTCTTAACATAAAATAAGCAGTAGATAATACTGCAGTAGATAAATCTGCAATAAAACCCCTAATAAAATGCATTTTCATTCCAAAAATCCCCGGCCTCATCAAACATTTGTGGTACCCATGCGATAATGTTTCCGTATACCAGCCACACAAGGGCGAACACGTTATTAAATGATAAATCGGAGAAAGATAAGGGGAAACACGAAGAATGAACAGCGATCCTCGATCATTTCGGCAATTCGGTCAACCCCGGGTACGTTTCACTAATACTACTTTATATACAGAGCACCGCCATGTTGCTTTTAATATCTGCCCACAATAGTGTCAAAAGTTTGCCCATGATAATGTCAGAAATGGCCCCGATTTGAATGTATTCCAGGACAACGTTTCCCTAAGCTCATACTTTTTAAAAGGAATTATTGTAGCTGTTTATTAATTATTGATTATAAAAAGTCGTCAAAAAATGCCAATCATTCTAACAAACTACATGTATTGACGAACACTACGGTGAAAAGTGAAAACATTTACAAAAATAACACACTTTATTTTCATATACTGATGGAACTATTACCATAATGTTTATGTATGTAGTAGTAGTAGTACGTATTGTGGATTAAGGTAAGACTTAAAGTTATGTATGTACGAAATTTGAATAATTTATATGAAAACAGCGCTGTCAGGAGAGAGTAAAAAATGTCCCTACCCTATCCATTTTAACCCAAGAAATGTCTATAGGTAGTTATGGTTATTTTGTTGGTTTTCTGTCAAACAATTTGAAGTGTAAATCTCGAACATAGTATTGGCGGGTTTTCAAAAGTTATGAATTAGTTTAAGTATATTTGAACATGTAGTTCAGAAATGCCAAAAAACCCTGTTTTTTAATGTGCATGTGTTGCTGTAACTTTTGATATATATCGCCTCTTATATCATACAGAAACCAACAAGCTCTTCAAATTGGCATAAGTTACACATTTTCGTTCATTCTCCAGTCGTTCACTGACCGTTGAACTGTGCAGAAGTGTTTTGATTTAAAAAAGTTATTTCCAAGCATTTGCGATAGTCTAATATTAAAAGTGACGGGAGGATCCGCAACAAGCGCGTAGCCGGGAGCAGTGAGCGCAGAGCCGCGAACCAGCAGGTGCTGAGTTCGAAACTCAATCCGAGCACACAGTCCTATTTTCCTTTTTTTTCATTCTTTGCCAATTCGCGTTTACCATTAACTGGATACTGCAACAAATTTGCAAGTGAGTGATAAGCATGGATGAGAACGGGCAGTCCGCTCGCCAAGAAGCGGACTGCGTAAATCAGCAACCGGTGGCCGCCAACAATGAACCAGCATCACGCCACCAACCTACGGTTCCTGAAGAAGGTACAGCGAAGAGGAGGAGGAAGAAACAGACCTCCACCAGCTCGAAGCGGCGCAACACCAACACGTCAACCGAGAAACCGGAAGGGGAAGGGAATACAGCGTCTACGGTGTCGAACGAAACCGATACAGAAGACGATGCGTATTCGTATGTTTCCGACGGGAAGGAGGGGCGATTCACTGTAAGCAGTATCAGCTTCGTATCGCTGCCCTCCGACTTCGAAGAAGAAATGGAAGCGATAATTCGCTCCAAAGAATTGAAGATCGCTGATCTGAAATTGGAGACCCAGAAACTTCGTCAAGAGATTAGAAAACTTCGAGAGAGTAACCTCGCAAGCAGAAAGAAGGAGGAAGAGCAAATGTCATTAAGAACCGGGCAACAACAACAATATATGCCCGCTCCCAGGCAGCTGCAGAAACAAACCCAGCAACAACAAAAGCAAGCAGCAGCAGTGCAAAAGACGCTGAAACCAACTCAGCAACAACAGAAGAAGCAAAAACAAAAGACATAGTCCAACAACATCAGCAACCAGAAAAGCAACAACAGAAGAAACAGCAACATGTAGCAACTGAACTTCAACTGCACCCAGCAGCACACCAGCAACAAACTCAACAGAAGAAGAAAGAAAAAGTGCCTCCTATTAACCTGCACAAGGTGGACATCATCCAAACTGCCTAGGTATGTAGGTCGGCCATAGGTAGTGGTAATTTTAGAATAAGAAAAAATAAAGGTTTTGAGCAATACTCCATTAACTGCAAGACTAAGTTCTTCTCTTTTACACCAAAAGGAGAAAAACCCCAGTCAATGTTGTTGAAGATCGCCGCCCCGCTAGAAGCGGATGAAATTTTCCAACTGCTCAAAGAGCAAGTGTGCGATGGTCTCGAGTTCGTCGGGGTCGGGGTAAAAACCACAAGCGGAAGAATGCCCAATGGGGAAAGAGGGAGCCCTTGACAGAAGTCAGCTCAAGTGCGCACTCTGCGGGAATGCTGGACACACTGCAAATTATAGGGGTTGTCCCAAGTTCCAAGAGCGGAAAGCAAAAGCGGTTCTGCAGAAGCAGCCCCCAGTGAAAAATCAACTACTGGCAGTCATACCCATCACCCCCGGAGTGATTTACGCCCAAATGGCGTCTGTCAGGGGAAGCACGGAAAAGCTGCAAATACCTAAGGTAGCGCCGCAAACCAAAGTGCCAAAAGCACACGGTCCAACGCCCGATTGGAAATCATCAACCGAAAGGCGTATGGATCGGTTAGAAAAGCAGATAGACAAAATTCTGGCGCTCCTGCAGAGCCCAGCACGTCACCAGTCCTAATGGCTGCGCAGACGGAGAGTTCTTTCAAGATTTTTGCAATGAATACAACTTCATTGATAGGGGTCCCACGGAAAAATGAGCTGTATAGACTGTTGGATGACCAAAGCCCAGAGCTATGTCTGATAAGCGAAACTAAGCTAACCCAGAGAGGCATATTGGAGCACAGGAAATATAATGTTATTAGAAGAGACTGGCCTAACTCCAATGGTGGAAGCGGTGTTGCGATCTTCATAAAATATAACATTAAACATAAAGTGGTGTATATTAGTGATGTGCGAAAGTTTCAGGTGTTGGAGGCCTGAATCGTTTGCATTTCTCTCCGTAGCGGGAGAAAGCTATTTGCGGTGTCGGTCTACCCATCCGGCTCCTTCACTTCGAGAACTACTATATCAGAGCTCGATTCACTCTTTCGGTGTCTAACTCTGGACTCGGAAGAGAACTATTTTATTTCGGCCCTGGACTTAAATGCCCGTCATGGATATTGGGGAAACACAGGTTCCAACGACAGAGGGGACCTGCTTTACAGCTGGTTTTGCTTGCACAGTATAGTCTCGATTTGAAAGCAACAGAGATCTCGTCCTTCCCCAGAAGCGGATCGTTCTTGGATCTCCTGCTGTGTGATGCAAGGCTGCAGCTGACTGACATAGACTCACAAACGGTAAACTGTTTGGAAATAGGAGAGTTTGTTCAAACGCATAGGGCACGTTGGCCACGCTTCTCTCGACAAATGACTCGAGCACTCTCTTCGAATGAGCTGCACATTCCGTCCAATAGAAACTTGTCAAACGAAGAGATTGACAGGAATCTGATTCAATTGACAATAAAACGAACTATGGACAGTACGATACCACGGCATATACGAACTAACAACGAAAACTTGTACAGCAATGCGACAAGTGATGCACTACACCAACAAAAAAGTAGACTGCGGTCAAGATTAAGAACCTTGTACAGGCGGTTTACTGACAGACGCAGCGAGGAAGTTAGGACGCTGAAATCGCTTATTAAGAATGTACAAACGTTAATTGTGCAGAATTATAGAGTTTCTGTAAACACTTACTGGAACAACAAGATCCGGGCTGTTGGATCTAACAACCCGAGTATGTTTCCTCAAATTAACAAATTCTTCCGAAAGAAGAATAGTGATCTTTCGTGTCTTAAGCTTCCCAGGACGACAGACAACGAACGCATACTGACTACTGCAGATATTGATCCCAATAACGCCGTACTCGACGATGACTTCTTTGTGGTCGAAGACCCGCAAGAATAAGTTGAAGTAATAGGTGCATTTTTCCAGGAAGTGTACAAGGTGAACATGAGTGTTCGCCCGAACCACGACCTGGAGAACAGTGTGCAAGCTAGCAACTCTCAACTTCCAGAAGATCTGCAGTAATGGCGATCTGAGAACATCGGCTTCGTCCAGTTCAATGTCGAAAACATGACAGACAATGTCATCGCCGACGAAGGGGTTCATCCCCTGTTCAATTTGAAGGCAGATCTTCAAGCGGTCTTTGAATCATTAAAGAAGAAAAAGTCGGTTGGAATCGACGGGATCTCCAACATTGTGTTAAGACATCTTCCTCTGGCAGTGGTCACTATTTACACAATCCCTTTTAAATATGCTCTGAATAATGCACATTATCCGGAGCATTGGAAAACTGCGATTGTTCAACCCATATCCAAGCGAGGGAAAGATTCTTCGAATCTGTGCAAACTCCGGTCAATTAGTCTACTTCCGAACAACAGCAAGGTATTTGAGAAGGTGATAAATATAGCTCTGATCAACTGGACAGAGGACAGACATATAATTCTGTATAACCAATTCGGTTTCAGAGCGGAGCATGACACTATTCATGCCGCGTCGAAACTGGTGTCGAATATCCAATTGAACAAGAGCCAGAAACAATGTACGGGGGCCTGCTTGATTGACCTGGAGAAGGCCTTCGACACCGTATGGTTAGAAGGACTTTACTATAAGCTCAATCCGCTAGGCATTAGTAAACCACTACTGTACCTACTATATAATATGCTTACCGGTAGGCGGTAAATGGTTAAAAATGGTCTCCAACAGAGTGCTGTTAATTAGCCGATCCTGTATAACATTTTCTTGAGCGATCTGATAAGTTCTCTTCCGCACGCTATTCCGTATGCCGACGACTTGATAGTGTACAGATCAGGCAAAAAGATCGAGAACATCCCTACGCTCACGCAGGGTGACTTCGACTCATTCATGAGAGATTGCGATGGCTGGAAGTTAATCTGGCTAGATCAGTATCTATATTTTAACAAACATGTAGATGCTGCTCTAGCCAGGGTCCGGGTAAAGGGTAAAGGGTAAAGGTAATCTGCCACATGGTCCTCATACGGCCAATGCTCATATATGGCTGTCCCGTGTGGTTCAACGTGAGTGCAAGCTTGATTTAAAAGATTCGGGTGCTTGACAGGGCTTGTCTTAGGGCTTATCTTCGCTTCTACAGAACACCAGAGTCCCAGTAGGATAAGGGGAAACACGAAGAATGAACAGCGATCCTCGATCATATTTTCACCCTTTCACCAGACGCTCATTCTAGTTCTCACATATGTAAAGCGTCCATCCAGTCCCCATCGCTGCGACAACAAGAACGAAGCAATCGAAAAAAATAAGCGAAGGGTAACAAAAGAGAATATACCGAATCCCCAGATTTTTCGTGTACATTTCGGCAATTCGGTCAACCCCGCGTACGTTTCACTTCCCTAAACCAAAGAAGCAAACTGTTACTGATGAACTTAGTGCTTGTAAAAAGGGCCTTATATCTAATATAATTAAGAAATTTCCAAAATGGTTGACTTGCCCAAAAACTGGATACATTCCATCAGTCAGTTCAGCATACTAAATACTATTATGACATGCGTAAACGAAGTTTATTTATGTAACATGAATTTTATAATTAAAACCAAGGTGTACAATCAGCGAATATTGTAAATGAATGACGGCTTCAAAGTTTTTCTGCAAAATATTTGTTATATGACCAAAAAATGCTGCATATATAAGAAATGTTTCAGTAGTTCATATATACGTAATGTTAAAATGACAATACTATATAATTCAATTGACTTTATAAGGCCAAGGAAATCCCCCAGTTTGACACCCCACTGCTGTGCGGCACTACGTTACAGTTAACCACCAGTGCGAAATTTCTGGGTCTCACTCTCGGCAGCAAGCTAAATTGGAAGCTCAATATCCAGGAACAGGACAGCACTAAGCAAGGCTATTTACCAGAGATAATGGAATGAAAGACATGTTCATCTTTCCATTTTAAAACCCCTAGTCAACAACAAATCCACCTCAGATTTTAAGCGTTTCCGCTCTCAAGTCACTAATACTACTTTATATACAGAGCACCGCCATGTTGCTTTTAATATCTGCCCACAATAGTGTCAAAAGTTTGCCCATGATAATGTCAGAAATGGCCCCGATTGGAATGTATTCCAGGACAACGTTTCCCTAAGCTCATACTTTTTAAAAGGAATTATTGTAGCTGTTAATTAATTATTGATTATAAAAAGTCGTCAAAAAATGCCAATCATTCTAACAAACTACATGTATTGACGAACAATACGGTCAGGAAAAAGTGAAAACATTTACAAAAATAACACACTTTATTTTCATATACTGATGGAACTATTACCATAATGTTTATGTATGTAGTAGTAGTAGTACGTATTGTGGATTAAGGTAAGACTTAAAGTTATGTATGTACGAAATTTGAATAATTTATATCAAAACAGCGCTGTCAGGAGAGAGTAAAAAATGTTCCTACCCTATCCATTTTAACCCAAGAAATGTCTATAGGTAGTTATGGTTATTTTGTTGGTTTTCTGTCAAACAATTTGAAGTGTAAATCTCGAACATAGTATTGGCGGGTTTTCAAAAGTTATGAATTAGTTTAAGTATATTTGAACATGTAGTTCAGAAATGCCAAAAAACCCTGTTTTTTAATGTGCATGTGTTGCTGTAACTTTTGATATATATCGCCTCTTATGTCATACAGAAACCAACAAGCTCTTCAAATTGGCATAAGTTACACATTTTCGTTCATTCTCCAGTCGTTCACTGACCGTTGAACTGTGCAGAAGTGTTTTGATTTAAAAAAGTTATTTCCAAGCATTTGCGATAGTCTAATATTAAAAGTGACGGGAGGATCCGCAACAAGCGCGTAGCCGGGAGCAGTGAGCGCAGAGCCGCGAACCAGCAGGTGCTGAGTTCGAAACTCAATCCGAGCACACAGTCCTATTTTCCTTTTTTAGAGAAAATAATCATATTTTTCATGAAAAAAGTGGGAAAAAGAGCAAAGTAAGTTATATGAAAAGAAGAAACTAGTTAAAATGACAACAAAAACTTGGTTAAAGATCAAACATTTCAAGTGGTATAGGAAATGCGGGTTTTTGTTTGTATAGAGAAAATAATCATACTTGCCATGAAAAAAAAGGGGAAAGAGCAAAGTAAGTTATATAAAAACTTTCAAGTAGTATAGGAAATGCGGGTTTTTGTTTGTATAGAGAAAATAATCATACTTTCCATGAAAAAAGTGCGTAAAAGAGCAAATTAAGTTATATGAAAAGAAGAAACTAGTTAAAATGACAGCAAAAACTTGGTTAAAGATCAAAAACTTTAAAGTTGTATAGGAAATCCGGTTTTTTTTTGTGTATAGAGAAAATAATCATATTTTCCATAAGAAAAGTATGTAAAAGAGCAAAATAAGTTGTATGAAACAAAGAAACTAGGTAAAATGACAGCAAAAACTTGGTTAGAGATCAAAAACTTTCAAGTTGTATAGGAAATACGGTTTTTTTTTTTGTATAGAGAAAATAATCATATTTTCCATGAAAAAAGTGGGTAAAAGAGCAAAGTAAGTTATATGAAAAGAAGAAACTACTTAAAATGACAGCAAAAACTTGGTTAAAGATCAAAAACTTTCAAGTTGTATAGGAAATGCGGGTTGTTTTTTTGTATAGAGAAAATAATCATATTTTCCATAAAAAAAGTGGGTAAAAGAGCAATGTAAGTTATATGAAAAGAAGAAATTAGTTAAAATGACAGCAAAAACTTGGTTAAAGATCAAAAACTTTAAAGTTGTATAGGAAATGCGGAGTTTTTTTGTATAGAAAATAATCATATTTTGCACGAAAAAAATGGGTTAAAGAGCAAAGAAAGTTATATGAAAAGAAGAAACTACTTAAAATGACAGCAAAAACTTGGTTAAAGATCAAAAACTGTCAAGTTGGGGATTTTTTTTATAGAAAATAATCATATTTTGCATGAAAAAAATGGGTAAAAGAGAATAGTAGGTTATATGAAAAGAAGAAACTACTTAAAATGATAACAAAAACTTGGTTAAAGATCAAAAATTGTATAGAGTATAGAGAAAATAATCATACTTTCCATGAAAAAAAAAGGGGAAAAGAGCAAAGTAAGTTATATAAAAACTTTCAAGTAGTATAGGAAATAAGGTTTTTGTTTGTATAGAGAAAATAATCATACTTTACATGAAAAAAAGTGGGTAAAAGAGCAAAGTAAGTTCTATGAAAAGAAGAAACTAGTTAAAATGACAGCAAAAACTTAGTTAAAGATCAAAAACTTTAAAGTTGTATAGGAAATCCGGTTTTTTTTTGTGTATAGAGAAAGTAATCATATTTTCCATAAAAAAAAGTAGGTAAAAGAGCAAAATAAGTTGTATGAAACAAAGAAACTGGGTAAAATGACTGCAAAAACTTGGTTAAAGATCAAAAACTTTCAAGTTGTGTAGGAAATGCGGGTTTTTTTTGTATAGAGAAAATAATCGTATTTTCCATGAACAAAGTGGGTAAAAGAGCAAAGTAAGTTATATAAAAAGAAGAAACTAGTTAAAATGACAGCAAAAACTTGGTTAAAGATCAAAAACTTTCAAGTTGTATTGGAAATTCCGGTTTTTCTTGTATGGAGAAAATAATCATATTTTTCATGAAAAAAGTGGGAAAAAGAGCAAAGTAAGTTATATGAAACGAAGAAACTACTTAAAATGACAGCAAAAACTTGGTTAAAGATCAAAAACTTTCAAGTTGTGTATTAAATGCGGGTTTTTTTTTGTATAGAGAAAATAATCATATTTTTCATGAAAAAAATGGGTAAAAGAGCAAAGTAAGTTATATGAAAAGAAGAAACTAGTTAAAATGACAGCAAAAACTTGGTTAAAGATCAAAAACTTTCAAGTAGTATAGGAAATACGGGTTTTTGTTTGTATAGAGAAAATAATCATACTTTCCATGAAAAAAGTGGGTAAAAGAGCAAAGTAAGTTGTATGAAAAGAAGAAACTAGTTAAAATGACAGCAAAAACTTGGTTAAAGATCAAAAACTTTCAAGTTGTATAGGAAATGCGGGTTTTTATATGCATAGAGAAAGTAACCATATTTTCCATGAAAAAAGTAGGTAAAAGAGCAAACTAAGTTATATGAAAAGAAGAAACTAGTTAAAATGACAGCAAAAGCTTGGTTAAAGATCAAAAACTTTCAAGTTGTATAGGAAATGCGGGTTTTTATATGTATATAGAAAATAACCATATTTTCCATGAAAAAAGTAGGTAAAAGAGCAAACTAAGTTATATGAAAAGAAGAAACTAGTTAAAATGACGGCAAAAACTTGGTTAAAGATCAAAAACTTTCAAGTTTTATAGGAAATGCGGGTTTTTTTTTTTGTATAGAGAAAGTAATCATATTTTCCACGAAAAAAGTGGGTAAAAGAGCAAAGTATGTTATATGAAAGGAAGAAACTACTTAAAATGACAGCAAAAACTTGGTTTAAGATCAGAAACTTTCAAGTTGTTCAGTTGCATATTTTCCATGAAAAAAATGGGTAAAAGAGCAAAGTAAGTTCTATGAAAAGAAGAAACTAGTTAAAATGACAGCAAAAACTTGGTTAAAGATCAAAAACTTTAAAGTTGTATAGGAAATCCGGTTCTTTTTTTTTGTATAGAGAAAACAATCATATTTTCCATAAAAAAAAGTAGGTAAACGAGCAAAATAAGTTGTATGATAAGAGGAAACTAGGTAAAATGACAGCAAAAACTTGGTTAAAGATAAAAAACTTTCAAGTAGTGTAGGAAATGCGGGTTTTTTTTTGTATAGAGAAAATAATCGTATTTTCCATGAAAAAAGTGGGTAAAAGAGCAAAGTAAGTTATATAAAAAGAAGAAACTAGTTAAAATGACAGCAAAAACTTGGTTAAAGATCAAAAACTTTCAAGTTGTATTGGAAATTCCGGTTTTTCTTGTATGGAGAAAATAATCATATTTTTCATGAAAAAAGTGGGAAAAAGAGCAAAGTAAGTTATATGAAACGAAGAAACTACTTAAAATGACAGCAAAAACTTGGTTAAAGATCAAAAACTTTCAAGTTGTGTATTAAATGCGGGTTTTTTTTTGTATAGAGAAAATAATCATATTTTTCATGAAAAAATGGGTAAAAGAGCAAAGTAAGTTATATGAAAAGAAGAAACTAGTTAAAATGACAGCAAAAACTTGGTTAAAGATCAAAAACTTTCAAGCTGTGTAGGAAATGCGGGTTTTTTTTTGTATAGAGAAGATAATCATATTTTTCATGAAAAAAATGGGTAAAAGAGCAAAGTAAGTTATATGAAAGGAAGAAACTACTTAAACCTCCTCTCTCTCTCTCCCTCAATACCTTCGGCCCGTGCTGTGTCTTGACCCCGGACAATTAAGGGTATTAATAACCAATTGAGCACGCGCAAATTATAAAAAAAAAAAAAAAAAGACAGCAAAAATTTGGTTAAAGATCAAAAACTTTAAAGTTGTATAGGAAATCCGGTTTTTTTTTTTGTATAGAGAAAATAATCATATTTTCCATAAAAAACAGTAGGTAAAAGAGCAAAATAAGTTGTATGAAAAGAAGAAACTATGTAAAACGACAGCAAAAACTTGGTTAAAGATCAAGAACTTTCAAGTAGTATAGGAAATGCGGGTTTTTGTTTGTATAGAGAAAATAATCATACTTTCCATGAAAAAAGTGGGTAAAAGAGCAAAGTAAGTTGTATGAAAAGAAGAAACTAGTTAAAATGACAGCAAAAACTTGGTTAAAGATCAAAAACTTTCAAGTTGTATAGGAAATGCGGGTTTTTATATGCATAGAGAAAGTAACCATATTTTCCATGAAAAAAGTAGGTAAAAGAGCAAACTAAGTTATAAGAAAAGAAGAAACTAGTTAAAATGACAGCAAAAGCTTGGTTAAAGATCAAAACCTTTCAAGTTGTATAGGAAATGCGGGTTTTTATATGTATATAGAAAATAACCATATTTTCCATGAAAAAAGTAGGTAAAAGAGCAAACTAAGTTATATGAAAAGAAGAAACTAGTTAAAATGACGGCAAAAACTTGGTTAAAGATCAAAAACTTTCAAGTTTTATAGGAAATCCGTTTTTTTTTGTATAGAGAAAGTATTCATATTTTCCACGAAAAAAGTGGGTAAAAGAGCAAAGTATGGATTTTTGTTTGTATAGAGATAATAATCATACTTTCCATGAAAAAAGTGGGTAAAAGAGCAAGGTAAGTTATATGAAAAGAAGAAACAGGTTAAAATGACACCAAAAACTTGGTTAAAGATCAAAAACTTTCAAGTTGTATAGGACATGCGGTTTTTTTCTTGTATAGAGAAAATAATCATATTTTCCATGAAAAAAGTGGGTAAAAGAGCAAAATAAGTTCTATGAAAAGAAGAAACTAGGTAAAATTACAGCAAAAACTTGGTTAAAGATCAAAAATTTCAAGTGGTATAGGGAATGCGGGTTTTTGTTTCTTCTTCTTCTTCTTCTTGATTGGCGCTACAGTCCGGCGTGGACCTGGGCCTCAACTAACATGCCTCTCCAGCCAGCACGATCTTTCGCCAGCTGCCTCCAGTTGCGCACACCAAGTTGGTTGAGGTCCTTTTCAACTTGCGTGCGCCATCTAGTGCGAGGACGTCCTCTGTTGCGCTGTCCCAATGGCTCGGTGTCGAAGACTCTTCGGGCCGGAGCTGTGGTGTCCATCCGCTCTACATGACCTAGCCATCTTAAGCGTTGGATCCGAAGACGCTTAACTAGGTGCATGCCGCTGTACAGCCCGTATAGTTCGTGGTTGAACCTTCTCTGCGCCATAGAGCAGGACTGGGATGATCAGGGTTTTATACAAGCTCAATTTGGTTCTTTTGGCTCTGTTACTCAATTGCCTCTTGAGCCCAAAGAAACAGCGATTGGCAAGAGTAATTCTGCGCTTGGTCTCGGTACTGGTGTTGTTGTCCCTATTTACTCCGGAGCCTAGGTAGACGAAGTCCTTGACTACCTCAAAGATTCTGCTGCCCAATATGACGCTCTGTCCGAGACGTCGATGTTGTGCGTCCTTCCGTGATGACAGCATGTACTTTGTTTTGCCCTGGTTTACCGCTAGACCCATTTTAGCCGCTTCCGCTTCAATACTAGCAAACGCCTTATTGACGGCTCGCTGTGTTCGTCCAATCACGTCAATGTCGTCCGCGTAAGCAAGCAGTTGAACGGACTTTTGGAAGATCGTGCCTCGGGTGTTTACGTTTGAGTTTCGCACGATCTTCTCAAGTATGATGTTAAAGAAGTCACATGACAGCGTGTCGCCTTGCCTAAAACCTTTTTTGACATTGAAGGTCTCGGTGAGTTCGTTACCGACCTTGATGGAGCAGCGAGAGTTCTCCATCGTCATCCTGCACAACCTGACGAGTTTGGCAGGAATGTCAAAACTAGACATGGCGCTGTATAGCTCGTCTCTATGCACGCTGTCATATGCGGCCTTGAAATCGACAAATAGGTGGTGGGTGTCGATCTGCATCTCTTGAGTCTTTTCCAGGATCTGCCGTAATGTGAAAATTTGATCGATAGTGGACTTTCCTGGCCTGAAACCGCACTGATAAGGACCTATCAGGTTGTTGACAAAGGGTTTCAGGCGTTCACACAGAACGGCAGAGAGTATCTTATAAGCAATGTTAAGGAGGCTGATCCCTCTATAGTTGGCGCAGTCAAAGGGGTCTCCTTTCTTGTGGACCGGACAAACGACGCTGAGATTCCACTCATCGGGCATGCTTTCCTCCGACCACATCTTACAGATGAGCTGGTGCATGCGCCCAACCAGGTCATCTCCAGCTGCCTTAAACAGTTCCGCGGACAATCCGTCCGCTCCAGCAGCTTTGTTCGACTTCAGTCTAGAAATCGCTTTCTTGACTTCGTCTAAGTCGGGGGGACGGAATTCGTGTTCATCATCGTCCAAATTGAGTGAAACATTCTGCCTGACAGCGGAATTTGTGTCGTCATCGCCCTTTAACAGTCTACAGAAATGATTTTTCCAAATTCTCAGCATCGACTGCGATTCTACTACTAGTTGTCCATTTTCGTCCCTGCAGGCTTCGGTCCGAGGTCTATATCTTCCTGATACTTGTTTTACGTTTTGGTAAAACTTTCGGACCTTCTTCCTGTCGTAACACCTCTCCATCTCCACGACCGCGCGCTTCTCATGCTCTTTCCTTTTTCTTCTGAGAAGCCGGTGCTCTTCCCTTCTCTTCTGTTCGTAGAGCTCACGAACAGCTCTCGTTGTTCGATGCAGCGTTGCCTTGTAGGCCTCCTGCTTGGCTGCATGTACCTGCCTGCACTCGTCGTCAAACCATGGGTTCCTTCTGGGTGGTGTCGTGAAACCCAGCACATCAGTGGCAGCTTCTTTGATGGCTTTTTTGACAACGTTTCCATTCTTCTTCTATTGAAAGTGCAGGCAGCGTCGAACTTTCAGAGAGTTTCAGGGAGACTCGGTCGGCAAAGTTCCTAGCGGTCGATTGCGATTGTAGCTTTCCGACGTCAAACCGTAGTGTTCTTTCTCGACTCCGTACTTCTCTCGATATCCTCATCCTTACCTTGGCTACAACAAGGAAATGGTCCGAGTCGATGTTGGCTCCTCGGAACGTTCGGACATCGAGAATATTGGAGGAGTGTCTGACGTCAATCGCAACGTGATCAATCTGGTTGACGGTTGATTGATCAGGAGACCGCCAGGTCCCCTTATGGATGTTGAGGTGTGGGAACCGCGTGCTCATCACAGAGAGGTTACGCCCCGAGGCGAAATCTACCAGCCTGAGTCCGTTTCCGGATGTGTTGTCGTGCAGGCTGTGTTTTCCGATGACTCTAGCAAAGATTTCTTCCTTGCCCAGCTGTGCGTTGAAATCTCCTAGAACGATCTTGGTGTCATAGCTGGGGCATCGATCGTATGTTCTTTCTAGGAAATCATAGAAGTCATCCTTGATATCGTCATCCTTCTCCTCCGTCGGGGCGTGTGCGCAGATCAGGCTGATGTTCCCGAATTTAGCCTTGATGCGGATTGTTATGAGGCGCTCGCTGATATAATCAAAGCTTAAGACTTTTTGCCTAAGTCTGCCTCGAACAACGAATCCGCATCCAAATAAGCGCTGCCTTCCCTCTTTGTAGCAATCACCGTAGTAGATGTCGCAGTTTCTCATCTTCCTTTTGCCCGGCCCATCCCATCGCATCTCCTGGATGGTGGTGACGACTGCTTTGTAGCAGTCCAGGGCCTCCGCGAGTTCATCGGCTGCACGTGGTCTGTTCAGGGACCTCACATTCCACGTGCAGAACCGAAAATCATTGTCCTTTGATCGTTTGCTGGGGTCGTCAACTTTGAATCCGTCCATATCCGAGGCCTGTTGTCGGTTCGTAACCATTGGTTTTTTTGTGTGGTGAGGGAGTTAACCTCACGCACAACCTACAACTGGTGGGCCAGGCCCATTATTTGACCCTCGGGCAGAGGGGGATCGCTGCATACATTAGTTCACCATACAACGGTTGTTGTGATGGCTATCCAGGGGCGCCACTAGGAGGCTGTATGTCAACTTGACTTATGGACAAGCAGGGATCGCGCTGGCATCCTACCAGGTTGGGTGCAGTCAGCAACTTTGCCCTGTGTACATAAGCCCATGCCCCCGGGTTTTTGTTTGTATAGAGATAATAATCATACTTTCCATGAAAAAAGTGGAAGTTTCAAGTTGTATATGATATGCGGTTTTTTTTTGTATAGAGAAAATATTCATATTTTCCATAAAAAACAGTAGGTAAAAGAGCAAAACAAGTTGTATGATAAGAAGAAACTAGTTAAAATGACAGCAAAAACTTGGTTAAAGATCAAAAACTTTAAAGTTGTATAGGAAATCCGTTTTTTTTTTGTATAGAGAAAACAATCATATTTTCCATAAAAAAAAGTAGATAAAAGAGCAAAATAAGTTGTATGAAAAGATGAAACTAGGTAAAATGACAGCAAAAACTTGGTTAAAGAAAAAAAAACTTTCAAGTAGTATAGGAAATGCGGGTTTTTGTTTGTATAGGGATAATAATCATACTTTCCATGAAAAAAGTGGGTAAAAGAGCAAAGTAAGTTATATGAAAAGAAGAAACTAGTTAAAATGACACCAAAAAATTGGTTAAAGATCAAAAACTTTCAAGTTGTATAGGACATGCGGTTTTTTTTTTTGTATAGAGAAAATAATCATATTTTCCATGAAAAAAGTGGGTAAAAGAGCAAAATAAGTTCTATGAAAAGAAGAAACTAGGCAAAATTACAGCAAAAACTTGGTTAAAGATCAAAAATTTCAAGTGGTATAGGAAATGCGGGTTTTTGTTTGTATAGAGAAAATAATCATACTTTCCATGAAAAAAAGTGGGTTAAACAGCAAAGTAAGTTGTATGCAAAGAAGAAACTAGTTAAAATGACAGTAAAAACTTGATTAAAGATCAAAAACTTTCAAGTAGTATAGGAAATGCGGGTTTTTGTTTGTATAGAGAAAATAATCATACTTTCCATGAAAAAAAGTGGGTAAAAGAGCAAAGTAAGTTATATGAAAAGAAGAAACTAGTTAAAATGACACCAAAAACTTGGTTAAAGATCAAAAACTTTCAAGTTGTATAGTTCATGCGGTTTTTTTTTGTATAGAGAAAATAATCATATTTTCCATTAAAAAAGGGGATAAGAGAGTAAAATAAGTTCTATGAAAAGAAGAAACTAGGTAAAATTACAGCAAAAACTTGGTTAAAGATCAAACATTTCAAGTGGTATAGGAAATGCGGGTTTTTGTTTGTATAGGGAAAATAATCATACTTTCCATGAACAAAGTGGGTAAAAGAGCAAAGTAAGTTATATGAAAAGAAGAAACTAGTTAAAATGACAGCAAAAACTTGGTTAAAGATCAAAAACTTTCAAGTAGTATAGAAAATGCGGGTTTTTGTTTGTATAGAGATAATAATCATACTTTCCATGAAAAAAGTGGGTAAAAGAGCAAAGTAAGTTATATGAAGAGAAGAAATTAGGTAAAATGACAGCAAAAACCTGGTTAAAGATCAAAAACTTTCAAGAAATATAGGAAATGCGGGTTTTTGTTTGTATGGAGAAAAAAATCATACTTTCCATGAAAAAAGTGGGTAAAAGAGCGAAGTAAGTTGTATGAAAAGAAGAAACTAGTTAAAAAGACAGCAAAAACTTGGTTAAAGATCAAAAACTTTCAAGTTGTATAGGAAATGCGGGGTTTTTATATGTATAGAGAAAATAACCATATTTTCCATGAAAAAAGTAGGTAAAAGAGCAAACTAAGTTATATGAAAAGAAGAAACTAGTTAAAATGACAGCAAAAGCTTGGTTAAAGATCAAAAACTTTCAATTTTTATAGGAAATGCGTTTTTTTTTTTTTTTGTATAGAGAAAATAAGCATATTTTCCATGAAAAAGGTGGGTAAAAGAGCAAAGTAAGTTATATGAAAAGAAGAAACTAGTTAAAATGACAGCCAAAACTTGGTTAAGATCAAAAACTTTCAAGTTGTATATG
This sequence comes from Eristalis arbustorum, assembly GCA_916610145.1. Lineage (NCBI taxonomy): Eukaryota > Metazoa > Arthropoda > Insecta > Diptera > Syrphidae > Eristalis > Eristalis arbustorum. Next base: position 65,214,188 of record OU744317.1, on the reverse strand, counting down.
ATATGCGATTTTTTTTGTATAGAGAAAATAATCATATTTTCCATGAAAAAGCTGGGTAAAAGAGCAAAGTAAGTTCTATGAAAAGAAGAAACTAGTTAAAATGACAGCAAAAACTTGGTTAAAGATCAAAAACTTTCAAGTTGTATATGATATGCGATTTTTTTTGTATAGAGAAAATAATCATATTTTCCATGAAAAAAGTGGGTAAAAGGGCAAAGTAAGTTATGTGAAAGGAAGAAACTACTTAAGATGACAGCAAAAACTTGGTTAAAGATCAAAAACTTTCAAGTTGTATAGGAAATGCGGTTTTTTTTTTTGTATAGAGAAAATAAGCATATTTTCCATGAAAAAAGTGGGTAAAAGAGCAAATTAAGTTATATGAAAAGAAGAAATTAGTTAAAATGACAGCAAAAACTTGGTTAAAGGTCAAAAACTTTCAAGTTGTATATGATATGCGATTTTTTTTGTATAGAGAAAATAATCATATTTTCCATGAAAAAAGTGGGTAAAAGAGCAAAGTAAGTTATATGAAAAGAAGAAACTAGTTAAAATGATAGCAAAAACTTGGTTAAAGATCAAAAACTTTCAAGTAGTATAGAAAATGCGGGTTTTTATATGTATAGAGAAAATAATCGTATTTTCCATGAAAAAACTGGGTAAAAGAGCAAAGTAAGTTCTATGAAAAGAAGAAACTATTTAAAATGACAGCAAAAACTTGGTTAAAGATCAAAAACTTTAAAGTTGTATAGGAAATCCGGTTTTTTTTTTGTGTATAGAGAAAATAATCATATTTTCCATAAAAAAAGTAGGTAAAAGAGCAAAATAAGTTGTATGAAAAGAGGAAACTAGGTAAAATGACAGCAAAAACTGGGTTTTTGTTTGTATAGAGATACTAATCATACTTTCCATGAAAAAAGTGGGTAAAAGAGCAAAGTAAGTTATATGAAAAGAAGAAACCAGTTAAAATGACACCAAAAACTTGGTTAAAGATCAAAAACTTTCAAGTTGTATAGGACATGCGGTTTTTTTTTTTGTATAGAGAAAATAATCATATTTTCCATGAAAAAAGTGGGTAAAAGAGCAAAATAAGTTCTATGAAAAGAAGAAACTAGGTAAAATTACAGTAAAAACTTGGTTAAAGATCAAAAATTTCAAGTGGTATAGGAAATGCGGGTTTTTGTTTGTATAGAGAAAATAGTCATACTTTCCATGAAAAAAAGTGGGTAAAAGAGCAAAGTAAGTTATATGAAAAGAAGAAACTAGTTAAAATGATAGCAAAAACTTGGTTAAAGATCAAAAAATTTCAAGTAGTATAGAAAATGCGGGTTTTTATATGTATAGAGAAAATAATCGTATTTTCCATGAAAAAAGTAGGTAAAAGAGCAAACTAAGACATGCGGCTTTTTTTTTGTATAGAGAAAATAATCATATTTTCCATGAAAAAAGTGGGTAAAATAGCAAAATAAGTTCTATGAAAAGAAGAAACTAGTTAAAATGATAGCAAAAACTTGATTAAAGATCAAAAACTTTCAAGTGGTATAGGAAATGCGTGTTTTTGTTTGTATAGAGAAAATAGTCATACTTTCCATGAAAAAAAGTAGGTAAAAGAGCAAAGTAAGTTATATGAAGAGAAGAAATTAGGTAAAATGACAGCAAAAACCTGGTTAAAGATCAAAAACTTTCAAGAAATATAGGAAATGCGGGTTTTTGTTGTTATAGAGAAAAAAATCATACTTTCCATGAAAAAAGTGGGTAAAAGAGCGAAGTAAGTTGTATAAAAAGAAGAAACTAGTTAAAAAGACAGCAAAAACTTGGTTAAAGATGAAAAACTTTCAAGTTGTATACGAAATGCGGGTTTTTATATGTATAGACAAAATAACCATATTTTCCATGAAAAAAGTAGGTAAAAGAGCAAACTAAGTTATATGAAAAGAAGAAACTAGTTAAAATGACAGCCAAAACTTGGTTAAAGATGAAAAACTTTCAAGTTGTATATGATATGCGATTTTTTTTGTATAGAGAAAATAATCATATTTTCCATGAAAAAACTGGGTAAAAGAGCAAAGTAAGTTCTATGAAAAGAAGAAACTAGTTAAAATGACAGCAAAAACTTGGTTAAAGATCAAAAACTTTCAAGTTGTATATGATATGCGATTTTTTTTGTATAGAGAAAATAATCATATTTTCCATGAAAAAAGTGGGTAAAAGAGCAAAGTAAGTTATGTGAAAGGAAGAAACTACTTAAGATGACAGCAAAAACTTGGTTAAAGATCAAAAACTTTCAAGTTGTATAGGAAATGCGGTTTTTTTTTTGTATAGAGAAAATAAGCATATTTTCCATGAAAAAAGTGGGTAAAAGAGCAAATTAAGTTATATGAAAAGAAGAAATTAGTTAAAATGACAGCAAAAACTTGGTTAAAGGTCAAAAACTTTCAAGTTGTATATGATATGCGATTTTTTTTTGTATAGAGAAAATAATCATATTTTCCATGAAAAAAGTGGGTAAAAGAGCAAAGTAAGTTCTATGAAAAGAAGAAACTATTTAAAATGACAGCAAAAACTTGGTTAAAGATCAAAAACTTTAAAGTTGTATAGGAAATCCGGTTTTTTTTTGTATAGAGAAAATAATCATACTTTCCATGAACAAAGTGGGTAAAAGAGCAAAGTAAGTTATATGAAAAGAAGAAACTAGTTAAAATGACAGCAAAAACTTGGTTAAAGATCAAAAACTTTCAAGTTGTATTGGAAATGCGGGTTTTTCTTGTATGGAGAAAATAATCATATTTTGCATGAAAAAAATGGGTAAAAGAGCAAAGTAAGTTATATGAAAAGAAGAAACTACTTAAAATGGCAGCAAAAGCTTGGTTAAAGATAAAAAACTTTCAAGTAGTATAGAAAATGCGGGTTTTTGTTTGTATAGAGATAATAATCATACTTTCCATGAAAAAAGTGGGTAAAAGAGCAAAGTAAGTTATATGAAGAGAAGAAATTAGGTAAAATGACAGCAAAAACCTGGTTAAAGATCAAAAACTTTCAAGAAATATAGGAAATGCGGGTTTTTGTTTGTATAGAGAAAAAAATCATACTTTCCATGAAAAAAGTGGGTAAAAGAGCGAAGTAAGTTGTATGAAAAGAAGAAACTAGTTAAAATGACAGCAAAAACTTGGTTAAAGATCAAAAACTTTCAAGTAGTATAGGAAATGCGGGTTTTTATATGTATAGAGAAAATAACCATATTTTCCATGAAAAAAGTAGGTAAAAGAGCAAACTAAGTTATATGAAAAGAAGAAACTAGTTAAAATGACAGCAAAAACTCGAATAAAGATCAAAAACTTTCAAGTTTTATAGGAAATGCGTTTTTTTTTTTTTTTTGTATAGAGAAAATAATCATATTTTCCATGAAAAAGGTGGGTAAAAGAGCAAACTAAGTTATATGAAAAGAAGAAACTAGTTAAAATGACAGCCAAAACTTGGTTAAAGATCAAAAACTTTCAAGTTGTATATGATATGCGATTTTTTTTGTATAGAGAAAATAATCATATTTTCCATGAAAAAAAGTGGGTAAAAGAGCAAAGTAAGTTCTATGAAAAGAAGAAACTAGTTAAAATGACAGTAAAAACTTGGTTAAAGATCAAAAACTTTCAAGTTGTATATGATATGCGATTTTTTTTGTATAGAGAAAATAATCATATTTTCCATGAAAAAAGTGGGTAAAAGAGCAAAGTAAGTTATGTGAAAGGAAGAAACTACTTAAGATGACAGCAAAAACTTGGTTAAAGATCAAAAACTTTCAAGTTGTATAGGAAATGCGGTTTTTTTTTTGTATAGAGAAGATAAGCATATTTTCCATGAAAAAAGTGGGTAAAAGAGCAAATTAAGTTATATGAAAAGAAGAAATTAGTTAAAATGACAGCAAAAACTTGGTTAAAGGTCAAAAACTTTCAAGTTGTATATGATATGCGATTTTTTTTGTATAGAGAAAATAATCATATTTTCCATGAAAAAAGTGGGTAAAAGAGCAAAGTAAGTTCTATGAAAAGAAGAAACTATTTAAAATGACAGCAAAAACTTGGTTAAAGATCAAAAACTTTAAAGTTGTATAGGAAATCCGGTTTTTTTTTGTGTATAGAGAAAATAATCATATTTTCCATAAAAAAAGTAGGTAAAAGAGCAAAATAAGTTGTATGAAAAGAGGAAACTAGGTAAAATGAGAGCAAAAACTGGGCTTTTGTTTGTATAGAGATACTAATCATACTTTCCATGAAAAAAGTGGGTAAAAGAGCAAAGTAAGTTATATGAAAAGAAGAAACTAGTTAAAATGACAGCAAAAACTTGGTTAAAGGTCAAAAACTTTCAAGTTGTATATGATATGCGATTTTTTTTGTATAGAGAAAATAATCATATTTTCCATGAAAAAAGTGGGTAAAAGAGCAAAGTAAGTTCTATGAAAAGAAGAAACTATTTAAAATGACAGCAAAAACTTGGTTAAAGATCAAAAACTTTAAAGTTGTATAGGAAATCCGGTTTTTTTTTTGTATAGAGAAAATAATCATACTTTCCATGAACAAAGTGGGTAAAAGAGCAAAGTAAGTTATATGAAAAGAAGAAACTAGTTAAAATGACAGCAAAAACTTGGTTAAAGATCAAAAACTTTCAAGTTGTATTGGAAATGCGGGTTTTTCTTGTATGGAGAAAATAATCATATTTTGCATGAAAAAAATGGGTAAAAGAGCAAAGTAAGTTATATGAAAAGAAGAAACTACTTAAAATGGCAGCAAAAGCTTGGTTAAAGATAAAAAACTTTCAAGTAGTATAGAAAATGCGGGTTTTTGTTTGTATAGAGATAATAATCATACTTTCCATGAAAAAAGTGGGTAAAAGAGCAAAGTAAGTTATATGAAGAGAAGAAATTAGGTAAAATGACAGCAAAAACCTGGTTAAAGATCAAAAACTTTCAAGAAATATAGGAAATGCGGGTTTTTGTTTGTATAGAGAAAAAAATCATACTTTCCATGAAAAAAGTGGGTAAAAGAGCGAAGTAAGTTGTATGAAAAGAAGAAACTAGTTAAAAAGACAGCAAAAACTTGGTTAAAGATCAAAAACTTTCAAGTTGTATAGGAAATGCGGGTTTTTATATGTATAGAGAAAATAACCATATTTTCCATGAAAAAAGTAGGTAAAAGAGCAAACTAAGTTATATGAAAAGAAGAAACTAGTTAAAATGACAGCAAAAACTTGGTTAAAGATCAAAAACTTTCAAGTTTTATAGGAAATGCGGGATTTTGTTTTGTAAGCGGGATATTTTTTCGTATAGAGAAAATAATCATATTTTCCATGAAAAAGGTGGGTAAAAGAGCAAAGTAAGTTATATGAAAAGAAGAAACTAGTTAAAATGACAGCCAAAACTTGGTTAAAGATCAAAAACTTTCAAGTTGTATATGATATGCGATTTTTTTTGTATAGAGAAAATAATCATATTTTCCATGAAAAAACTGGGTAAAAGAGCAAAGTAAGTTCTATGAAAAGAAGAAACTAGTTAAAATGACAGCAAAAACTTGGTTAAAGATCAAAAACTTTCAAGTTGTATATGATATGCGATTTTTTTTGTATAGAGAAAATAATCATATTTTCCATGAAAAAAGTGGGTAAAAGAGCAAAGTAAGTTATGTGAAAGGAAGAAACTACTTAAGATGACAGCAAAAACTTGGTTAAAGATCAAAAACTTTCAAGTTGTATAGGAAATGCGGTTTTTTTTTGTATAGAGAAGATAAGCATATTTTCCATGAAAAAAGTGGGTAAAAGAGCAAATTAAGTTATATGAAAAGAAGAAATTAGTTAAAATGACAGCAAAAACTTGGTTAAAGGTCAAAAACTTTCAAGTTGTATATGATATGCGATTTTTTTTGTATAGAGAAAATAATCATATTTTCCATGAAAAAAGTGGGTAAAAGAGCAAAGTAAGTTCTATGAAAAGAAGAAACTATTTAAAATGACAGCAAAAACTTGGTTAAAGATCAAAAACTTTAAAGTTGTATAGGAAATCCGGTTTTTTTTTGTGTATAGAGAAAATAATCATATTTTCCATAAAAAAAGTAGGTAAAAGAGCAAAATAAGTTGTATGAAAAGAGGAAACTAGGTAAAATGAGAGCAAAAACTGGGCTTTTGTTTGTATAGAGATACTAATCATACTTTCCATGAAAAAAGTGGGTAAAAGAGCAAAGTAAGTTATATGAAAAGAAGAAACCAGTTAAAATGACACCAAAAACTTGGTTAAAGATCAAAAACTTTCAAGTGGTATAGGACATGCGGTTTTTTTTTTGTATAGAGAAAATAATCATATTTTCCATGAAAAAAGTGGGTAAAAGAGCAAAATAAGTTCTATGAAAAGAAGAAACTAGGTAAAATTACAGTAAAAACTTGGTTAAAGATCAAAAATTTCAAGTGGTATAGGAAATGCGGGTTTTTGTTTGTATAGAGAAAATAGTCATACTTTCCATGAAAAAAAGTGGGTAAAAGAGCAAAGTAAGTTATATGAAAAGAAGAAACTAGTTAAAATGATAGCAAAAACTTGGTTAAAGATCAAAAACTTTCAAGTAGTATAGAAAATGCGGGTTTTTATATGTATAGAGAAAATAATCGTATTTTCCATGAAAAAAGTAGGTAAAAGAGCAAACTAAGACATGCGGCTTTTTTTTGTATAGAGAAAATAATCATATTTTCCATGAAAAAAGTGGGTAAAATAGCAAAATAAGTTCTATGAAAAGAAGAAACTAGTTAAAATGATAGCAAAAACTTGATTAAAGATCAAAAACTTTCAAGTGGTATAGGAAATGCGTGTTTTTGTTTGTATAGAGAAAATAGTCATACTTTCCATGAAAAAAAGTGGGTAAAAGAGCAAAGTAAGTTATATGAAGAGAAGAAATTAGGTAAAATGACAGCAATAACCTGGTTAAAGATCAAAAACTTTCAAGAAATATAGGAAATGCGGGTTTTTGTTTGTATAGAGAAAAAAATCATACTTTCCATGAAAAAAGTGGGTAAAAGAGCGAAGTAAGTTGTATAAAAAGAAGAAACTAGTTAAAAAGACAGCAAAAACTTGGTTAAAGATGAAAAACTTTCAAGTTGTATAGGAAATGCGGGTTTTTATATGTATAGACAAAATAACCATATTTTCCATGGAAAAAGTAGGTAAAAGAGAAAACTAAGTTATATGAAAAGAAGAAACTAGTTAAAATGACAGCCAAAACTTGGTTAAAGATGAAAAACTTTCAAGTTGTATATGATATGCGATTTTTTTTGTATAGAGAAAATAATCATATTTTCCATGAAAAAAGTGGGTAAAAGAGCAAAGTAAGTTCTATGAAAAGAAGAAACTAGTTAAAATGACAGCAAAAACTTGGTTAAAGATCAAAAACTTTCAAGTTGTATATGATATGCGATTTTTTTTGTATAGAGAAAATAATCATATTTTCCATGAAAAAAGTGGGTAAAAGAGCAAAGTAAGTTATGTGAAAGGAAGAAACTACTTAAGATGACAGCAAAAACTTGGTTAAAGATCAAAAACTTTCAAGTTGTATAGGAAATGCGGTTTTTTTTTTGTATAGAGAAAATAAGCATATTTTCCATGAAAAAAGTGGGTAAAAGAGCAAACTAAGTTATATGGAAAGAAGAAACTAGTTAAAATGACAGCAAAAACTTGGTTAAAGATCAAAAACTTTCAAGTTGTATATGATATGCGATTTTTTTTGTATAGAGAAAATAATCATATTTTCCATGAAAAAAGTGGGTAAAAGAGCAAAGTAAGTTCTATGAAAAGAAGAAACTATTTAAAATGACAGCAAAAACTTGGTAAAAGATCAAAAACTTTAAAGTTGTATAGGAAATCCGGTTTTTTTTTTGTGTATAGAGAAAATAATCATATTTTCCATAAAAAAAGTAGGTAAAAGAGCAAAATAAGTTGTATGAAAAGAGGAAACTAGTTAAAATGACAGCATAAACTGGGTTTTTGTTTGTATAGAGATACTAATCATACTTTCCATGAAAAAAGTGGGTAAAAGAGCAAAGTAAGTTATATGAAAAGAAGAAACCAGTTAAAATGACACCAAAAACTTGGTTAAAGATCAAAAACTTTCAAGTGGTATAGGACATGCGGTTTTTTTTTTGTATAGAGAAAATAATCATATTTTCCATGAAAAAAGTGGGTAAAAGAGCAAAATAAGTTCTATGAAAAGAAGAAACTAGGTAAAATTACAGTAAAAACTTGGTTAAAGATCAAAAATTTCAAGTGGTATAGGAAATGCGGGTTTTTGTTTGTATAGAGAAAATAGTCATACTTTCCATGAAAAAAAGTGGGTAAAAGAGCAAAGTAAGTTATATGAAAAGAAGAAACTAGTTAAAATGATAGCAAAAACTTGGTTAAAGATCAAAAACTTTCAAGTAGTATAGAAAATGCGGGTTTTTATATGTATAGAGAAAATAATCGTATTTTCTATGAAAAAAGTAGGTAAAAAAGCAAACTAAGACATGCGGTTATTTTTGGATAGAGAAAATAATCATATTTTCCATGAAAAAAGTGGGTAAAAGAGCAAAATAAGTTCTATGAAAAGAAGAAACTAGGTAAAATTACAGCAAAAACTTGGTTAAAGATCAAAAATTTCAAGTGGTATAGGAAATGCGGGTTTTTGCTTGTATAGAGAAAATAGTCATACTTTCCATGAAAAAAAGTGGGTAAAAGAGCAAAGTAAGTTATATGAAGAGAAGAAATTAGGTAAAATGACAGCAAAAACCTGGTTAAAGATCAAAAACTTTCAAGAAATATAGGAAATGCGGGTTTTTGTTTGTATAGAGAAAAAAATCATACTTTCCATGAAAATAGTGGGTAAAAGAGCGAAGTAAGTTGTATAAAAAGAAGAAACTAGTTAAAAAGACAGCAAAAACTTGGTTAAAGATCAAAACTTTCAAGTTGTATAGGAAATGCGGGTTTTTATATGTATAGAGAAAATAACCATATTTTCCATGAAAAAAGTAGGTAAAAGAGCAAACTAAGTTATATGAAAAGAAGAAACTAGTTAAAATGACAGCCAAAACTTGGTTAAAGATGAAAAACTTTCAAGTTGTATATGATATGCGATTTTTTTTGTATAGAGAAAATAATCATATTTTCCATGAAAAAAGTGGGTAAAAGAGCAAAGTAAGTTATGTGAAAGGAAGAAACTACTTAAGATGACAGCAAAAACTTGGTTAAAGATCAAAAACTTCCAAGTTGTATAGGAAATGCGGTTTTTTTTTTTGTATAGAGAAAATAAGCATATTTTCCATGAAAAAAGTGGGTAAAAGAGCAAAATAAGTTCTATGAAAAGAAGAAACTAGGTAAAATTACAGTAAAAACTTGGTTAAAGATCAAAAACTTCAAGTGGTATAGGAAATGCGGGTTTTTGTTTGTATAGAGAAAATAGTCATACTTTCCATGAAAAAAAGTGGGTAAAAGAGCAAAGTAAGTTATATGAAAAGAAGAAACTAGTTAAAATGATAGCAAAAACTTGGTTAAAGATCAAAAACTTTCAAGTAGTATAGAATATGCGGGTTTTTATATGTATAGAGAAAATAATCGTATTTTCTATGAAAAAAGTAGGTAAAAAAGCAAACTAAGACATGCGGTTATTTTTGGATAGAGAAAATAATCATATTTTCCATGAAAAAAGTGGGTAAAAGAGCAAAATAAGTTCTATGAAAAGAAGAAACTAGGTAAAATTACAGCAAAAACTTGGTTAAAGATCAAAAATTTCAAGTGGTATAGGAAATGCGGGTTTTGCTTGTATAGAGAAAATAGTCATACTTTCCATGAAAAAAAGTGGGTAAAAGAGCAAAGTAAGTTATATGAAGAGAAGAAATTAGGTAAAATGACAGCAAAAACCTGGTTAAAGATCAAAAACTTTCAAGAAATATAGGAAATGCGGGTTTTTGTTTGTATAGAGAAAAAAATCATACTTTCCATGAAATAGTGGGTAAAAGAGCGAAGTAAGTTGTATAAAAAGAAGAAACTAGTTAAAAAGACAGCAAAAACATGGTTAAAGATAAAAAAACTTTCAAATTGTATAGGAAACGCGTGTTTTTTTGTGTATAGAGAAAATAATCTTATTTCCATGAAAAAAGTGGGTAAAAGAGCAAACTAAGTTATATGAAAAGAAGAAACTAGTTAAAATGACAGCAAAAACTTGGTTAAAGATGAAAAACTTTCAAGTTGTATATGATATGCGATTTTTTTTTGTATAGAGAAAATAATCATATTTTCCATGAAAAAAGTGGG